>JAFEMH010002398.1:0-346059 GCA_022495995.1 Adenophora triphylla var. japonica
ATGCAATGGATGGATACTTAGGAGGCTTCATTCCGCACCACCTCGCGTTTGTCCCCCTCACCATTTCTCTTCCCTTTCTTCCCTCGTCCTCGCGAGCTCTTCTTTCGCTCCACGCATGGGCAGCCACCTCGCGTCTCTTCTCATTCCGAGATTAGGGGTCTCTCCCCGTAGATTCAAATAATCCAGCGGCTCGCAGAGCGCGCATTTGCAAACACGTGCCTTGGCCCGGATCTCCCTCCCCTGCGAGTTTGCAAAAGGGGAGAGATCCTCTTCTCTGTCGGTTGGTCAATCCTCGAGTCCTCAGAGTGAATAAAGCTGTCTCCACTGTCAGCATTCTCGAGGGTTAGAGCCGAGGCTTCGACACTTTGCCTAAGGCTATAGTGCTTAAGCACGACAACCTTGCCCCCATAATCACTTCACACCTACTTCCCAAAACTACTTGGACCGCGCTCGATATGCCGTTTCTTCGTACTCAACTCCGGGTACTCGGTGAGTCGAACACCTGGCAAACAGCTCTCCCGACGTCGAAAGAGCACCACAAGAGGGAAAGGCGTAATCAGCTTTCCATACCCTCGAATCTGAAATATAGAAGAGCATCCCCGAGAAGTCGCCATGCAAAAAGCTAAGCCACCTCCACACAAATAAGGATGGCCAAGGATGTTCATCCTGTACTTCAAAGCAGTTAAGGCTCCTCAGCCTCTATCCCGAACTGCCGGAGAAAACTTGAGCGACGGAATATAGTATGAGGACCAAGACAAACCTAGAATCCTCGACAAACATAGGAACCTTCCTGAAAGGCCCTCATAGTCTCAATCCCCCAGTGAGGAATCCACCAATGGATCTGATGCGTACCAAGTTGTGCCATCCATCTCTCCTAGGCGGACTGTTCCATATCCAATACAAGAGGTCACTGAGCAAACGTCCACGAGCTAAAAGACGCCGGAGACTCGGGCATGGCTTGAAGCCTCTCTTGCAACCACAAGGTGAACAAAGCGGGGCTTCCCCCTCTCATGAACCTATCCCCAGTCGCCAGAAGATCAATGCCGTGAAGGGTCTCCCCCAGCACCAACAGAGCAATATCCTCCTCGGCTCGGCAGTGCCCTACCACATCCAGCAAAGTGCCATTACATATTGAAGCGCCCCGAACCGTGGTCCTACTTGGCCCCATGCCCAGAACACGTTCTGAAGACGCCTTTATTTTAAAAAAATTGAAATGTCCTTTCTAAAACTTATCATTTCCAAAAACCTGTTTAATGTAAATGACTCTCAGTCACAAACCATTTAAGTAAGAACCATTTACAAAACTATACATAACTTCTTTACCAACCAAGGAACCTAGTTCCCAAATAAACATATTTACAAGCCTTAAGAAGTTACAAAATAAGGACAACATCACATCTAGGATACTACCCCAAGGTTATACATTTATATAATGTAACCTTACAAAATACCTTTCTCAAAATAATCCCAACTAGGCGTCCTCTTAGTGCTCAACGTGTCCTAGCCCCTGGCTCGGCTCTATCTAAGAAAACAATAAAAGGACGGTGTGAGAAAAATCTCAGCAAATTATTATATATGCAACAATATGATATGCAATCACATTATGGAAGCATATAACAATCAATCAATATATATATATATATATATATATATATATATATATATGTATATATATATATATATATATATATATATATATATATATATATATATATATATATATATATATATATATATATATATATATATATATATATATATATATATATATATATATATATATATATATATATATATATATATATCACACAAAGAAGGATATACATATAAATATAACACATAAGTGCATAATGTAACACTTAGAAGGATACTGAGCCGAGGTTTCATCCTCAAAAGGATATCACGATCTGAGTAGCATCAACAGCTGAAGAAGCGGTTCCGGAACCCATAACAACAACAATAAACGGGATCACTGACACAAAATCAAACCCAATGTGCAACTAGACTACACCCTAAAAGGGGAGCTAACCCACTACCCAAACCATGGCTAACGAGGGGCTACACAGGAACCCGGTGTATGGATTATAACGAACTCGGCTCGGGTGCCATTATAATCCCATAACATCGCCCAACAACAAGTACCACTGACTTTAAACATAAGCACGCATTTTGTACAACCTACTTGCTTATAATAAACAATGATTCCAAAGTAGGGAACCATACCAATATAGCATATCAAAATGATAGCTCGTATAAATCACAAGTAGCACTAAGGTTAAACCATCCTTGAACCAATTCAATCAACATAGGATTCCAAAGTAGGGAACTCTAATCACACATCATGAAGATGTCAAACCAATGTAAAAGGTGCAACACATAAGGTATGCACACATATACTAACCATTCAAGGATGTAACTTCAATCATATGAGAAATTTAAACAAGTTAGGTTCAATGGTTCCAACCTACTTTAACCCCACATTTAAACATCTTCCAATTATCCCAATTGTTATCTAAAGGCCTCATGTTGTTGCTCATACATTGCACTTTGATCATAGTGTGTAATTGGTTGAAATTCATGTTCTAAAATTGGACTTACATTGCTTTGAAAATAGTTCAGCAAAATAGGGTATGGCATGACTCATGCCCTATGGCACGACTCGTGCTATTGAATCCACATTTGATCCAGCACGGGTGGATCCAAATTCACGACTCGCTGTCACGAGTGGCTAAAGGGCACGACTCGTGCCATGGAGCATGACTCATGCCAAAGGCAAAAATCAGCATCGAAGTCGATCTTCAAAGAAAGGCCAAAACCAAATGTTGTTTACACTTTTCCTCTGTTTTAAAAGTGCCAAAACAGGTACTAAATATCAGCATAAAACATACCAACCCATTCCATACCTTTCCAACTTAAGAACAATATAACAATTACTCTTTCCAAGCTTTCCCAACTCAAGAAAAAAATGGATAAACTATCCATGCACATAGTTTTACCAATTCAACACACACCCAAAACCATTTTTCCATTTACCCAAAACCAACTCATTAGTTCAATATACACCAAAACATTTCCAATCAACCAAAGCCATTTTCTTCCATTTCCAACTTCCATAAATTAATCCAAAAATCACATTTTTCCATTAAACAACAACAATATTAACATCTACTCTAAATGAACATAAATTCCAAGGAAATATAATAACTTACCTGAAAAATAATATGAAAATTTACAAACTTTGATAGGATGGAATTGTTCCCCGTCTCCTCTGAAACACAACAGAACGAACGGATCGACGATTGGATTTTCCTAGAATTAATTGGAGAATTCTAAGTAGAATTGGTTAGGGTTTGGGTTTAGTGCCATGGATGAGCTGAAGGAAATTTGGCTTTGTTAAAATGATGAAGTTTCTTACCTTTTGCCATGGATAGTTATCATAATTACACCTAACCTCCTTCAACCCTCAAATACTCCCAACAATTAAAACCTTTAAGTTGTACTATTTACACTCAAACACCTCAAGAATTGTAATAAATTACTAAAATTTTCCAAAAGTTACCATTCTAACTACTCTCTCCTAATATTTTCATTAAAATAATAAATAATGATTTTTATTTTATTCTTATATTTAAAATAACATATAAGTGATAAAATACTAAGTAACACATAACTTCTAAAATAAAATGCAACATATAATAATATGATATGAAATCCAATTATATTATTAAATATGACTCAAAATAGAACTGAGAATTAGGGTCGTAACACATACCCCAAGGGAGCTGACCATAAAAAGCGTCGCTATCACGCACAAAGTAAATGCATCCCACAGACGTCACTCTCGTCATCACTCATAAACCGCTCCGGCAGCGCAGAAATGTCAACATGACCAGAATCAAAAGTCATACCCTGCACTTCTTCCAACGAAGTCTGAAAAAAGCTTGCAAACTTCACGCTCACGGCCACACCGCTGATCAAAGGAAGCAAGAAGGCCTCCACCTCCGGTCCTCCAATCAAAGCCCGAAAATCCTCAAAAATGGACGTGACCTCATTGCAGGAGAAGCTATACACGTGCCTCCTAACATCCCAGAACTTTGCGGCAGCCCGCAACAATTCCCAATCAGAAACTAACTCCTTAAGGGACCAAACGAGCGGAAGCCGAAAATCTCGAAAGCCCGCTTATTGTGCCTCATGTGGTGCCTCATCCTCGTTTTGAGCATCTCAAGGAAGTACGCTCGCCTCTCCTTCGAAAGCCTCGGCAAAACTCTCGGAACAGACGAAGAATCCATGGCAAAAATGGAAGTGTCTAGAGAAAATGGGGAAGAATACTCGAAGGAACTGCAAATGGGAAATGGGTGAAAATCAGACCTTTTGTAAATCTTATTTCCTTCCCAAAAGCAAGGTGAATCGGCACGGACCACTTTGCATGGTGGGTGTTTCCGTGCGGACCACTTTGCAACCTGGTCCCACATTTTTAGCAAACTGCAAAACAGCTACTGCTCTCGGCAGGACCTTGCCCCCAACTGCTCAAAAGCCTGGCCAAAGCCATTTCCGGCCACCATACACTAACCACAAACGCATTCCCAGCTCATGAGGCATGCATAAAAATAATAATAAACTAGCAACAATTCCTAGGTCAATTTTCGGAATCACAAATACGTCATTACATCTCAAATAAAATACATTGTTGTGCAAATACAAATGTTTTATTACAGGTACAAAATGTCTGTTGCTAAACAAAAAAAAACAATGGAAAGCGGGAAAGCAAAAGAGCCCTACTCCGACTCATCACAATCGACCTCCGCAAACGAGAAATTCGGCATCCCGGAGATCTCGCCAGTCACATCCTCATCATCAGAATACGGCACCCCCTCCTCGTGCGGGTACTCAAAGTACTTTGAAGGGTCAAACCCGGTGAAAGGATCAAAGAAGGGATGCACAGACGAATCCCTCTCCCTGTGCATTCGACGGAGGAAAGAACTGATGAAGGGTCTGGGGCCTCTGAACCCCCGAAGACGTCCCTGCATCAAGACTCTGTCGCCCCCAAACCGGCACCTCCGGCTGTGGCCCTGGCTCAGCGCTCAACGAAGGAGCATCCACAGACCGCCTCGAAGGCATAGGCTCAAACGCCGCCGCGCGCCGCAAAGACCTGCAAGACAGCTTCCCCGCGAGCTTCTTTGCGAAAGACCTTATCCCCACAAACCGACGGATCAGCGTATCAAAGGATCTCCCCGAGACCTGCGCAAGAAAACAACCAAAAATGCTCAAAGAAAAGAGATACAATCATACTCGACAACAGAGAAAAATACAGAAAAGATGCCAAGATGGAAAAGAGTAAGCACACTCACCGGAGCATCCGGGTCAACCCGATAAGCAGCAGGAGCCTGCTCTGGAATGGGCACCGACACCCTCCTCCTCCTTGAAGAGTCCTCGTGGACATACGTGAAGTCCGCCCCAGGCACTGGAACATCTGGGGGATGTGGCGGGCCATCCTGCCTCTCCCTCGCCAACACTTGTGGCGTCCTCAGCTTCCGCCTAACAAAGGCCTCAAACTTCTCACCATACAGGATGAACTCCTCGGCGCTCATGCCATCCCGGTACCTCCCGTACTCCAGCACATCCATATCAAGAGGACTCATCATATTGAAGGGCGGATCCCTCAGACCCATATGGGGCACACCTGCGCCATGCTGCCAGAAGACCCTCTCCCCAGATACATAACGTTGCAAGTAAGTCCCCGCAGCATCTTCCTCTGTCGTGTCACCCCCGGGTGAAAGTACCCAAATCTGGCTCATGCCTTTCGGTTAAGTTCCCCGACAATTACGGCAAGTTTCCCGGCAATTTCGGCAAGTTTCCCGGTAATTCCCCAGACTTTCCTAGAATTCCGGAACATTTCCGGAAGTGTTCCAAACCACCTAAGGGGTGAAGGGACTGCTTGGAGATTAAGAAACACGTTTTTCTTAATTCAAGAAAAAACCTTCTAGAAAACTGCCACCTTGCATGTTTCTAGAAGGAACTGGAAGTGGCTACTTATGTCGTGCGACATACTAGGCCATGAAGACTTCTAGAAGCTTGCCACCTTGCATGTTTCTAAAAGGAACTGGATGTGGCTACTTATGTCGTGCGACATACTAGGCCATGAAGACTTCTAGAAGCTTGCCACCTTGCATGTTTCTAGAAGGAAAACGGTTATGGCTTGTTATGTCGTGCGACATACTAAGCCCATGCATGCAGCCTATAAATAGAGGCCTTCACCTCTCATTTTGGACACCTCTCCTTCACTCCTCAGTCCCCCTCTATATAGAATACGCCCAGAAGCATTGCCTCTCCTCACATACCCCTCAAAACACACATTAAACCTCTCAAATCACTCACCACTCAACTAATCCTACACACACTTCATATACACACAAAGAACCAAAGGTTCTCACGGAACCAAGGCTCGATCTCAGCCCCGAAGGTTGCTGTTTTGAAGGCTCCTATATCTAACTTGATATAGGAAGTCCTGGTCTTCAAGGGTAACGATTTTCTACCCTTTTTCCTCTCTCTATTTCCTTTGAATGTGAAATCTCTATGCTAAATGTGTTGATAATGCTGTATTCTGATTAAAGTTGCATGATTTAGTGTTATATTGCTTAGATCTATATCCATTTGCAATTCATTTCATGTAAAAGCCCCGGCTTGGCATGGTTTCTTGCATGAACACTCGAGATGAGTGTGGATCCCTCATATCCACACCCTCTTGAAGTGTTCACTATTGAAATACTTGCTCTCTGAGATCTATTTGTGAAGTAACTTGGATATATTAATGCCTTGTTACCTCTGTAGATCCCATCTGTAAAGTCTCTGCAAAATGGCTAAGTATGTCACGCGACATAGGCAGCCTATGTCACACGACAACATTGGCCAGTTTGCAGAAACTTCATCTTTTCACTTGTAATCTGGTTTTTACCTTTCCACACTCCCTTGAAATGCTCATATACATGTTTTTTGAGATCTGTCAGTGAAGTAATTTGGCTATATTAAAGCCTTGTTGCCTCTGTAAGTCCCAGTTGCTAAGGTCTCTGCAAGTGGCTAAGTATGTCACGCAACATAGGCAACCTATGTCACGCGACAACTTTGGCCATTATGCAGAGACTTCATCTTCTTAAGATGTAATCTGATTTTTACCTTTTCCAAGTCATAATCTCATATCAATATGCACTTAAACCAAGATTTTTGCACACAAAGCAACATCATTTGCATCAAAGGAACATCTTTTTCATATAAAAATAACATCTTTATGCATAAGGTGCATCCTTTGCACCTAAAAATCTCTTTTTACATACAAATTGCATCCTTTGCACTCAAAGTCTCTTTTCACATTAAAGATGCATCCTTTGCACCCAAAAATTTATTTTCATACATAAAAATGCATCCTTTGCTTTCAAAATAACAACTTTATGCATTATTTGCATCTAAAATGCTATTTTTCCACAAAAAATGCATCCTTTGCACAAAAATCATTTCTTTACATAAAAAGCATCCTTTGCAACCCAAAATGTCATCTTTTCACAAAAAATGTCATTTTTCATGCATTTCCCCATGTCCCTATTAGCAACCTTGGAACGGACCGGTGTAAAGATCCTATCTTTATATCGTTTCTTCCATTAAAGGTTCCATAATCTCTTTAGAAAGGGACAACCTTGAACCCTATATCTCCGATTATCACTTAAGACGAGCATGAAGCATTCATATAAGCTCGATCGTCTTAAGGTGTAGGATTGATGGGCTAAGGACATTCCTTCCTAAAGAACCTCATTTTTAGACTATAAAAGAGAGTCCTTCTCTCGATCACGCAAGTCCCGAGGTTAAAAAGCGATGATCACAAGTCCAAGATGAGGACGGGATCAAAATCCCGAATACATAAAATCCAAGAAATCCCGAGCGACAACCAATAAATGGTTTGTACGTCCGGAAGACAACTTGGGACATTCCCTCCCCTTTCATTCAAACACATGCACACAAGAAAGCACGCAAGCAAGCAAAATAAACGGAATCTAGGGAGACTTGCTACGGCAAGGCACCTTGGGTGAACGACGATCCGTTCTTCCCAAGGGGTAACTTAACCTCCGAACCCATAAATCCTTTTTTCAAAGTTTTGAGGAAATCAAAATGGCGTGGCGACTCCGTTTCAAATTAAACCGGATGTCTTCAATTTCGCGTGAATTCCACAATTTGGGCACACATTCACGGTTGGCGACTCTCTGGGGAAAATCCCAAAGGAGAAAAGCTTTCATTTTCAAATAAATGATACCGGTATATAGGTGGAAACCACTTAACCTTCCCCGTATCGCTCCCTAACCCGGGGCTTGGGATAAACGGTGGTTTAACAATCCCACGTGACCGGTATCACTTTTCGAAAAAAATAAAAGAAAGCTTTTCCCTTTGAGCGGGTTAGACTCCCATCGCGGATTCCGTTTATTTTGCTTGCTTTCTTTGCCTTGCATTGCATCATTTGCATCTTGGGATCTGTGCATACTTTGAACGGGAAACAACCCGAAAAAAAAAATAGCAAAGGAGTGGAACCCGGAAAATTGATCCATGCGCCGTACGGCTCAATCCTCCTTGGATTCGACCGGACGGCCTCAAAGTGGCAATTCCACCAGAAAAATTATGGTTAATCTGCGATCCCTAGCACTTGGGGCTATTCGGTTCCAAGATTGGACTGGGGCTCCCAAAATTTACGTGCTTAATCAAGTTTGCATTCTCCCCGTCCCAAAAATCATTCCTTTAAAACACATTTATGAAAATCTATGTTTTAACTCAAAAGGAACATTTTTAGGAGACCGCACACTACGCGCACCCTATATATCCCGTACACTTTGCACGCACGTCCCTTTAAACACAGGGTGGTTGTTCACGCAGCCACGGACAACCTTACGATGCTCCCGGGCGCGCACAGAATCACCCCAAACTCCCCATGGCAGCCAGTGTCGACCAATGCATAGTCCGTGTCACACATTTCAAAAAACCGTGACATTTGGTTGATTTTTGGTCTAGTCCGTGTCATATAGCCCAGTCGCATATCCCCGTAAAGGTCAAGCCTTAGTCCATAACGAAAGTCAAGGTCCTTCGCTCAAGCGAAACTCTGCCAAAATTCTGACAAGGAAAAATTGGTAGAATCTTGACTCCGACATTGACTTTGACCTTGACCTACACGGAATGCATAAGAGTCGAGACCGATTCTTTGCCAAGAAAAGTCCAAAGATCTTTCGCTCAAGCGAAGCTCTGCCAAAATTCTGACAAGGAATAATTGGCAAGATCTTGACCCGGCATTGACTTCGATTTTGACTCACGCATGGCGTATGCAATGAAGTTCAATGTGGCACTGTGTCATCCGACTTTTACTGCCCGACCCATGCCTATTATCTTCTCGTACGTTACCGAAAAGTCAAAACGTCAATCGCGCAAGCGAAATTCTGCCGAAATTCAATCAAGGCTGAAAGACGAGACTTTCCCGGTATTGCCTTGACTATAATTCGCATCGCTCGTGCATTAAAAGTTCCTATGACCCGCTAGACCCGTTAGGAGCGTTCTTCTCTCTCGGTCGGTGGGATCCGCGTGCCCTATAGGACCCTCGCCCGGGGCTGTCCACCCTGGGAGGTCGAAATACAGGTGGAATACGAGGGTCTTATAGACGTAGTGACGGAACCCACTGATCCAGGATCTAGAGTAGTTGCGAAAAAGAAGGGCAAACCCCCTTTTCCAATCAAATAGAAATTAATAAAAGACATGATTTTAAGTAAACTTGAACAATTAATGTAATCATAATTGCATGGTCCTATCTCTGATATCCCTAATCGAGACCTCCTCGGTCCGATTTCCAATTTTCCTGTCTCGACCTTTCATGGTCAAATCCCTAATCGAGACCTCCTCGGTCCGATTTCCAAGTTTCATGTCTCGACCTTTCATGGTCAAATACCTAATCGAGACCTCCTCGGTCCGATTTCCAAGTTTCCTGTCTCGACCCTTCATGGTCAAATCCCTAATCGAGACCTCCTCGGTCCGATTTCCGATTTCCGATTTCCCTGTCTCGACCTTTCATGGTCAAATCCCTGATTGAGACCTCCTCGGTCCGATTTCCGATTTCCCTGTCTCGACCTTTCATGTCAAATCCCTAATCGAGACCTCCTCGGTCCGATTTCCAATTTTCCTGTCTCGACCTTTCATGGTCAAACCCCTAATCGAGACCTCCTCGATCCGATCTCCGATTTTTCCATCTCGACCTTTCATGGTCAAATTCCTAATCGAGACCTCCTCGATCAGATCTCCTATCTTCCCATCTCGAACTTTTGCTGTCAAATCCCTAGTCGAGACCTCCTCGGTCCGATCCCCAATTTTCAATCTTGACCTTTCAAGTCAAGGTCTCATCTTTTCCGATCAATTAGGATTAGGAGAAAATGTGTTTTAAGCAAAACTCAAAGCGATAAGTGCATGTTACTTGAGCCTTCAGCTCAAACACTTACCTTCAAGTCTAAACATTACCTATCCCCGAGTCTAAACCTTGCCTATCCCTTTCCCGTAGAGAGAAAGAAGTGGGCGAGAATACCGGGTCAGCGGCATTTTAGTGCAGAAAACCTTAGGTTCAGACAGTTCGGCAGAATCGTCAGTTTTCTCAGCTTAGAGAGTCAGAATGGCAGATTTGACAGAAAACAGTGAGGGTGCAGGAAATCAGATGGTTAGGAAGGAAGAGTTAGTCCTGGCCTTGGAAAATGCCCATAAGATTCATGAGGAGCAGCAAGCCATGCTTATCGACACACTCCGTCGTCATGGAATTCAGGTAACAGTTGAGTCGAACGGTTCTCTAGTAGTGGTCAAAGATGAGACTTCAGAAACAATGATCTCAGTCCCTTCATCCTATAACCAAGACCTTCCATCCTACAGCCAATACCTTCCCCCATCCACATGCAATCCCTTGCCAAGAACCACTCCTCCTCAGTCCTTTCCAACATCCCAGCTCATCAGGGCTCCATCGCCCTCAGCTCCTCATAACGGATTGAACTTTACCCCACCTGTTCCCCAGTTTCAGCAATACCTGCCAGTCTATACTCCAGCTTCACATAATCAGCTCGAGCTATGTGGCTATGTTCTGAAGCCACTATACCCACCTGAATTCAATCACGAGTTGCCGAAGGATGATTCAAGTTTTCAGCTGTCACCTACCAGACTTAATGAATTCAGCCGTCAGTTTCATCAGTCTGCTACTATGGTTCCCTCTGCCGATACAAGTCCTGTTGCGATTTCCAGTAACTCGAGAGTCCCCGTTGACCCCCATGTGGCAATATTGATGGAACAAGTGAAACAGATGCAAGAAAAGCTTGACCTCATCAATAATCCCTTAATCCAAGATGTTGAACCAGGCAAGGAATTGATTCCACCAAGTACAACCCAATGCCACCAGTACCAAACAGCAACCGTACTACTCGACCAGTTCCTCACAAAGGAAAGAGTGTCGTAGCTTCCTTCAGCCAAATCCAACAATGGAACCAATTGGACAATGGAAATCCGAGTCTTGAGAACAACAATGTCTCCCGAAAACTCCGCTCCCTTCATTATGACAATACGGATATGCCTTTAAGCAAGATGCTGGAAGAGCTGATGAAAGAAAAGCTGATAAAGCCACTGGAGAATTGGAAGCCCAAGAACCCCAACGTTCAGTTGGATGAGTCTAAGCATTGTCTTTTCCATCAATACCCCGGGCACGACACTGATGATTGCTGCTATTTGAGGCATGAGATCCAGAAGTTGATAGAAGACGGGAAGCTCGAGAACCTCCATGGGCCAAAAATAGAAAGTTATGGTAAGAGGTCGATTCTGGGGGTGCAAGGTCAGAAACGTCAGCATGATTTTGGGATGCCCATGAGCAAAATTTTTGGCGATTTGGTGAAACGAGGCCTTCTCACACCTCTCGAGAATTATAAGCCGAGAAACCCAGGTAGAGTTGACAGGACCAAGTTCTGTGAGTACCACAAGCATTATGGTCACGTGACAGACAAGTGTTTGGATCTGAAGAAAGAAATTCAGTGGCTGATCTACGAAGGAAAGCTCAAGTTCCCTGGCAGTCCAACCAGCGAAGAGTAGCTAGTCTAGGGATTACCTATCCTTAAGCAAGATTAAAAGAATATAGTCTCTTAGTCAACCTTCGTAGGTTCTAGTACTTTTCTTTTTCAATCAAGTCCTCCACGGACATTGTAATTAATCTTCAATTTTCTATAAAAGAGTCTTTCTTCTTTTCTTGCTAGACTTAAGACATTATTTGCACACCTACATTACATTTAATGAAATGGTTTTATTTTATATGATCACTTGCATTGCTCAACGAATAATCTCTCGAAATAATTAACGTTTTGATTAATCAGTGTGAGAAAGTCAACTAATGCCTTCCCCATACACTTTCCTTACCTCACAAAAGGCCTTCATTAAACCATACACTTTCCCAATCATGCCCCGACCTTCATCTTGACCAAGTCAACGGCAGCGGCAACATCAAGGGACAATAAAAGGCCACTCAGCTTCGAAAGATTGACCCCGTGTCGACAACAACCTAGGAGCTTGGCTTAGACCTCAAGGGTATCAAGAAAGTTCAAGCAGGAGCTTGCCTTGGCCCTCAGGTGCTTCAGAAAATAAAAAAAAACGAAAAAAATTTGTAGTGCAAAAAGTGTAATATCCAGCTAGGCTGAAAATCCCAAAAAAGGGCAGTCTAGGCAAAAAACAGGGTTGCACATAAAAAAAAAGAAGAAGAAAAAAAATCTTAGTGCAAAAAGAGTAATGCCCAGCTAGGCTGAAAATCCCAAAAAAAAAAAAAGGGCGGTCTAGGCAAAAAACAGGGTTGCACATAAAAATAAAAGAAAAAAATGAGGCCAAGGACCCAGCACCGCCCATCAAAAGCTTGACTGACAGGCAAGATCAAAGCTCAGAGAATGAAAGTTGTCGATAACAATGGGGCGGTCGAAGCAAAGCCAGAAGCATTTCATAAGCCTGTAGGCACTTGCAAATCCTTTCTCCCCTAATGAAAGAGGAAGCAATCAGAAGCAACCGTCCAAAATGACTTGGTCAAGGAATCATCCCGAGGCCCACGCCTCATCATCATTTCATCCTAAGCCTTTTCACTAAAGGAACCACAAATCCCAAAGCCTGAAACAGTCCGGCCAAAGCCGAACTACGGCGACCTGAGCTCCTCACAATGAGGGGAACGTAGGCAACCAGAAATGGTCCGGTCATAAACACATTCAAATTCCCGAAAATTCGGTCTCATCAGTGGGCCTCTTCCATAAACATATCCAAATTCCCGAAAACCCGATCTCATCAAATGACCTCTCTCTCATAGACACAGTCAGATCCCAGAAAACCCGATCTCATTAATGACCTCCCTATACACAAACCTTTCTTTCACACTAGCCAACCTTGATCAGCGACATTGGTTGACTTTCTCCTCATGATTAATAAGAATGTTTTTCTTCATATCGAGATTAGTGGTTGAGTAACCCGAACATCAATAAAGGGTTTTAAGCAATCTTGTGATCATTGTAAATAAAACTAGTTTTCAGAGGTCTTGACAAGTCTTCCTTTTCTACATATTAGGAAAAATAGTGCTAAACACTAATTTTCTGTCTGCAGGGGCTTCCATACACTTTTACAAACCTTTATACGCTTATACTCTCTCAAAAGAGTCAAACCCAAAGCGAGTTCTCGTGCCTATGTCGAATAAGGCCATCAAGATAACACAAAATCGGGATCTATTCCCACCTTTCGAAAAATATGCCCCTGCATGTATAAATTTCTAAAAATCTTTTCTTTCACATCTTCTTAAGGTTGGCTGAGAGACTAAAGGAAACAAGAAAGTAAGTACGAAAGGATAGGTCTTCCCTCTTCTGCTACAATTCGCATTAGGGTTGCCTTGAAACTCTTCAAGGCTGGGGGCTTTGCCAAGCCGTTTCTTTAGACTGGGGCTTCTTTAGCCATTTTTGGGGTCCGCATTGGGTTCCTCACCAGGTTACAAGATGGATTCAGTCTTGGTCAGATTAACCTCAGGATCACTTTTGCAGTACCAATCATATTGGGATTTTTGCTAGGTCACCAGACTGGGGCTCTACCAAGTCACTTCTTCAAAATCTAGACTTCGCCTGCTCAGTTCATCCAACCGGGGCTTTGCCAATGAAAGGATCTTTTCTTGCTTTAATAAGGCATGGGTCTTCGCAGAAAGTTTTTTCCTTAGACCGGGGCTTCGATAAGTTGCATCCACCCCTCGAAGAAAGGTTTGGTCACTTCGACATCTGCTTTAGTCTTTGGTTCTAAAAACCTGTCAACATCAGCTTCAAATGCCGGAGTGTGAGAGAGGAACGTTCATCGAGACCCGAGGTTTAAACCCAGTCTCAGCCCAAGAGGGAATTCTAGTCCACGTTGACAACATCTCAGCAACAACAGCAGTTCAGTCCGCACCCAAGTGATATGATCCCACCAGTTTGAAACCCGTCTTAAACAATTTCCAAACACATTCCATATGTACATCCATACCCAGTCCCTACCATTGTTTCCAAGAAGAAATCACCCCTAGGCTCAAGTAACGTGCCAATTGCTAATGATAACATTTTCTCCCAAAAGCGCCTTCGTTACTTCCGTTATAACGAGATAACGCCAGGCGACAGTTTCCTAATTGTCAAAAATCTAACTTTAGCTACCTCTATCACAGATTGAGAAGTATGCTCAAGTTTTCCAGCTATAGCTGCCTCTATCTACTCGATAGTGATGTAAGCTTTAGCTTACTCAGGTGACAACCTCCATTAATTGTCAAAATCTCAAGGATCCTAGACATCGTTCCTAACTATCTAGATGAAGCTTGAACTACGATCAAGGCTTGATTCCTCCGGGATACGTAGGTAGCCTTTTATAAAGGTTCAGCCATCCGACCACTTTGGTCACCTTTTCCTTTCTCCATTCTTCATTGTTGCGTAAGCTTTTCACAAAGGTATAACTATCTGACCATATTGGTCACCCCTTTTTGATTTGGCACATTCCTAGTAGGATTGGTTGTTTGACCTCCTAGGTCACCCCATTCCCATCCTTATAGGAAGGGACCAATATATCTTTGCCATTGCCCCAAAGAGACGAGGTAGGTGACCTCTTTGATCCCCAATTCCAACCTGTGTCTGCAATTCCATTCCAATTCAAAAGGCAATGAAAAGTGCATTTCAGGCTACTTATGTCACGCGACAAACCTAGCCACTTGGCTTACTAAGTCGCGCGACATAATAGGCCAACATCAGACATCAGCAGTTTGCAGTTTACTGCATTCCCCAGGGCACTCCCCGACATGTCAAAAGCTGCAAACATCAGTCATTCACTTCTCAAATGCATAAGGGAGGGTTCATTTACCCCATGTACACCTATGCATTCATATTCAAGCCAAAAATCCATTCAAACCATTCAGTTCAAGCCATCTACCATACCATCATTTCATAAATGCGTGCAATAAAAGGGCTGACAATGTACATACAAAATAGGCCAAGTCCAAAAGATGTGCATAGCAAAAATAACATGATATGTTTTCCCAAAAAGGGTACAATAACCAAAAAGTCATAATAATCTAAGGGGAAAGGGGGCTACTCTGAGTCATCTCCATCATCCTCTCCATCATCTTCTTCATCATCCTCTCCATCATCTTCATCCTCGCCGTCATCCTCAGCCTCCTCAGGCTCATCATCAGGATCGTCCGAAGGTGCCTCGTAGGCTATGGTCCCCGTGCGGTAATAGTCATCAAGCTCAGTGATGACAGTAGAATCAAGCTCATAGTCTGTGGCTGTCTCAGCCCCACCATCCTCATCATCATCATCATCGTCAATCTCAATGGGTCCGTGAAGAGGTACATTTGGATTCTTCATCCGAGGCCTCGGTCCACTAATGCCTCCGCTGGTGCCCGCGTCATCAAAGCGGCTCTTCTTCTTTCTCGGCTGGCCAGGTGGAGAGATATCGATCGAACCCTGTGACCGGCACTGATTCTTCCAAAAGCTCATGCCTTTCTGGAGCTTGCCAATCATGCTCACATCGCCGGTGTAAGCCCTGGTCAGATGCCTGTAAGCCTGGGCCGATACCTGTTACAAGCAGATATAATAAGTGTCAAAATGCAGTTATTGATAACAGAAAGAGATGCAAGCAATCAAAAAGACGTAAGGAGCAGTACTTACGGATCTAGAACCTCGTGGGAGCACCAGATGAGGATGAGTCTGTGACATATCAATAGGAGCTCTCCGCATACGACCACCACCCTGATAATCAATGAAAGTCGGGGACAAAGGAGGTCTAGCCACATGGCCAGTCGAAGGTCTCGCACTCTGATCACCATAACCAACCCTGGTCTGTGGGGACTGAAGATGCCTAGCCACATACAATGTGTAATACCCATCCCGTGTGAAGAGATGTGCCGCCATGCCTACGATCAAAGCATCTACATTCGCCAACTGGCGAGGCAGCCACATCCTAGCTGGAGGATCATCAGGGATCCGAGCATGCCTATTGGGCCCATGTTGTCTGTACACTCTCTCTCCTAAATATAGGGCATCTCCGGACAAACCCACCAGTAGCTTACGACACTCTGTCAAGTGCGCAGCATGATCCAAATCTAGATCGCCATAACGGCCAGTCCAAGGGAATAAACTCATCCTCTGTGGAGTCCCTCTCAAGCACAACAGCGTATCATGATACGACGCCGTAATCCTGCACCTCGACCCCTCCGGTGTCCTGGTCTGTCTCCTGGCATTCTTCGTCCACCGTCTGAGAGCAGGAAAAGTGGTGACAGGAAACTCATCCCGGATCTGCCACGCATAACAGCCAAAATACTCGAAGGCCCAAGCCTGAAAAGGGTAAGAAGAAATCAAAACAGGAAAAATGACAGAGTGAAATGTGTTAAATAAAAGAAGTCAAGGCGAGAGAATACCTCGAAAGCCAAGTGACAGTAGGTAAAATACTTCACCTTCCCTCTACTGACGTCATCTAGAGCCAAGTACATCTCGGCTAAACCAGCCTCACCCCAGGACAAATCCCCCACAGTATCCCAGGCTCTCAGAAGCTCCAGCAGTGAGATCAGGGCAGTAGATGCGCTGTTAATAAACAGCATGTCAGAAAAGCCTACCCATACAAAGGCTCTCGCCAATCTCTCGGCTCTCAGCCGGCTCTCAACAGGATCATCAACCACAATGTAGTCCCTACTCTGCTCTCTAATCAAGCCGTGTAACTCACCCAACTCATATATATTCCCCTTCTTGATCTGGGGAACGAAACCAAGCAAACTCATAAAGTCAGCATCAGCAATGGGCTGGGGCTCAACTCCCTGTGCGGGCTCATCTATGTAAAGTGGCTCAGCTGTAAAAGGCAATCCCGTGATGACCGCGAAATCATAAGGTGTGACTGTCGTCTCACCCCAAGAGAAGTGGAATGAATGAGTGGTCTCCCACCAAAACTCTCTAAATGCCCTCACCAGATCCACACTCCTCTGAGTGTCTCCAATGGCCTTCACCATCTCAAAGAATTGCCCTAGCCCAATGGCGTAAATCATGCCCTTAGGCGAGTGTATCTGCTCCTGGCTACCCGGCAAACTCTGCCATAGCCTGCCAATCACCTCGGGGGAACCTCTGGTGCGCAATCCCTGCAAGAAAACATGGCACAAGTATGAATATTTCGTGCTATTTCTTGAAATCATCTCAAATGAAAATGGGTCAAAACCTATCAAAAGCATGCATTTTAGCATCACACTTCCTAGTTCAATCCATGATTTCATGCCAATTATCGACAATTCATAGCACAGTCTGGAAAATTCAGTTCGAATCAATTTCACCCAAATAAATTTTTTTTCAAAAAACCTAGGTCACTTACCACATCTTTCTTCCCGACATCTGAGGTATGTTCATCAAGTTGTGGATAGAAATCTCCTCTTTGAGCTTCCGGAAGAAATGGCCTTTGGTTCCTTTGCACCCCCTTCCGTCGAGTAGCTAACTCAGCGTGTTGAGGAGCCCTTTTGGTCGGATAGAACCTAGGAGGCATTTTCCAATTGAATCGAACTAAAGGTGTTTGATTTCTCTCAATTTCTCTCAAAATCTCCCTCTGATGTTTGCTCTTTCTCTCTTCTCGTTGTCGCCTCCCTCTCAATTTCAATTTCAATTGAGTTTCAAATGGCGACTGTGCGAATTTTTAATGAATCTGTTCACATGGCCTATTATGTCGTGCGACATAATAAGCCCCTGTGGCTTGTTTTTACAATTTTGCCCCTGAAGGCTCCATTTTACAATTTTGTCCCCCATAGGCCTGTTTTGCCCTTTGTGCCCCTGGCATTTCCAATCATTCCCGATCCAGTTTTCCCTCCAGTGCCCCCGTGGCCTATTTTACAAATTTACCCTTGTGGCTCATTTTATTTGCCCTTAACATTTTCAATTTTCAAATAATAAAATTATCGGGTACGTCCCACTTTTCTTTACAAAATTATCGGGTACGTCCCACTTTCTTTACAAAAATTATCGGGTACGTCCTACTTTCTTTACAAAAATTATCGGGTACGTCCCACTTTCTTTACAAAAATTATCGGGTACGTCCCACTTTTCTTTACAAAAAATTATCTGGGTACGTCCCACTTTCTTTAATTATCAGGGTACGTCCCACTTTTCTTTACAAAAAAAAATTATTATGGGTACGTCCCACTTTTCTTTACAAAAATTATCGGGTACGTCCCACTCTCTTTAACAAAAAATTATCGAGTCCTTCCTACTTCTTTACAAAATCCATCCTTTTTCGCGATCTCCGTTATTCCAGGATGAAGGAATAACATTTCGCTCTCTTTCGATCTCCGTTATTCCAAGGTGAAGGAATAACATTTCGACCTCTCTCGCGATCTCCGTTATTCCAGATTGAAGGAATAACATTTCGCTCTCTTTCGATCTCCGTTATTCCAAGGTGAAGGAATAACATTTCGACCTCTCTCGCGATCTCCGTTATTCCAGATTGAAGGAATAACATTTCGCTCTCTTTCGATCTCCGTTATTCCAAGGTGAAGGAATAACATTTCGACCTCTCTCACGATCTCCGTTATTCCAGATTGAAGGAATAACATTTCGCTCTCTCTTTCGATCTCCGTTATTCCAAGTTGAAGGAATAACATTTCGATATCTCTTTCGATCTCCGTTATTCCAAGATGGAGGAATAACATTTCGACCTCTCTCGCGATCTCCGTTATTCCAAGATGAAGGAATAACATTTCGCTCTCTCTTTCGATCTCCGTTATTCCAAGATGAAAGAATAACATTTCGACTCAGTAAATGCTCGAACTACGGCCTGGCTTGATTCCTCCGGGATACGTAGGTAGCCTACTTTAGGTTCAGCCAATTCATCACATATGACACCCCCTTTCCCCAGTGGATTCCGAACTACGATTATGGCTTGATTCCCACCCGGGATACGTAGGTAGCCTTTCATAAAAGGTCCAGCCTCTCGACCAACTTGGTCACCCGATCCGTCTCGGCATTCGCCAGATTGGATCCTTTTCTATCGACAACCCCACTCGCCCTGCAAGTGACGTTGCCGAGGGGCTTCTGTAAGTACCCAAATCTGGCTCATGCCTTCCGGTTAAGTTCCCCGGCAATTACGGCAAGTTTCCCGGCAATTCCGGCAAGTTTCCCGGTAATTCCCCAGACTTTCCTAGAATTCCGGAACATTTACGGAATTGTTCCAAACCACCTAAGGGGTGAAGGGACTGCTTGGAGATTAAGAAACACATTTTTCTTAATTCAAGAAAAAACCTTCTAGAAAACTGCCACCTTACATGTTTCTAGAAGGAACTGGAAGTGGCTACTTATGTCGTGCGACATACTAGGCCATGAAGACTTCTAGAAGCTTGCCACCTTGCATGTTTCTAGAAGGAACTGGATGTGTCTACTTATGTCGTGCAACATACTAGGCCATGAAGACTTCTAGAAGCTTGCCACCTTGCATGTTTCTAGAAGGAAAACGGTTATGGCTTGTTATGTCGTGCGACATACTAAGCCCATGCATGCAGCCTATAAATAGAGGCCTTCACCTCTCATTTTGGACACCTCTCCTTCACTCCTCAGTCCCCCTCTATAGAGAATATGCCCAGAAGCATTGCCTCTCCTCACATACCCCTCAAAACACACATTAAACCTCTCAAATCACTCACCACTCAACTATTCCTACACACACTTCATATACACACAAAGAACCAAAGGTTCTCATGGAACCAAGGCTCGATCTCAGCCCCGGAGGTTGCTGTTTTGAAGGCTCCTATATCTAACTTGATATAGGAAGTCGTGGTCTTCAAGGGTAACGATTTTCTACCCTTTTTCCTCTCTCTATTTCCTATGAATGTGAAATCTCTATGCTAAATGCGTTGATAATGCTGTATTCTGATTAAAGTTGCATGCTTTAGTGTTATATTGCTTAGATCTATATCCATTTGCACATCATTTCATGTAAAAGCCCCGGCTTGGCATGGTTTCTTGCATGAACACTCGAGATGAGTGTGGATCCCTCATATCCACACCCTCTTGAAGTGTTCACTATTGAAATACTTGCTCTCTGAGATCTATTTGTGAAGTAACTTGGCTATATTAATGCCTTGTTACCTCTGTAGATCCCAGCTGTAAAGTCTCTGCAAAATGGCTAAGTATGTCACGCGACATAGGCAGCCTATGTCACGCGACAACATTGGCAAGTTTGCAGAAACTTCATCTTTTCACTTGTAATCTAGTTTTTACCTTTCCACACTCCCTTGAAATGGTCATATACATGTTTTTTGAGATCTGTCAGTGAAGTAATTTGGCTATATTAAAGCCTTGTTGCCTCTGTAAGTCCCAGTTGCTAAGGTCTCTGCAAGTGGCTAAGTATGTCACGCGACATAGGCAACCTATGTCACGCGACAACTTTGGCCATTATGCAGAGACTTCATCTTCTCAAGCTGTAATCTGATTTTTACCTTTTCCAAGTCATAATCTCATATCAATCTGCACTTAAACCAAGATTTTTGCACACAAAGCAACATCATTTGCATCAAAGGAACATCTTTTTCATATAAAAATAACATCTTTATGCATAAGGTGCATCCTTTGCACCTAAAAATCTCTTTTTACATACAAATTGCATCCTTTGCACTCAAAGTCTCTTTTCACATTAAAGATGCATCCTTTTCACCCAAAAATTTATTTTCATACATAAAAATGCATCCTTTGCTTTCAAAATAACAGCTTTATGCATTATTTGCACCTAAAATGCTATTTTTCCACAAAAAATGCATCATTTGCACAAAAATCATTTCTTTACATAAAAAGCATCCTTTGCAACCCAAAATGTCATCTTTTCACTAAAAATGTCATTTTTCATGCATTTCCCCATGTCCCTATTAGCAACCTTGGAACGGACCGGTGTAAAGATCCTATCTTTACATCGTTTCTTCCATTAAAGGTTCCATAATCTCTTTAGAAAGGGACAACCTTGAACCCTATATCTCCGATTATCACTTAAGACGAGCATGAAGCATTCATATAAGCTCAATCGTCTTAAGGTGTAGGATTGATGGGCTAAGGACATTCCTTCCTAAAGAACCTCATTTTTAGACTATAAAAGAGAGTCATTCTCTCGATCACGCAAGTCCCGAGGTTAAAAAGCGATGATCACAAGTCCAAGATGAGGACGGGATCAAAATCCCGAATACATAAAATCCAAGAAATCCTGAGCGACAACCAATAAATGGTTTGTACGTCCGGAAGACAACTTGGGACATTCCCTCCCCTTTCATTCAAACACATGCACATAAGAAAGCACGCAAGCAAGCAAAATAAATGGAATCTAGGGAGACTTGCTACGGCAAGGCACCTTGGGTGAACGACGATCCGTTCTTCCCAAGGGGTAACTTAACCTCCGAACCCATAAATCCTTTTTTTCAAAGTTTTGAGGAAATCAAAATGGCGTGGCGCTCCGTTTTTCAAATTAAACCGGATGTCTTCAAACTCGCGTGAATTCCACAATTTGGGCACACATTCACACCGGGGCACCCTCAAACTCATCATCCTCATACCGAGTCCAAGGGTACAACACAAACCCCTCCGGACTAGCCCTCTCCAGGTACTCCTGCACATCCCTATACCCGACAGAGACCTTTCCCCTGGTCGTCCTCCTCTTCCTCAAAGAGCGGGCCCAGCACAGCATGGCAGGATAGGCCACCATGGCCTCATCTTCCCTATCCCACAGCTGGCACCAAAAGATCTCATAGCACCAATCCTGCAATAAAAAAGACAGATAATGCTCAGAACAAAACAAAAAAGAAGACGGAGAAATGACAAAGTGCTAAACAACAACATCAATAAACTCATACCTGAAATTACCCAGATCCGGCTCGCGCGAGGGCCCCGGCATCTCGTGATTGGTCGGGAGGTGTCTCGCTGCGTTTTTGTTTGTAGAATCGCCACGCCATTTTGATTTAGCTCAAAACATTGAGAAAAGGCATCAGCTTAAAAAAACTGTTGTTGTGTGATGAGATTTTAAGTTTGGAGGTTAGGTTACTCCTCAAGAAGGGCATAGTAAATGCACACCTGAGTCGCCTCATAAAAATGAGTCTTTCGGTACCCCTTCTTTCTTTAAAAGTTATGTGTGTGTGTGTGTGCTTTTAAAAATGCATGATGTATATGATGTCTACATTGTACACTACGTATTGAAATGTATTGAAATAGTAATGGAAGGAAGCCTTACCAATGTTGGTTTGTGTCTGTCTTCCGCTGGGGTATAGTGTTTGAGTGTTGAATAGTGTTCCGGAATGGACTGGGGTTTGCTTTGGGATGTGCCGGTTGTCTGCGGACAGAGCTTCGACGTGCCTCGGGATTGTTAAGCGTGTACTCGAGTATAGTTTTGTCGTGCGTTGGGATGGTAGGGATCGTTGACTGGACTTGGGTAGAGGTTTGGCGTGCGTCGGAATCGTTGGTTGCGCTCAGGCAGAGTTTTGGCGTGCGTCGAAATCGTCGGTTGAGCTCGAAAAGGGCCGGGACACCTCGGGATGGACTGGAATGCCTCGGGATGGATTGGCAGGGCTTCGGGATGGATCGGCAAGGCTTCAGAATGCCTCTGGAATGCCTCGGGTCAGCTCAAGTGCGTCTCGGGAGCACTCGGTAGAGCTTCGAAGTACCACGAGGGGCCTCAGAATGCTCTGGAGGGAACCGAAAGGGATCGGGATTGCCCCAAAGGGTCTTAGAGGGGCTGCCTGAAGGCTGGGAGAGAGGAGAGAAGAGGGAAGTATGAAAATTATGAGGGGGGAGGCCTCTATTTATAGGGTCCAGATTCTGGCTAGTTGTGTCGCACGACACTGTCAGCCATTACCAGTTTTTTGGTTTTCCTGGATTTAAGGGAATATTGTGGATTTTAAGGGAATTTTGTGATTATGAAGTCTGGATGCAAAGTGGTCCGCACGGACAGCCTTTGCTTTTCCAAATTTTCCAAAATTCCCAAAAAGTCCTTTTATACTTTTTTATCCCATAATGGCCCCCTTGGTTTGGTTGGTGTTTTTTTTTGGTTTTGAGGGTTACGGGTGTTCGAGACTATGTTTGTGTGAGTCTGCGATGTTTCCCGTGCATTTGGAAGAGAGTGATCCAGATTGGGGTACTTACAGAAGCCCCTCGATGACGTCACTTACGGAGGAAGTGGGGTCGTCGATAAGATAAGGGTCCTGATCTGGATCGCGTGCTGGGAGAGGATGTGACCGTGTAGGCCGGTTTATGAGGACGTGGCAGTGTTCTTTTGTGTGACAATTTAGGTCGGTTGGCTAGACCCTTTGATAGGATTCCTACGTATCCCGTATGGGAATCAAGCCTTATCGTAGTTCGAAGTATGGGGTGAGTATTGTCGTGCACGAGGACGTGTGATGTCCTTTGACTGAGACTCTGTGCGTGGACGTGGTGGTATCCTATGGGTGACCATTTAGGTCGGTTGGCTGGACCCTTTGATAGGGTTCCTACGTATTCCTAGCGGGAATCAAGCCTGATCGTAGTTCAGAGGTCGTGTAATTGTGAGTGTATGCAGGCGTGGTGGTGCCCTGAGGTGATGTGACCGCTAAGGTCGACTGTGAGGACGCGGTGGTGTCCTAGGGTGTGCAATCTTACTATTAGATGGGTAATCTTACAAGAAGATAGGTCAATCTTACGAGAAGATGGGTAATCTTACGAGAAGATAGGTTAATCTTACGAGAAGATAGGTTAATCTTACGAGAAGATGGTTTGTGGTGTAGGAGGACGTGTCTCGTCCTAAGATGATGTTTTGGGACATTTATGCTGTCTTCCGGACCGAGTAATTTAAAGCCTTCCGAGCTATGGATAATGATTTGGGAGGTTTATACGGTCTTTCAGACCGAGTAATTTAAAGCCTTCCGGGCTACGGATGATGATGTGGGAGGTTTATACGGTCTTTCGGACCAAGTAATTTAAAGCCTTCCGGGCTACGGATAGTGAGTTGGGAGGTTTTTGCGGTCTTCCGGACCGAGTAATTTAAAGCCTTCCGGGCTGCGGATGATGATGAGGACGTGTTATGCCCCCTAACTGAGGTTGTGTCGTGCGTGAGGACGTGTTGTGTCCTCTGACTGAGGTTGTGTCGTGCGTGAGGATGTGTTGTTTCCTCTGACTGAGGTTGAAAGTGTTTGCTCTTTGGGAGGCGTGATTGCCTCGTGTTTTGTCCGCTGGGGAAAGTTTGGACTTACGATGACTGCCGATGTTCATCTGTTGGAGATGCGTAGTCTTGTATGGGTTTTCAAGAATTCCCGTTTGAGTTTGTGTTCGCTAATGTGAATGTGTGCCCAAATTCTAATTTTTTGTTTTTTTTAGTTTGGATTCACGCGAGTTTGAAAACATCCGGTTTAATTTGAAAAACGGAGTCGCCATGCCATTTTGATTTCCTCAAAACTTTGAAAAAAAGGTTTTTAGGGTTCGGAGGTTAAGTTACCCCTTGGGAAGAACGGATCGTCGTTCACCCAAGGTGCCTTGCCGTAGCAAGTCTCCCTAGATTCCATTTTTCGTGCTTGCTTGTGTGCTTTCTTGTGTGCATGTGTTGAAAAGAGGGGGGGGGGAATGTCATAAGTTGTCTTCCGGACGTACAAACCATTTAGTTGGTTGTCGCTCGGGATTTCTTGGATTTTTATGTGTTCGGGACTTTGATCCCGTCCTCATCTTGAACTTGTGATCATCGCTATTTGACCTTGGGTCTTACGTGATCGAGAGAAGGACTCTCTTTTATAGTCCAAAATGGGGTTCTTTAGAAAAGGAGTATCCTTAGCCCATCAATCCTACGCCTTGAGACGATTGAGCTTATATTGGAGCTATCATGCTCATCTCAAGCGATAATCGGAGATATAGGTTCAAGGTTTATCCCTTTCTAAAGAGATTGTGGCACCTTTAATGGAAGAAACGTTTTAAAGATAGGATCTTTACACCGGTCCGTTCCGAAGGTTGCATCAAGTACCAATTGGGGACTAGGGGAATGCATGTTAAAATGACATTTTTAGTGGAAAGATGACATTTTTGGGTGCAAAGGATGCTCTTTGATTTGCAAAGGATGCTTCTTATGTAAAGAAAAGATTTTTAATGCAAAGGATGCATTTTTATGTGGAAAAGTAGTGTTTTATATGCAAAGGATGCATAAAGACTACATCTTTGAAAGCAAAGGATGCTACTTTGATTATAAAGACATGATTTTTAGTGCAAAGCATGCATCTTTGTTCATGAAAATGGGTTTTAGGTGTAAAGGATGCACCTTTTTTGTAAAGACATGATTTTTATATGCAAAGGATGCATTTTTATTGTAAAAAAAGGATTTTTAGGTGCAAAGGATGCACCTTTAATGCAAAGACAACATTTTTATGAGCAAAGGATGCTTATTTCATGCAAAGGATGCAAAGGGAAAGGGGGTATGATTTATATGAATAAAGATAGGATCTTTAACAACAAATACCAAGTCCCAAGCAAGATAATAGTAATATATGAATGCAAGGAGCAATTATATCACATAAACAAGCATAATGCAAGGTAAGGGGGTGAGAGGTTACCAATGGTGGTGACCTCTTCTTCTTTGGATCTTACCTAGTGGACGGACCAACTTGGAAGGCTTCAAGGAGGAGGGAGGTGGCTTCTTGGCACTCTTCAACTTCCTGGATTTTCGCAGTAGTGCTTGAATAGAGTTTTTGGTGATAGAAATTCGTTGTCTCTTTAAAATGGGTAGAGGCAGTCTGGAAATCGCCAATGAAGCCGTGCGGCCAGGAGTTCCCTCCTAATGCAGCCGTGCGGCATTATCCTGTATGACTCAGCATGTTTCTAGAATCATGCAAGGTGGCACTTCTAGAAGGATACCAAATACAAGGAAAACGTGCTCTTTTATTTTAAAGCACCCCTTCATCCCTGGAAGGTTTGGAACAAGTTCCGGAGTCTGCTCTCTGACTTTTAGGAAAGTCCGGGGAATTGCCGGAAAACTTAACCGGAAGGCATGAGCCAGATTTGGGTACTTACAGAAGCCCCTCGGCAACGTCACTTGCAGGGCGAGTGGGGTTGTCGATAGAAAAGGATCCGATCTGGCGAATGCCGAGACGAATTGGGTGACCAAGGTGGTCGAGTGGCTGAACCTTTGGAAGGCTACCTACGTATCCCAAGTGGGAATCAAGCCATAATCGTAGTTCGGAATAGATATCAACTGGGGAAAGGGGTGTCATATGTGATGAATTGGCTGAACCTAAAGTAGGCTACCTACGTATCCCGGAGGAATCAAGCCAGGCCGTAGTTCAGAACAAGATCTGCAGGGGAATGGTGAAGAGAAAACTGGTCTCTTGCTGGGAAAATAGAAGAGAAAGTGATCTAGGAGATCAGGCGATCGATCCTACTGGGGATATGCTAGAAGTGACCGATGTGGTCGGATATCTGGACCTCTATGAGGGGCTACTTCACCACTGAGGAGTGATGAATGACAAAGGGGTGACTAATGTGGTCTGATGGCTGGACCTTTATGAAAGGCTGCCTCATCACTGAGGAGCGATGATGGAATAGGGTGACCACTGCGGTCGGATGGCTGGACCTTTTATGAAAGGCTACCTACGTATCCCGGAGGAATCAAGCCTTGATCGTAGTTCAAGCATTACTAGATAGTTAGGAACGATGTCTAGGATCCTTGAGGTTTTGATAATTAATGGAGGTTGTCACCTGATTGACAATTATTGCAGGTTGTCACCTGAATTGACTAAAGCTTACGTCGCTATCGAGTAGATAGAGGTAGCTGAAGTTTGGAAAACTTGAGCGTACTTCTCAATCCGTGATAGAGGTAGCTAAAGTTTGGAACTTGAGTGTACTTCTCAATCTATGATAGAGGTAGCTAAAGTTTGGAGAACTTGAGCGTACTTCTCTATTCGTGATAGAGGTAGCTTAAGTTTGGAGAACTTGAGCGTACTTCTCAATCTGTGATAGAGGTAGCTTAAGTTTAGAGAACTTGAGCGTACTTCTCTATTCGTGATAGAGGTAGCTTAAGTTTGGAATTCTGACAATTCGGAGGTTGTCACCTAGCGTCATTCCGTTATAACGGAAGTAACGGAGGCGACTGGGGAGGAAAGACTATTTGCTTAGGAGATAACGGATATCTTTTGGAAGACGACGTTATCCTAGTTAAAGGATAACAGGAATTATATGTCCAAGTGGAAGTCCAGGGGCAAAACTGTAATTTCTGCTCAGGGCGAAAGAAGCCGCCCGACATGAGATGGGGGCAAAAGAGGCCGCACGGCCAGAAGTCTGATTTTTCCAGATTATTTAAAATCAGATTTGAATGGGCATTGGGCATTGTTGCTGCCCATCTGTTGCCAAGGAAGAGAGAGAGGAGGGAGAGAATTTCTTCAAAAAATCCTTCAATCCCTTGCTTCTACTGATTGAAATGGATCCGGAGGGGAATCCTATGCCAAGGCAAGCAAGGAGGAACATCTTCGAGGCCGCTCGAAGGAGGAGGAAAGAGCTCGTTTGCACGGAGAGGAAGTATGACTTCCTTACGCCTCCATCGGAGCTCTATCCGGGCAGGAGGGAGCACAAATCGACTAATCCTCAATCGGTTGGGGTAAGCATTCTTAATTTGCTCAATTCCGTCGATTTTTATTGAATTTTGATTGATTCTAGGGCTTGACTCGAGTTTTAGGAATTTCTCGAATTTTCCTAGGATTTTTGATGATGATTTTGGAATATTAATGATTAACCTATGAGGCTAAGAAGATTAACGATCATGCATGTGCAATTTTCTTAAGATATAATGAGAATGACCCATTTTTTGAAAATAAATTGAGAAAATAATTGTCTAAGATGTGACGGAATCCTTGCATGTGCTAGAACTAGGTCAATTTTTTGATCATGGATGCTAAAACGGGATTTTGGATGATGAAAAGGATTCATGCATGCCATTTTTCAAGAAAAATTAATGCTTATGTGCAAATAATTTTTAAAATTGTGATTTTGTGCTTAGGATAGCAATGTGCTTGACATGATGTGTTTCAAGTGATGAAAAACACGTTTTTCTACGCATAGGATGCTAGAAATCCTTTATGAATGCTTTTCTTTTGAAAATATGTGCACTTTTGAATATATGCATGCTTTTGAAATGAGGTGAAGGACTGACCTATTCTTTTGCTGTGCTTGTCTACAGGAGAACAAGTCTAGGGGGCCTTCCGAGATTGCAGTGAGGCTATGGCAGAGGATGCCCGATTTTGAGAAGGATGGGGTGAACCCCAAGCAGCTAATGAGGGCTACCGGCCTGGATTTATTTATTGAGGCTATCGGCAGAGGTATTCATGTGACCTCGAAGAGCAAGGGCTTAATCCAGGCCCTCTCGGAGTTCTGGTGGGACACCACCCACAGCTTTCACCTTAGCCGGGGAGCCGACAAAGGACGCCTCGCAGATTTCACCGCTATCACCGGCTTACGCTCACCGGGAGGCCTCTCGACCCTGGAGGAACCATATCACGTGAGGAGTTTAGAGCTTTGGTTGGGTTTGAGCTTATTCCTAAGGGGCTCGGGATGGAGACCAGAATGTGGAGGTGGCACCCGTAACCGCATGCAGTGAATTTGCCGCTAATGAGGTGACTCGCCACCACCTTGCGAGGGCTTTTGTGTGGTTGATGCCGTCACCACCATTTTTGCCAATTCCTGGGACGCTGGCTATGACTTGCCTTCTTGACTCCTTGGAGGACGTTGATGGGATTGGGACGGTCTCTTGGGGCGAGGCCGGATTAGCGGAGCTTTACTTCTCCTCGGACATGTACAAATGAATAAGGCTGCCTCGATGGACTGCTTCTCCTTTGCTCTTGAGGTATTCTCACCTTCTTTCTCTTTTCTTTTCTGTCTTTGAGACTTTTATGAGAGAAAATGACCCTTTTGATGTTTTGAACATGTAGATCTGGTTTTGCGAGGTGATCAGGTTGTTTCCTTGGAACCAGCAGAGTGATGCTACCATCTTTCCCGCTATGATCTGCTGGAGGGGAGATGCGAGAGACAAGTTCACCGGGAAGACCCGGATCACCTTTGACTACAAGATGGTGAGACCAGTCATCAACAGGGATGGGCATGACGGAGTGGACTTCTATCCTTGGGGGAGGTATCCAGAGATTTTGCTAGGAGAGGCCATGGAGGCGACGAGGCAGAGGCGATGGTTGACTGAGCTGACATGTGATGTCATCTATCTGGGAGACCGTTTCTCTAGGCAGCATGGCCATATCCTTCCATTGGATGCCATTACCCCCCATGTTCCTCTAGCACGGATGCTGCAGCCCAGGGATTGGTCGGCGGATGACATAGCGAGATATCAGGAAGGTGTAGAAGCTGAGGAGTATTTTGACATGGCTACCCCTTATGCTACTTTTGTGGAGCAAAGAATTGAGGACGCCTACGTAAGCTAGTGAAGCCGGGCCGTCACTCAGGGGTATGGGAGGCCGAGCCTACCGACCCGCCTCGATGCCTCCCGCTCATCTCTCTTATGTAGTCAATGGGTACCGAGGAGGTTCAGATACCCGTCTCGACACTAGTGGAGCCCCAAAGATACTCGCCACGGACAAAGACCGTAAGTACACTTTAGGGTCTTTTCCTTTTTTAGACTTCTTTGCTTTTTTTGAAATTTCAAGATTTTTCTCGAGATTTTCTTCTTTTTTTCTCGTGTTCCAGCCTCGCACTTACGATGGCTTGGTCAAAGTGCGTAATGTGGCCGGAAAGATGTATGCCGGTCCATTTTGAAGAAGCTGGCTTGCGCTTCAAAGGCTGCATTGAACGTGCAGGAGCCTGTGTGCAAAAGGAGGCACGTAGGGGGCACGACATCCACCTCATCGGCTTCAGAGTACTCCTCTAGCGCCATGCCTCGGGGACGGGGACCCAATGCCGGCATCCTGGAGCATCTGGCTGAATATGAACATGTGAATGTTCATCTTTTTGACGTGAGTGACAGTGAGGACTTGATGAGAGAGGCGAGCTTTTATGAGCCGAGTAGCGATGAGGAGGAATCGGAGGCCTAGGAGGTCTCTAGAATCGATTTAGAAGGAAAAAACAAACAATGAACAGTTTTATGCACAATTTGTTTATTTTTTGCTTTATTTGGGCGCCGATGGGGCGAAAACAATGTATTTATGTTTTATTTGCTTTTTAAATTTATGCTTAATGAATTTAAATATGTTTTTGTACAGGTTTTTTGTTGGAAAAGTGGGGTGAAAACTCCCTTTGGGCAGCAACTTGTTTGCTGCAGATTTGTTTTTCACATCAGGCAATGAAGCCGTGCGGTCTGGTCTCTGGAGCAAAAGAGGTCGTGCGGCTTACAATTTCGTTCCTCGGATCGGTCTTTTTCAAAATAAAATCAAGGCTTGGCCATTTCATTTCATTTTCACTCTAGACTTGTCCCAACTGTTCCCAGAGCACATATTTGGCCTAAAGACGTCAACTTTAATCATCTTGCAATGGAGAAGCCTGTTAGATTGCAAAAGGGGAAAAGAGACCGCTTTCTGTCCGATCTTCAATCTTGGGTGAGATATAACTTTCAATCTCACAAGGGGCTGTTTGATTCTTTTTTCAAGATCAAATCTTTATGGCATTTGAGGGATCTCCCGCCCGATTGGGACCTTTTGAGAGCAAAGCAAAGAAGGTTTTGGGACGTCCGGAGACACGTTTACTGCTTTTCTTACAATGAGATTGTCCCAACCTATGAAGACTTCCGAGCCTTGATTGGGGGTCCAGAAATTGAGGCTATATCGATTCCTCTGATCGAAGATGTGCCAGTGGCGGCAAAGTTGGCATCTTTTCTGCAGATATCTCTGGTAGAGGCTGAGGGGATGATGATAGCTCCGGGCAGGATTGACCTTTCTGATATCCCGGGCAGGTTTGGGTCCCCGGATATGGCTACGACCACGGCGGCCATGGATTCCTTTATCCTCTGCATATTCTCTTCTCTGTTCACCGCTGAGTCCGTGGGGATCTGTCATGGTGGTCTCTTGGACATTGTTAGGGATTGCAGGGCTGGGAAGGACATTGTCCCATTGGTTTTGGGTGAGACCATGCATGGTATCGATAGGATGGCTAGAGGAGACCGTTTCATGAGGTCTCGGGAGTCCGGCCATGTTGACTTTGTGGCTGCAGAGAGGCTCGGGCTTTGCTGTGGGCTTTGCCGACTCGCTGCCCTCGGGGTGATTTCCTGAGGGGTTTACCTCGACAGCCAGGACCAGAGTGACCGAGCCGATGATGGCTAGGTTATCCACTTCGGATATTCGCCGGTGGGTACCTCACTCGGAGGTTGCGGCATCAGAGGACATTTCAGAGTCCTATATAGTGAGGGTTCCGTGGTTCTCGCCGGTCATCCTTCTACATACCCCGCTTGGTATCCAGGCAGTTCGGGCCTTACAGAGCCGCTGGGCGATTGGGAGGACATCCGTACCATGGAGGTGGTGTCTTTAGACATGAGGGATCCAAACAAATTTTCTCATTCTTCTCGAGGGCTTGGACATATACTATTTTCCCACCTGTGGCTATCCTCAGAGCAGGAAGAGTACCATCTTGACTACGGCCTACTTGGATTGGTACGAGAGGGAGACGGGAGCGACTCAGTCATATTGGGAGAGAGGCGTCGGCTTTATTTGGGCCGACCGTGACTCGAGTAGGACTCGAGGAGACTGAAGCTAAGGCGAGTCACCATAACCAATCGGGTGACCTTATCAAAGATATGGAGGCTCGATATAAGAGGCTTTCTAAAGTTGCTCCCTCGACCGAGGCTCCAGGGAGGAAGTGCGGACTCGTGCCCGCTGAGAGGGCACTTATTGACACGGGTTTAATGGAGGCTCCAGCGAGGATACATGAGATCGGGATGAGGGAGACCGACATCATGGAGAAGAAGAGAAAGAAAACTCGACTGGGTCGAGGTAAAGAGAAGAAGACCAAAGAAGACTCAAGAATGACAAATGACGATCTTTTCTTAGGATTCCCTTATTGCCATTTTGCAAACACGGTAGTTTATTAGGCATTTTATTGTATTTTAGATCTTTGTAGCAGTTAGCAGAGTCAAGAGTAGACCGTGCTTGAACTCATCAAGAAGTTTTTAACTTGTAATGAACAAGAGATATTATCTTAGAAATTAATCAAGACACAATTTCATGGAAATTTCAGATGTCTTATTGATTGCTTGAGGACCCGTTTTATGAAAACTTGAATATCCTTTATTATTGTTTAGGACACATTTCATGGAGACTTGATCGCCTCTTTTTTTTATTGTTTAGGACGTATTTCATGGAGAATTAATCGCCCTTTTTTATTGTTTAGACCGAACCATAAATGGCCGCCTACGTTCCCATTTTACAAGAAAGACTAAGGGGCTCAGGTCTTCGTAGTTCATTCTCGTGAACTTTTGAATTATTATTTTTTTATGTGCACTCGTTTTTTGCCTAGACCGCCCTTTTTGGGTTTTCACTTAGCCGGGCATTACTCTTTTGCACTAAGATTTTTTTCTTTTTTATGTGCAACCCCGTTTTTTGCCTAGACCGCCTTTTTTGGGTTTTCACTTAGCCGGGTATTACTCTTTTTGCACTAAGATTTTTTTCTTTTTTTTATTTTCTTTTTTTTTTATTTTTTTTTAGACATAGTACCTTCTGAGCTTATCACCGTTGACCGGGTGGACAAAGGGATTGCCGTCCAGTCCGCAAGCTTCATGGCTCCTCCCGATAGTATCTTCTCGCACCACATACGGGCCGATCCAAACGGGTTCCCATTTTCCTGTGGGGTCCTCTCGTAGGGGCTTCACTTTCAACACTAAGTCACCCTCTTTGATGTCTCCTGGCTTTGACTTTTTGTCAAATGCTCGGGCCATTCGCCTCTCGGTAGGCTCGGGTGTGCTCCATGGCTTTTAGCCTTCTTTCATCGAGCAGGCCAACTCATCATGCCGGCTACGTAGCCATTCTACTTCGTTGACACCGTTTTCCAGGAGGACCCTTAATGACGGGATTTCCAACTCCACCGGTAACACCGCTTCCATCCCGTAGGTTAGGCAAAAGGAGTTTCTCATGTGGCCGTTTCCGACAGACGTTCGGTAGCCCCAGAGTGCCAGTGCAGCTTTTCGGGCCAATCACGACCACGGGTGGCCATTTTCCTGATGATCCATTCGAGCGTCTTATTAGCAGCCTTCCACGGCTCCGTTAGTCTCGAGGTCCTGTATGGGGATGACTTGTGGCGAGTGATTCTGAATTCTGACAGTAACCTATCGCAGTCTCCTTCAAAGTGCGACCCGTTATCAGAAATGATCTCATTGGGCATCCCATATCTACACATTATATTTTCCTTGATAAACTGGGCCACCTTCTTGGAAGTGAGGACCTTGTAGGACTTGGCCTCTACCCACTTGGTGAAGTAGTCGACTGCTACTAACACAAATTCATGCCCATTGCTTCGTACCGGGGCTATCTTCCCTATCACGTCAATACCCCAAGTTGCAAACAGCCAAGGATTCGTCATGCAGTACAGGTCATGAGGCGGGAGATGGTTGAGGTTAGCAAACCGCTGGCATTTGTCGCACACTCGGACATGCTGGACACAGTCTGTCTCCATGGAAATCCAAGCAGTAACCCATTCTCGAGGATCACTTGCATCGTGGCTCTAGCATTCATATGAGGACCGCAGGGACCATTGTGGACTTCGGGTCATCAACTCTCGGCCCTTTCTTGAGTGACGACAAACGCACAAGAGGAAGTGGTCCTTGGTACCGCTTCTTGTACAGGGCGCCTCCTAAAATGACATAATGGGAGGCCAACCTTTTAAGGGCTTGCAAGCTCTTGGCTTTGACGCCTTCTTTCGATCTACCTTCTTCATCTCTAAAGGCTGATTCTCCATCTTTGAGGAACCTGTAAATTTGATTGCACTGTGGTTCCTTGATAGGCTCAAAGTGCCAAGTCTACTTCACAATGTAAAGCCGGGGCTTCTCTTCTACCCACTCAAGGGTTTTATGTCTTTTCCCTCGGGGATCTCTACTAGTGAGGCTAGAGTAGCTAGGGCATCTCGCGAATCTGTTCTTTTCCCTTGGCAAGTAGTGGAAAGTCACTTCTCCGAACCGTCCAAATAACTCCTCCATATAGGCATGATATTGTTGAAGATTAGGATCCACAGCCTTTCCATTTGTTGGAGACACGGTTGATGATCGTGGCCGAGTCTCCATAAACTTCGAGCTCCTTGACATTCCTTTCTAAGGCATTTTCTAAACCAAATGAATGCAAAGCTTCGTACTCGGCGACATTGTTCGTGGCGGGGAAGTTCAACTTAAGGGCTATGGGCGTGTGCTCATCTTTCGGATCGACCAGTAGCATCCCTGCGCCATTTCCTCTTTTGTTAGCAGCTCCGTCAAAGAATAGCTGCCATCGGTTCTCAGGCTCAACCATGAAAATCCCTTCATCTGGGAATTGGGGTTCAGGCCCGCGGTCCTCATTACTGGGGAAGTTCGCCAGATGGTCTGACAATGCTTGACCCTTGATTGCCTTTCTGGTCACATAGTTGATGTCATACTCAGCTAAGAAGAAGGACCACTTTGCTAGACACATCGAGAGGGAAGGCTTATCAAAGATGTACTTGATGGGGTCCATTTTCGAGACCAAGTTCACAGGGTGGGCTTGCATATAATGCTTCAGCTTACCGACTACCTGCACTGCTCCTGCACAAGTCTTTTCGCATGCTGAGTAATTGAGCTCACTTCCTTGTAGCTTCCGTCTGACAAAGTAGATGGCATTTTCTATCCGAGAGTCTTTCTTCTCTTGAGCAAGCATAGCCCCAACTGCCGTGTCAGTGATAGTGAGATAGAGCAGAAGAGGTTTCTGTCTATATGGGGGGCATAGCACCGGAGGATGTACTAAGTATGCCTTGATCTGGTCAAAGGCATCCTGGCATTCCTCGGTCCATTCTGTGTCTACATTCTTCTTCATGAGCTTGAAGATGGGCTCGCACATAGTGGTCAACTGGTTGACAAAATGGCTGATGTACTGCAGCTTGCCCATAAAGCTTTTGACTTCTGTCTGGGTTTGAGGTGGCCTCATGTCCATAATGGCTTTGATCTATTGGGGGTCGACTTCGATACCTCGCTCCGTGACCATATACCCGAGCACTTTTCCCCTTGTCACTCCGAAGGTGCATTTAGCAGGGTTTAGTCTCATGGAATGTTGTCTCAGCCTCTCGAAGAACTTTCGCAGGTCAACAAAGTGTTTTCCATTCTCGCCTTTGGAGTGGATTATTATGTCGTCGACGTAGACCTCAATCTCCTTGTGGATCATGTCATGAAAAAGCACGGTTGCTGCCTTCGATAAGTAGCCCCAGCATTCTTAAGCCCAAATGGCATCACCGTATAGCAGTAAGTTCCCCACGGTGTGGTGAAGGCTGTCTTATCTTGGTCTTCTTTGGCCATCTTGATCTGGTTGTAGCCTGCAAAGCCGTCAACGAAGGATTTGACCTCGTAGTTGGCAGTGGAGTCCACCAGGATGTCTATGTTGTGCAAGGGGTAGTCATCTTTGGGGCTGGCCTTGTTCAGATCCCTGAAATCTACACAGCAGCGCACCTTCCCATTGGCTTTGGTCACGGTCACAATGTTGGACAACCATGTCGGATATTTGATGACTCTAATGAATCCTACCCGCAGTAGATTCTCAATTTCTTCTTTGACCTGTAGAGACCACTCTGGCTTGATTTTTCTCGCCGCTTTACCGGCTTAGCATCCGGTGCTAGAGGGATTCTCGTGCTCTACAATTGAACCTGTCTAGCCCCCAAGATATCCTTGTACGACCATGCAAAGACGTCCATGTATTCTCTGAGCAGATTAACCAGTCTGTCCCTTTCAACCCCCTGGAAGAAGCTTCCAATCTGTGTCTCTTTAGGTTCCTCGACAGTATCCAAGTTAACACTTGTCGAAACCTCCTTGGCAGCTTAGGCCCGGTTTTCTTCTTTTTCTGTAACCTGCTTAAAGATTTCTTTAATGTATTGTTCGTTTAGTGTGTTTACATCTTGTTCAAATGATTCATTATTAACTGTTGTTAAGTTTTGAGTTAATTTATCATTTGTTAAGTTGGCAATAAGAGGATACTCAGAAAGATCTGTCATTTCATTCAAAGCAAGGGGAAAGATGACATTGATTACATGTTCGTAATCCTCAGGCGTGAGGCCTTCGGTTGACTCAGAGGACTGGAATTCAAAGATTCCTGACTCAACTGACTCTTGACCCTACTGACTCTGGACCCTACACTACTTTATTGACTCGAAGTGTTTGACGTGGGTTGGACTGGGGTTTACTCTTTCCTGCTTTTGCCCTGGGGAGTAGCAGTCTTGTCAGCATTCTTCAGAAAGTTGGAGACTTCAAACTGATCAAAAACTTGCCAAAAATCATTGGTAGGCCGGTAACTTGGAAAGATTGTGAGGGGAGCTAGAGTAGCTTGATGCAATCTCTCAGCGAGCTCGTCTGTGACAACTGGACTCATTGGCTGGAGGGTCTGGCTCATCTTGTCAATAAACTGTTGATAAGTCATCTTCTCCTTACTGATCTTTGATATCACAACTTTGTCAGTGTAGCCAACAGGAGGGTTGGCCTGAATGATGCAGATGAAGTCTTCTTCAGGAGAGATTTTGATTCTTCCTTGATTGGCCACATATTCTATGGGCTTTCTGTATTCTGCTTCTAAATCTGCTAACTTCTCATTGAACTTCACGATGGCAACAAATTCAGAACTTTCTGCTTCAAGAGGGTCACTGATCACAGGGGTATCAGGCTGGACTGCGTTTTGAATGACGGGTTCCTTGGTAGGCTCTTTGGCATAACTGACGTAGTAGTCGAACTTGCCTGAAGGCTCCCCTAATGTTCCCACGCTCTTATCTTCGGCTTCGTACCGTTCTTTTAATTTCTGTTGCATGGACTTCCTCTTCTTCTTTCTTGAAGGAGCGTCTTCGTTAATCCATTCTTGATACTCGTATTCCAGACAGTCTTCACAATCGCACACATCATACCAGATATGGGGTCTGGGTTGAACTGGGATGGCTTCTCCGACTACTTGGTCATTGCCATTGTTGATTACCATGTTGGCCATTTTGACACTGGAAAACTGAGACTTGAAGATTTTGACGGGTTATCTGAGATCTCTGCGCCGACAAACTGTTGACCCGGTGTTCTCACCCACTTCTTTCTCGCTGCGGGAAAGGGATAGGAGAGGTTTAGACTCAGGGTAGGTGTTTAGGCTGAAGGCTCAAGCAATATGCAAATTAAGAATCTTCCAGTTTACTTAAAACAGTGTCTTTTATTAATTTCTATTTGGTTGGAAAAGGGATTCTGCACTTCTTTTTCGTAACTACTCTAGATCCTGGATCAGTGGGTTCCGTCACTACGTCTATAAGCCCCTCGTATTCCACCTGTATTTCGACCTCCCAGGGTGGACAGCCCCGGGCGAGGGTCCTATAGGGCACGCGGATCCCACCGACCGAGAAAGAAGAACGCTACTAACGGGTCTAGCGGGTCATAGGAGCTTTTAACGCACGAGCGATGCGAATTATAGTCAAGGCAATACCGGGAAAGTCTCGTCTTTCAGCCTTAACTGAATTTTGGTAGAATTTCGCTTGCGCGATTGACGTTTTGACTTTTCGGTAATGTCCGAGAAGATAATAGGCTTGGGGCGGGCGGTAAAAGTCGGATGACACAGTGTCACATTGAGCTTCGTTGCATACGCTGTGCATTAGTCAAAATCGAAGTCAATGCCGGGTCAAGATCTTGCCAATTTTTCCCTGTCAGAATTTTGGCAGAGCTTCGCTTGAGCGAAAGATCTTTGTATTTTTTTTTGGCATGGACTCGCTCTCGACTCTTACGCATTCCGTGCAGGTCAAGGTCAAGGTCAAAGTCAACGCCGGAGTCAAGATCTTGCCATTTTTTCCTTTGTCGGAATTTTGGCAGAGCTCCGCTTGTGCGAAAGATCTTTGGACTTTTGGCACAGACTCGGTCTCGACTCTTACGCATTCCGTGCAGGTCAAGGTCAAAGTCAATGCCGGAGTCAAGATCTTGCCATTTTTTCCTTTGTCGGAATTTTGGCAGAGCTCCGCTTGTGCTGAAGATCTTTGGACTTTTGGCACAGACTCGGTCTCGACTCTTATGCATTCCGTGCAGGTCAAGGTCAAAGTCAACGCCGGAGTCAAGATCTTGCCATTTTTTCCTTTGTCGGAATTTTGGCAGAGCTCCGCTTGTGCGGAAGATCTTTGGACTTCCGTTATGGACTAAGGCTTGACCTTTACGGGGATATGCAATTGGGCTGTATGACACGGACTAGACCAAAAACCAACCAAAAGTCACGGTTTTTTGAAATGTGTGACACGGACCGTGCATTGGTCGACACTGGCTGCCATGGGGAGTTTGGGGTGATTCCGTGCGCGCTTGGGGAGCATCGTAAGGTGTCTCGTGGCCTGGCAACTGAAAAACCACCCCGGGTTTAAAGGGACGTGCGTGCAAAGTGTACAGGATATATAAGGTGTGCGTAGTGTGCGGTCTCCTTAAAATGTTCCTTTTTGAGTTAAAACAAAGATTTTCAGAAATGTGTTTTAAAGGAATGATTTTTCGGGACGAGGGAAAATGCAACAGATAAGGCACGTAAATTTTCTGGGAGCCCTAGTCAGTCTTGGAACTGAATAGCCCCAAGCTGCCAAGGCTGCCAGATTAATCTCAATTTGTCCTGGTGGAATTGCCAATGAGGCCGCCCGGTCAGAATCCAGGGAGGATTAAGCCGTACGGCTGCATGGATCAATTTTTCAGGTTCCACTCTTTTGCAATTTCAGGTTGCTTCCCGAACATTTTAAGCGCCTTTTAGCCTTGAGAAGGCTTCCTGTTCAGAGTATGCACAATTCCCAAGATGCAATACGCAATGCAATGCAAGGAAAAAAAGCAAGCACGGTAAATGGAATCCGAGACGGGAGTCTAACCCGCTCGAAGGAAAAAAGCTTTCATTTTATTATTTTTTTTTTTTCGAAAAAGGATACCGGTACGTGGGATTGTTAGACAACCGTTTATCCCAAGCCTCGGGTTAGGAAGCGATACAGGAAGGTTAGTGGTTTCCACCTATATACCGAGTATCATTTATTTTGAAAATGAAAGCTTTTCTCCTTTGGGTTAATCCCCAGCGGAGTCGTCAAACTGTGAATGTGTGCCCAAATTCTATTTTTTTGTTTTTTTAGATTGGATTCACGCGAGTTTGAAAACATCCGGTTTAATTTGAAAAACGGAGTCGCCACGCCATTTTGATTTCCTCAAAACTTTGAAAAAAAAGGTTTTTAGGGTTCGGAGGTTAAGTTACCCCTTGGGAAGAACGGATCGTCGTTCACCCAAGGTGCCTTGCCGTAGCAAGTCTCCCTAGATTCCATTTTTCGTGCTTGCTTGCGTACTTTCTTGTGTCCATGTGTTGAAAAGAGGGAGGGGAAATGTTCCAAGTGGTCTTCCGGACGTACAAACCATTTAGTTGGTTGTCGCTCGGGATTCCTTGGATTTTTATGTGTTCGGGACTTTGATCCCGTCCTCATCTTGGACTTGTGATCATCGCTTATTTGACCTTGGGTCTTGCGTGATCGAGAGAAGGACTCTCTTTTATAGTTCAAAATGAGGTTCTTTAGGAAAGGAGTGTCCTTAGCCCATCAATCCTACACCTTAAGACGATTGAGCTTATATAGGGGCTTTCATGCTCGTCTTAAGTGATAATCGGAGATATAGGGTTCAAGGTTTATCCCTTTCTAAAGAGATTGTGGCACCTTTAATGGAAGAAACGATGTAAAGATGGGATCTTTACACCGGTCCGTTCCAAAGGATACTAATGGGGACATGGGGAATGCATGTTTTATAATAAAAATGACATTTTTAATGAAAATATGACATTTTTGGGTGCAAAGGATGCTCTTTGATTGCAAAGGATGCTTTTCATGTAAAGAAAGGATTTTTAATGCAAAGGATGCTTTTTTATGTGGAAAAATAGTATTTTATATGCAAAGAATGCATAAAGACTACATTTTGAAAGCAAAGGATGCTACTTTGATTGTAAAGATATGATTTTTAGTGCAAAGGATGCATCTTTATGCATGGGAATGGGTTTTTGGTGCAAATGATGCACCTTTAATGTAAAGACATGATTTTTATGTGCAAATGATGCATCTTTATGTCAAAAATAGGTTTTTAGGTGCAAAGGATGCACCTTTGATGCAAAGATTATATTTTTATGAGCAAAAGATGCTATTTCATGCAAAGGATGCAAAGGGGAAGGGGATATGATTTACATGAATAAAGATATGATCTTTAACAATAATCTACCAAGTCCCAAACAATATATAGTAATATATGAATGCAAGGAGCAAGAATATCACATAAAGCAAGTATAATGCAAGATAAGGGGGTGAGAGATTACCAATGGTGACCTCTTCTTCTTTGGATTTTGCCTAGTGGATAGACCAACTTTTGGAGGCTTCAAGGAGGAGGGGGTGGTGATGGGACGGATTTTATACCATTATTTTCTAGGTTTCTATGAGTTTAAATTGTTATTTTCATGTATTTAGATTAGTTTTATGTAATTTTCGACTAAAATGTATTTTTGGGACTTAATTGTAATCCGAGGGTATTTGAGTGTTTTATTTCATATTCGGATGTAATACTCTCATGAAGTCAAAGTCAAGATCTTGAAGCGGAAGAATGTTTTGCAAATTTGTGAAGTTTCAGGGACCAAATTGCCGATTTGAACAAGGCAGTGACCAAATTGAAAGAATGAAAGTAGGGAATTAAATGTCAGGCGTGTGTTGTCAAGGTTGGGGCGCATAGACCAAGGCATGAAATCATATCAGTTGACCGCATGGAGTTTAATTGTTTTTCTTATTTTCTTTTTCTTTTTCCGTTTTCTTTTATTCAATTATTTAGGATTAGTTATTAAATTAGTTTTAGGTTTGGAGATGGAAGGAGTATATAAACTCCTTAACATTATTTTTTTTAGGGCTCCTTCTTGATGTTATTTTTCATCTAGAGAAAAGCTTAGAACCTTTATGGAAGCTTAAGCTTTTTGACTTTGGATTTGATTGCTTGAATCCCTAGTTATCAATTTGAGGTATTTTCTTTTCTATTTGTTCATCTCTATTCATAATTTTACTCGTGTTGATTTTAGATTTATAATTAGGGTTTGTGAGCTTGATCAATTCATTTATTCTGTTTATGAATCTTTGCTAGAATTCTCTATTACTGTGCCAGTGTAGGAATTCAATAGTAGCATCTTTTCGATTTATGCATGTGCCATGGTGAATTGTTAAGTGGGTAAAATTAGACGATTATCTATATGAAATAATTGTAGAAAGCGTTCTTGATCTTGGTTTCTTAAATCGTTTATCAATTAATTCTGCGATCTAGACTGTGCCAGTTAGATTAATTTATTAATTAGGGTTTCTAGTGAGTGTGCCACTGCTAGTAACTAATCTGAAAGAAGAAACAGAGATTGCAATATATCTCGTGATCAGGTGAATAGGGTGACATTGAAAAGAGGTATCAATGATAATTGCATAATTAGGTGGGGATTGAATCAAATCTGAAGTGTTTCTAAATTATTGTTTTTACTCATAATTAGTTTAATTTATGTTCTTAGGAAGTAATTGAAAAACAAACAAAACCCCCAATCTGGTCAAGTGACTGTTCGTAAATAATCACTGTTCCTCGTGGATCGACCCTGACTTACCCTAATTACATTATTAGTGGCCGAGTTTAGGTCTAATTTAGTAGGCGTGCGATTAAGCCTATCAAATTTTGGCGCCGTTGCCGGGGATACCCACGATTCCTCGAGGTTCAATTACTACATGTCCCAAAACTATTTTTATTTCAATACCAATAGAGCCATAATTGCGGAGAGGCAATTTAACATTTTATCATTCGGGCTTACATCTAAGTTTGGGACTCGGCAGTGGCAACAGTTTTGTGATGAGCCTAAGGGGGAGGGTAATAGCTTGATGGTGAAAGAATTTTATTCAAATATGAACAAAATCCCCATGGATCGAGAGCATTCTTTTGTGAGGGGTAAAATGATAAAATTCAGAAGTGAGGATGTTAATAAATTTTATGGGCTTCCTAGAGTGAAACGGGAGGAATGCGAGTATTTTAAAGCAACAAATGGGGATTGGAGGATATATTTTGAAGATGTGGCTAGGACGTTGGAGGGTAATCGACTCCAATGGACCTACAACCCGGATGGTTCACCCAAGTTTGTGAGTGAGACGCAGTTTAATCTAGTGGCAAAGGGGGTGAATAAATTGGTATGCTATAGGATCCTCCCGACAGCGCAGCATGTGAAAGTTCCGTGGAAGCATGCATTATTGATTCATTTGATTATCAACGGAGGACAGATTTCTTTGGGCCACATCATTTCAGATAATATGCAAGCTGTGGGAGAGAATAAACGGAATGGATTTCCGTACCCATCATTGATTGCCGGGTTGGTAAAAGCTGCGGGGGTGCAGTGGATTTTTGGGGGTGAGAAAGTGAAGATTATAAGGCCCATCTCTCGAGCTTCCCTGGAAAGCAATAAGAGGGAGGTGAGAGGGATGAATGCTAGAGTTGTTGAGGAGCATGTTGAGGAGGAAGCTGAATATGTTGAAGAGGAGGACGACGACGATGATGATGATGACTATATGGTGGAGGCTGAGGCTGAAGGTGTTGGTTCGGGGGCAGCGAGTATGGGTGGTAGTGACGTGGACCGTTTGAGTGCTCGTATGGATATGCAGTTTGCGATTACTATGGATCGTCAGGATCGGCTTCACGATTATTTGGTGCGCATGGCACCACAATATGACGATGGGCGATGGCAGAGGTGGCCATTTCCAGAGAGCAGCTCCAGTCAGCATGGTCCGTGGGACTACCATTTCAGGCCGCCTCAGTAGTCCTGAGAGGTATCCCTACCCTTGTCTTTTTTATACTATACTTTTGTAATGCATATGGGACTATGCATGATTTAGTGAGGGGGAAGGGTACATGTTTGTTGTTGTATATGCTGTTTTATCAGTTGATCAGCATCATACCCGTGGTAGGGACAACTCCGAGTGAGTGTATGAAATCTGTTGAAGTAATCGTAGAATGATTCATCTCCCTTCTGCTCCATATTGCTTATGTCCCTTTTCATCACATTGATTTGATTCACCGGGAAGAACTCATCCAAGAAAGCCTCCTTTAACATCTCTCATCAAAATGAAAATCAACCTCTTTTTGTAATAAAGTGCATAGAGGAGAGGCGATTTTTGAAAAATCCTTTATGAAGCGCCGGTAAAACCCCGCATGACCGAGGAATGACCGGACCTCACGCACATTTGTGGGATAGGGGAGGGAAGAAATGACATCAATTTTCGCCTTATCAACCTCTATGCCTTTCTTTGACACCACATGACCCAACACAATGCCTTGCTCAACCATAAAATGGCATTTTTCATAATTTAAAACCAAGTTTGTTTCAATGCAACGGTCCAAGACAAGAGCAAGGTGAGCAAGGCATTGGTCGAATGAGTCTCCATGAACAGTGAAGTCGTCCATGAAGACCTCCATGAAATTCTCAACAAAGTCGGAAAAGATGCTCATCATACACCTTTGAAAAGTCGCACGCCTACTAAATTAGACCTAAACTCGGCCACTAATAATGTAATTAGGGTAAGTCAGGGTCGATCCACGAGGAACAGTGATTATTTACGAACAGTCACTTGGCCAGATTGGGGGTTTTGTTTGTTTTTCAATTACTTCCTAAGAACATAAATTAAACTAATTATGAGTAAAAACAATAATTTAGAAACACTTCAGATTTGATTCAATCCCCACCTAATTATGCAATTATCATTGATACCTCTTTTCAATGTCACCCTATTCACCTGATCACGAGATATATTGCAATCTCTGTTTCTTCTTTCAGATTAGTTACAAGCAGTGGCACACTCACTAGAAACCCTAATTAATAAATTAATCTAACTGGCACAGTCTAGATCGCAGAATTAATTGATAAACGATTTAAGAAACCAAGATCAAGAACGCTTTCTACAATTATTTCATATAGATAATCGTCTAATTTTACCCACTTAACAATTCACCATGGCACATGCATAAATCGAAAAGATGCTACTATTGAATTCCTACACTGGCACAGTAATAGAGAATTCTAGCAAAGATTCATAAACAGAATAAATGAATTGATCAAGCTCACAAACCCTAATTATAAATCTAAAATCAACACGAGTAAAATTATGAATAGAGATGAACAAATAGAAAAGAAAATACCTCAAATTGATAACTAGGATTCAAGCAATCAAATCCAAAGTCAAAAAGCTTAAGCTTCCATAAAGGTTCTAAGCTTTTCTCTAGATGAAAAATAACATCAAGAAGGAGCCCTAAAAAAAATAATGTTAAGGAGTTTATATACTCCTTCCATCTCCAAACCTAAAACTAATTTAATAACTAATCCTAAATAATTGAATAAAAGAAAACGGAAAAAGAAAAAGAAAATAAGAAAAACAATTAAACTCCATGCGGTCAACTGATATGATTTCATGCCTTGGTCTATGCGCCCCAACCTTGACAACACACGCCTGACATTTAATTCCCTACTTTCATTCTTTCAATTTGGTCACTGCCTTGTTCAAATCGGCAATTTGGTCCCTGAAACTTCACAAATTTGCAAAACATTCTTCCGCTTCAAGATCTTGACTTTGACTTCATGAGAGTATTACATCCGAATATGAAATAAAACACTCAAATACCCTCGGATTACAATTAAGTCCCAAAAATACATTTTAGTCGAAAATTACATAAAACTAATCTAAATACATGAAAATAACAATTTAAACTCATAGAAACCTAGAAAATAATGGTATAAAATCCGTCCCATCAAATACCCCCACGCTTAGACCATTACTCGTCCCTGAGTAATATCCTAAACTCCAATCTAACACCGGTCTAAAACAGATGCATGGAGGGTAAATGATTCCTAGCCTTCTCTAATCCGCCAACACAAGACAATGAGAAATAATAACCATCGGAGTAATAGAAACTCCGTCTCCTTATAACACCAAAATATAAACAATGAATAATAAAAAAACTTTAACTTGATACCAACTCCCAATATAAAATGGTATCCAAGCGAAATTCACACACAAAAGCCTCCTTTAACATCTGCCAGGTGGTAATGCTGTTCGGGGCCAGGTGGTAGTACCATACATTGGCCCTGTCCTTCAATGTGAAAGAGAAAGCTCGGAGCTGAAGCTGCTCAATTGGGAGATCCGAAGGCTTCATACTGTTGCATACTTTCACAAATTGGGAAACATGCTGATTCGGGTTTTCACCGGGTAGCCCACTGAAGCTAGGCAATTGATTTAGAAGCCCCGGTTTCAACTCAAATGTGACTCCCGCTGGCAATGCAGGAAAAGTAACTGCCTGCGGTCCTCCGGTCAGTTTGGAGCAGTTTTCTCTCTAAGTGTCTGCGCTGCTCTATCCCCCATCTCTGTCTCCCAACTATTATAGTTCAACCTCCTGTTTGCTTTACGTCCTTTCCTGAAAGAACGTTCAATTTCTGTATCAAGAGGCACAAGTAAATCGTTAGTAGAACGGGTGTGAACCATGCACGGTTACACACCACAAGAGAGCAGGGTATATCACTTAGCAGATAACACAAATACTAAAATAAAAATAAATAAAAAGAAAAAGAAATAGATTAAGAACAGAATATGATCGTAAACAATTACACCGTTCCCTGGCAACGGCGCCAAAATTTGGTAGGCTTAGTCGCACACCTACTAAATTACTACAAGGACTCCAAATAATGTAGATAGTGAAAGTCCAGGATCGAACTCAGGAAACAGTATTGTACACGATCAAGTCACGCACACAAATGGGGGGTTTTTGTTTGTTGAATAATTATAATCCTACGACGGGAATTAAAATCTAAGTTATGAATAATAATGTAAACGAACACTTTGGATATGCAAAATTATCCCCGTCTATCAATCAATATCACCGGAATGATTCTTTCTTTCTTCTCCCTAATTACTTGATCACAAGATGTAAAATCTTTATCTCTTCTTTGTTAATAATTACTAGCGGCGACACGCTCAACTAATAATCCTAATCAATACCAAAACCTAGCCGACACGGTCAAGATTCAAAGTATTAATCGATGAAAGATTTAAGAGATTAAGATCAAGAAATTAACCTATTATTATTTCAAATAGAATCAAAGCCAATTTTACTTTAATTACAATCCAAGATGAAACTTTCAAGAATTGCAAGGATGCTACAATGATAACCCTAGTCCGACACGATAAGAGGGAAATCTAGCAATAATCAATTCAAAGGATTAAGGGATTGATCAATTTCTCAAAACCCTAGAAATTGATTTTGAATTAAAAACAAGTAAAATTGCAATTAGGGAAGAATAATCAAAAGCATTCAAACCTCAATTGAAAGTCAAGATGGTTCAAAGATTACAAATCCAAAGCAATTAGATTTAGCCTTCCATGGAATTCAAGAGCTTCAACTTTGTTCTATGAAAAACTAGGGAAAGAGATGATAAAGGAAGCAACCCTAAAATAATAATGTTTTGGAGTTTATATACTCCTTCCCAAATAAAACTTAAAAACTAATAAAAAATAATAATAAAGAAAAATTGAAAAAGAAATTAAAGAAACTAAATTACTCCTCTCCAGTCGTACATGCGTTGGTCATAGTTGTGCCGGCTCCACATTTTCATTCCCACGTGCACAGCATCAGCATCAAGCAACTTTTGAAAAACAATTTCTTGACTTCTACTTTGGTCACCCATCTCTTCATACTTTCATTTTGGTCACTGAAATTTCCACATTGTTGCACTTTGCCTTTCTTGTATGCAGTTGACCTGACTTGACTTGAATATTGACCTTCTAAATCGCCTCTCCAAAATACCATTGTCCCGAATTACATACAAATGCTAACAATAAAATCCCTATTACATTATTTCCTCACGAATACAAAGTATAGCAATTTTAACTCAAATAAGCACAACATAAACCAAAATTGCTATAAAATGTCAAGAAAATCGAGGAATTACCATAGCTAAAAATCAACCTATCAGGTGGCTTCTTGGCACCTTCAGCTTCCTGATCTTCGTAGGGATATTTTAGGAGAGTTTTTATGCTGGAAATTGTTATATCAAAATGGGTAGAGGAGGGCCCTATTTATAGGCAGTCTGGAAATCGCCAATGAAGCCGTGCGGCCAGGAGTTCCCTCCTAATGCAGCCGTGCGGCATTATCCCTTGTGACTCAGCATGTTTCTAGAATCATGCAAGGTGGCACTTCTAGAAGGTTTTCCATATTAAGGAAAACGTGCTTTTTTAATTTAAAGCAGTCCCTTCAGCCCTCGGAAGGTTGGAAACAGTTTCGGAATTGCTCCTGAACTTTAGGAAAGTCCGGGGAATTGCCGGGAAACCTAACCGAAAGGCAAGAGCCAAATTTGGATACTTACAGTGGCTCGGAGCTCAATCCCTGCTTCACCTGCAAACTAGCTTTGCCCTCCGACCTGGGGCCTCTATTTGGGCTCGTGGGCTCCACATACTCAGATACATCTATCGGGACCATCCCCACTCCTTCTTTGGGAAGCATGTTATTCCTAGCAGTGGCTTCAACCTCTCTGCTCGCCCTAGCGTTGGCCCTACCGTGCTCTTTCCTGTTTCTCCTGCGATCACCCAGGTTGATGATCCTCTCCATTTGAGCTTCTTGGTCCAGAGTAAGAACTTCACAATAAAAGGAGAAACTCAACATATGAACAAGCGAGTAAGAAATCAAAGCATGAAGAAAAAAGAGACAAGTACTTAACCGCCATAGAGAAAGACACTTTTGCAGTGGCCCATCATCATCCCTGCCTAAATGTAGTAGTCTTTGTTTGACTCCAGGGTGACCCAGCATACTATGCTCCTACGACCACCAATGTCAACCTACAAGTGAGTTCAGCACTCCACTCTGGGACCCAGTATTCCTCCTCCTTTATTGACTTTGTGTCTTCCTCAGGCAAAGGGAAATCCCATCCCTTCCTACTCTCTACCAAGATCATATGGCTATTTCACCCTGAGACCTTGTCGGGCAAATTGATAAATAGTTTTGGGTCTTTGGCTTTGGTCGGGGTGCTGATTCCCCAGGTCTTGTCATTCATAAATACCTTAAAAAAATCTAAAAACAAAAATACTAGGCTCGTACCATACGAACCTGCATACCATGGCAAAATCCACCAACACCCTGATCGCGTTAGCTCCGAGATGCATAGGGACCGCAACTATACACTTGAGGAACTCACAGATTAAGGGGTCCAAAGTAAGTCTCAAGCCGGCCTCAAAATGGCCATATTAGAAATCTACTTTGGTCATGCTAAGGGCCCAATGCGACGAATATTGTACCTTCCTCTGCCTCTCCATAAAATGGGTCAACTGGAAGTCTGCTCGAGATACCTCAAAATGGTCGTGAAGGATTCGAATGCGAGACTCAGCAATCTTCTTGCCAATAGATGGCCTAGGGGCCACGTACCCCGTCTCATTATGACATGGGACAACCTTGGAGCAAAACTTATCCACAATGTTGCCAAAGGAGGAGCTCGACGTTGTAGAGCCCATGGATTGTTGGTCGTTGGCCGCTATTTCTACATAAGACAAAGAAATAGGGGAATCAAACCTAGTGGATGAGAAATCTAAACTATCTACGGACGACCTAGATTCCCCCGGAAAAGCTAACCTCTCATGAGGAAATGGTGGTTTATTGGACTTGATATAGAAGATGATTAAGTGATCAATCAACTTGTTGAAAAGACGAAAACGGATAATCCATAGATCATTCGCCTTCAAATCTCCCATACCCTTACCTGCTGGGAAACCTATTTCACCATAAAACAAACTCCACCTATCATACACTCCTCTAAAGCCAATCCTAAGGTTTATACAGCTATAATCATACCTAACCCCCAACTTGAAACCGAAGGTCATAGCCATGGCGGAAAAGAGGGAAAACTTCAAATTCGAACACGGAAAATCAAAATCAGAAGAATACCTTAAGTTTGAGAAGGGAAGGAAAGAGCTTTGATGTCGAAAAAGAGATTGTTAACCGCCGGGGGGATTTTCCTTGCTGATTGCTCTTGCTGGGTTTCTCACAAATATGGGGATAGTAAAGTTTGAGAAGGAGTTGAACTCTCCCTTTTATATTTCCTTCTCCTTACCTGAATTGGAAAGGTTTGGGGGACAAAACGGTTCAACTGTAAGAACGTGGGCCGAATTTAAGGCAAACGCCGTTTCCCAATACAGATGTCCAATCGCCAGAATACGTACCATTATGGAGAATATTACGGCGCATTAAGGACAGCTTATCCAACAGCCAAAAGTCAATCATCGAGACCGACCTATAGTGACCAAGTCGGCCTTCGACCGTCATCTCGAGTAAGTAATCACAATTTTTTTCTATAAGTTCTTGCTCGACAAGTCGACCCAGAAATTTGGGGGCCACTGAATGGAATAAAAGTGATAGGACAAGCCCAACGGGTTGGCCCCATGTCCAAGTCAGCCCAAAGGTCTGTCAAACAAAGTGGGCCTATTAAAGCAGCCCCAATTTTACTAACCCATCAATGGAGATCAGCTGACCAAGCTCATTGTTCGACCTTCATTGTTCCCGACCTATCTTCGTCCGACACACGATACACTCCTTGTGCAATCTCTACCTAACCAAGGTACGAATTCAGGTCGACTTCGACCAATCAACACGTGCGTCTACCCACTTCGTCATTTGTAAACACCTTCTACATTATTGTAGAAAGTTACGCTAACGTTAAATCTGTGATTTTAGGGATTCGTATTCATCCCATATCACCACTATATATACCAAACCACATAATACGTGAAAAGGTAATGCTATCTTGGATATTTTGAGATTACCTCATTTCAATACAGTTTTATATACACTCATAACACCAGATCTTATCATCACGCCTGAGGGATTAAGTCGTATATCATATCGGCAAGTCGTTTGTTCATGGTTTAAGGTTCTAGTTGCTGGAATATAGCATATTGCTTCAGTAAGTTTGTGAAGGGAAGGAAAGAGCTTTGATGCCGGAAAAGAGATTGTTAACTGCCGGGGGAATTTTCCTTGCTGATTGCTCTTGCTGGGTTTCTCACAAATATGGGGATGGTAAAGTTTGAGAAGGATATGAACTCTCCCTTTTATATTTCCTTCTCCTTACCTGAATTGGAAAGGTTTGGGGGACAAAACGGTTCAACTGTAAGAACATGGGCCGAATTTAAGGCAAACGCCTTTTCCCAATACAGATGTCCAATCGCCAGAATCCATACCATTATGGCGGACATTACGGCGCATTAAGGACAGCTTATCCAACCGCCAAAAGTCAATCGTCGAGAATGACCTATAGTGACCAAGTCGGCCATCGACCGTCGTCTCGAGTAAGTCATCACAATTTTTTTCTATAAGTTCCTGCTCGACAAGTCGACCCAGAAATTTGGGGGCCACTGAATGGAATAAAATTGATAGGACAAGCCCAACGGGTTAGCCCCATGTCCAAGTCAACCCAAAGGTCTGTCAAACAAAGTGGGCCTATCAAAGCAACCCCAATTTTACTAACCCATCAATGGAGATCAGCCGACCAAGCTCATTGTTCGACCTTCATTGTTCCTGACCTATCTTCGTCTGACATACGATACACTCCTTGTGCAATCTCTGCCTAACCAAGGTACGAATTCAGGTCGACTTCGACCAATCAACATGTGCGTCTACCCACTTCGTCATTTGTAAACACCTTCCACATTATTGAAGAAAGTTTCTAAGGAAAAATCACAACAAAGGTTTCTCAATATTCTTCCTAGGGTTTAAGGATCTGGCAATCCTCAAGAACTGTTCTTGGTTCATTCTAACGTGTGGATACTACTAGAGGGTCTTCGCTCGTACGACGATCAAGGCCTAGAGTTCTAATCTGAAGATTCATGTTTTTGAAGATCGAAGTTTGTGATTCAAAATCACACCGATAAATCGTTCGATAGCTCAAGAACGGAAAGCAATTAAGGTTGGTTAATTCTATCTCATAGGAATTCAATTTAATTGTATAGAACGAATCTTAGGGCTCTTGGGTTTTGTGTTATTTAGATGCTAATTTTGCTGTGCATGGACCCATAAAACCCAACAGTGGTATCAGAGCCCCGTTCGTATGGTTAAGTTTGAATTAACATGCTAGAATGTTTATATAAATTGCTTATATGTTCTTTGCATGTTTTTGTATGCGGTAGAATTTTGATTGTTTATGTGAAACAATGTGAAAATCGTTTTCTGATTATGTTGAATTAAATCTGTAAAAATGTTGTTTTATATGATTTAAGTGCTTTATGATTTGAATTGATTGAAGTTTAGGAAATATGCAAGTTGGCCTCTGTCACGCGACAGAGTTGGCCTCTGTCACGCGAAAGAGTTGGCCATGGAAACTCAATGTCACGCGACAGAGTTGGCCATGGGCAGTCTGATGGCCTTGTCTGGTCACGCGACAGATCAGGCCTTTGAAGGTCTATGTCACGCGACAGACTTTGCCTGATCTGGGCAGAATCAGTTTGTTAATTTTTCTTGCTAATCTATGATTATGTTTATAATCTGATATGTTTCTGGTTTAATCTAGTTGCTGTAAATTTCTGGAAATTAAATTTATAGGGCTATGCTAGATTAATTCAATATTTATGCATGCTTAATTAATTTAAATATGATTTTATTAATTGTTGCGATGCATAAATTATATGTTCTTACGTGTTAAGAACTTTGTTAGATGTTTAGTTGAAACATTGAATTGTAATTTCCTGAATGTTTAAATTAGAACATTAAAATTTTGATTTTCTGATTGTTTATGAGCAACAAGTCAGTTTACACAAAATTTAAAGGAATCTGATTGTTTATGAGAAACAAGTCATTATACAAAGTATTGATTATGTTGCAAATCAGAGTTGATATTCTAATTGTGCATGTCTAGGAGAGTTCTGTCGAATGAGAGATTTGGTACTTAAGTAGTCCTTGTGGCTCACCTATTTTCCTGGGAACTTACATGGTGCGCGATTATAATTATCTTTGCTGATATGCTTATAATCTGCTTTAAAGAACCTTCATTTAACATTTAAGTTCTTTATGCCAATCCATGATTAAAACACTTGAGACCACTCGGGTAGTTTTGGGTGGGCTTGTCATAGCAAGGTGCTTTGATTCTATTCCTTGTGCGAGCAAGATGAGGACATGGTGGTTCATATACGTTTAAAGTGGATGAACTTAATTGGGTTATCAAAATGGTTTTGGACCCAAGGCATAAGATGAGATTAAAATATGCTTAGACATATGATGTTTTAAATAAATCTCATAAAAGATCTAAGAGTCATATACGATATGATTGATGTTTTCTACCTAATTAATTTTAATCTTGAGCGGTGCGCCATAGCGTACTTGAGATTAAATTAAAGTTGAATCTTAGCCCATTAAATTATATTATGCTTATTTGCATTGGAAGGTGTATAATTTAGTGGGAGTATTTGTGAAATACATAATTTGCTCTTAAATGATAAATGTGCTGATATTGATATGTGTTCATATAGTTTGCATATTTTGTTGTAGAAGTAGCATTACACAATAAATTGCGATTCGTCCTTATGAGGGACAAAGTTCAAAAGGAACGGTACAGATAATTCTGATTGGATCAGAAGCCTAAAGAATGGTTCTTCGGCAAATGTTTACGTTCTTGATGAATCCATTCCTGTTGAACCTGTTGCAAATGTTACAAAGGGCAAATAAGGAGCAACATTAGAAACATGTTGATGATTCTAATAATATTTCTTACCTTATAATTGCCACCATGTTTAAAGATTCTTATGAAGAACCTTGAACACATGGTAACTACTTTTGTTCTAAGCACAACGCACAAAGGAAATGTTCCAATTGCAAGCTAGGCAAAAGGTGTATGTTGTGGTGAAGGTTCCTAATGCATGAGATGCAAAAAGGATCAATCCGCAAGTGTGTTAATGGTTAATACAAGAAAGGGGTTCATAAAGGAAAGTTAAAGAAGGTAAAGCAAAGGTTGCTAAACCTAAGGCAAAAGTTGCCAAAGCCGAAGAGGCTAAACCCAAAATGTCTCAAAAGGATGCATCTTGCTACCATTGTAATGAGATTGTCATTGGAAGCAAAGTTGCAAGGCTTATTAGGAAGGCCTAAAAGGTGAAGAAGGGCAATATGATTGCTACTGCTTCAAGTATCTATATGATAGATATTTTCTTTTTGACTTCTTGTTCTTGGGTATATGATACCGGACATGGATCCCACATTTGTTTAAATGTCCAAGGAATAAAGAATAGAAAGCTACTCAAAGAAGGTAAATTAAACCCATGCGTGGGAATGAAGCAAGAGTTGTTGCATTAAGCCATAGGGACTTATGAAAGTCAATTTACCTAGTGAACTAGTACTTGTTTCGAACAAATGTTACTAAGTTCCGGATTTGGGTATAAGTATTATTTTCATTTCTTATATGGATGATGAAGGATATAATTTTCTTATCGAAAATAAGAAGTTTTATATTTATTTAATGATATGCCTTATTGTATTGCATATGTCATTGAATTGTCTTCATATCCTTGATGATGAGAAACAAAATAATATTGAAGATATCTATAATATGAATGGGAAATCTAAACCGAATAATATGAACAACGCGTTCATATGGCATTACCGGCTTGGTCAGATAAATAAGAAACATATATCTAAAATTCCATTAACATGGACTTTTAGACTCATATGACTCTGAATTAATTGAGGAATGTGGATCTTGTTTACTGGGATTATTGACCAAACCACCCTACACTAAGAGTAGTGGGAGGGCTAGTGACTTATTGGTCATTATACATAAGATGTATGTGGACTGTTAAGCAGCATTGCTAGGGGAGGATTTTGGTGTTTCATCACATTCACCGATGACATATCTAGATATGACTATGTCTATCTGATGAAGTTCAAAGGTGAATCGTTTGAGATGTTTCGAGCATTTCAAGATGAAGTACAAAACAACTTGACAAAACTATTAAATACTTCGATTAGATCGCGGTGATTGATATTTGAGCCAATAGTTTGACAATCATCTCAAAACTGTGAAATCGTTTCAGAGTTGACTCCACCCGGAACACCACATTATGGTGTGTCTGATAGAAGGAATTGAACCTTGTAGGACATGGTTCGTTCGATGATGTGTCAATTTGACTTTCCTAATTCCTTTTGAGGATATGCATTAGAAATAATGCGGTTACACTGAATTGAGTCCTTACTAAATCGGTTCCTAAGACCCCACATGAGATGTGGCATGGAAGAAAAATTAGTTTGTCTTTCATGAAGATTTGGGTTTGCAAAACTTATAAGAAGAGACTTGTCTCTGATAAGTTAGCACCAAATCTGACAAGGTTATTTTCGAAAATTAATCTTACAACCGCAAAGAGAACAAAATGTTTGTTGCTCTGTACGATTCGTTTCTTGAGAAATAGTTTCTCAATAAAGAATCTAGTGGGAATAAAATTAATCTTGAAGAAGTTCAAGAACCCAAAAATAATATGGAACCAAGAGTAGAGACGAAACCAAGTTCACAAGGAGTTGTAGAACCGGTTCAAGATGCACAATTCCATTGTAGATTGGATAAGTTACGATCCGAACTCGAGAAATATTGATTTCTCGTATCGAAAAGTAATAAAGTGTGTTAGTGTAATCTGCAGGTGATATCGTAGATGATTTCCCAAGTGATATCACAGATGATTTCCTGGACTGAAAATTATATAGTTGTATATTTCTTGTTTGTTATTTAATGGACTAACGTGCTAATATGGTCTGTATAGTCTATGGTTTATGATTATATTTCAGGGTGCAATAGCATCAAAGAAGGAGCTAGACACATGTGGAAATTGGAAGAAATGAATTAATACATTTTATGTATTAATTCGTAATTTTGGCATTCAACAACAACATGTATGAGGACTTTGTCAAAGGTTGTTGCTGAGTTATAGAAGAGGTACAAGGATGATAAAGCAAGGGAGTACAAGGCGTGGAAGCATGGCTTGAGGATTCAACAACTCGGTTGCTACAAAATAGGAAGTGGGAGCTAGAATTGTGGAAACAAATTAACCCACTCTCCCTACACTTCCTCCACGTGCAAGACCAGCCCCAAGGCTGTTATTGGAGTAGCCTTCAAGTATTTGAAGACTATAAATAAGCTTGGAAGGTTTATTTGAAGACATGCCAATTATTTCACATTCACACCTTCGAAAAGCTTAGAGATAGAGTTCTTTGTTTGGTTCTTTTTAATCCTTTCTCCCTTGTAATTTCGCACTTGATTACTTTGGTATCAAGGTGTGTGAAGGCTAGGATAGGATTCCGTTCTTTATCTCTTGTTCCATAGAGCGTAAAATAGATATAGCTATAGGGAACTTTCGGCTTTGTAACTTCATTCATAGTGATTATAAAGTCTTGCCTAAGAGGCACTCTCAAGTTATATTTATATAACTTGAGAAAAACAATTTTGGTGTTTTTATTCCGCTGCAAACTCTTTTACAAAATTGTTTTATTTTCGAAGTGTGTGTGTGTGCCATCCCAAGTGCTATCGTTGGTGTTTGTTATCACCTTGGATATCACTTGTGATTCAAGCCGTGACAATTTCAATTGGTATCGAGCCTCTCACTTGACGATACTAAGTGTTTGGTCCTCTTTATCATGGCTTTTGATCCCGCAAATCCAAACCAAAAACGTCTTCCTGTTTTAGATGGTTCGAATTATGCATATTGGAAAATTCGCCTCGCTCGCATATCAAATCAATTGATCTTCGAGCATGGCGATCTATAGTTCATGGGTACTCTCTTCCACTCTTACCTCCCGATGAGGATGGTGATGTTCAGTTAAACCCGAAGGTGAGTGGACGAATGAAGAGATCACTCTAGCTAACTATAATGAGAAAGCTCTTAATGCTATCTTTGAGTGGGTTGACATGCATATTTTTAAACTTATTCAAAATAGTTCCACAAATTTCAAGAAGCTTGGGATATTTTAAAAAGGTTTTGTGAAGGTGATTCTAGTGTGCGTGAAAACAAACTCAGAGGTCTTACCTTGGCAAATTTGAAAGGTTGAGAATGGGTGAAAGTGATACCATTTCCTCTTATTTTGAAAAACTATTTGACATTGCTAATGAGTGTCAACTTTTAGGTGAACCTTTTACAAACAAACAATTGGTTTCAAAGGCTATTAGAACTCTCCCGAGCGTTTTAATATAAAAGTTTCATCTATAGAAGAGGCTCACAATCTTTCTACAATGGATATCAATTCCTTAATGAGCATTTTAAAAAATTTTGAGTCAAACCTTGCCGAGCAAAGTGAAGCTTCTAAGGGAAAGAGTGTTGCATTAAAAGTTCAATCCTCTAGTGGCTCAACTAATGAGGATGACGAAATTTTTGAGGAATTAGGTGAAGATGCCAGTGTTGCCTTACTTACCAGGAAATATAACTCAATGGTGAGAAAATTTAACAAAGAAAATGTGCAGGTAAAGGCTAAAGAGCAACAAGCCAAGGTGTACAATTCAATGCCCAAGAGGACATTTCCATCTACTCGTAAAGGTGGTCCCATAAGGAGAGCATCATCGCATCAATCCAGATCTCGATCCAAAATACCTTGAAACAATCCAATGTCATGCTTGCTCGATGGGGTCATTACTCAAATGAGTGTGCTAACACTCTAAGGAAGATGGGAAAGAACCTATGGGTTTCTCTCAAATGACAATGAGGATGAGGAGACCAATCAATCAAGTTTCGGATCAAACAAGAATGCCGGTCACAAATCGTGACTCGGATTCGTTAGTGATACCCCAGGTGATATCCAAAATGGGATAGCACCCGAGATATCATCCAACAGTATACGATTTAAATTTGATAAATGCTGTTTGTTTTGTGGGTTCTGTTAACATGGATGCAAAGTTGTTCACAAGATGAGAAGGAGTTCACAAGGATGAACTCATTTGTGGTCTTAAGAACCTTTGCAAAGAATTGGTGGATGAATGGAAGAAAGAGAACAAGAAGGTGATCTCTCTCGTCCAAAGAGGTTCAAGACCTAATCGATGGCTTGACTAGATTGGAAGTTCAACTCACAAAGAAGGATGTGGAGCCGGACAAAGTCAAGAGCAAACTTACTCTTGCCGAGACAACATTCAAGAAACTCAATACGAGTTCTACCAAGTTAGATGCAATTCTTGGGTTGTCCAAACCACTCAAGGCGTATGGGTTTTCAAGAGTCTTTAAATGCTATTACATCTACTTTGTCTAATACGTAAGATAAGTTAATTTTTGTTAAAGAAAGAGATCATGTTGAACAAATATCTTCCGATAAGTCTTCCGACAAGGTAAAAATATGTAACTACGTTACTCTCATCGGACATTTGAAAATTGATTGTAAAACTCTTCTAAAGAAATTAGCCCTCTGTGTGATACCCGAAGTGTTGCCTAGCACGTCGATATCACCTACAAATAAGAAGAATTATCAAAGTAGGAAAGTATGGAAACCTAAGTCTAACCTGATTTGTGATGTCGTATACACTCGCTTTAAAAACTAATTTTGAAGGTTCATGGTATTTTGATAGTGGTTGTTCTCGTCATATGACCGGAACAAAAATATTTTTAAAGGAATATGAACCTATTCAAGGTGGTAGTGTAACATATGGTGGTGGTGGCAAAAGTAATATAGTAGGAAAAGGCGTATTAAATGTACCCGGATTTCCTGCCTTGAAAAATGTTTTGCATGTTGATGGACTGGTAACTAATTTAATTAGTATTAGCCAACTTTGTGATGACAACCTTGAAGTAAAATTCAATAAAAACACTTGTGAAGTCTTTGATTGTTCCAATAACTGTGTTATGACTGGTACTAGGTCAAGTAATAACCGTTATCTTGTTGAGGATAAACAAGTGTGTCATTCTGTGAGGGTTGATGATGCTACCTTATGGCATCAAAAGTTGGGTCATGTCCATTTTCGTAACATTGTGAAACTCATTAATGCTGAAGCTATAAGAGGTATACCTAGTCTGGACATTAGTACAAAAATCATATGTGAAGATTGTTTAAAAGGTAAACAAACACGTGCTACCCATAGTGCTACCCAACATAATGAGGAGTATTCCGGGACAACGCACCGTTTTCAATTAATGCATATGGATTTAATGGGTCCAATTGAGGTAGACAAGCTTAGGAGGTAAGAAATATACTTTTGTAATAGTTGATGATTTTTCTAGATTTACTTGGGTATATTTTTTAAAAGAAAAATCGTAAACTTTTGAAAAGTTTAAAGTCTTACATGCTAAAATCAAAAACATGTTTTCTCGTTCTTATCATGCGAATAAGGTCCGATCATGGAACGGAGTTTGATAATTCATTGTTCTTTACTTTTTGTGAATTAAAAGGAATTAAACATGAGTTTTCGCTCCTAAAACACCTCAACAAAATGGGGTGGCCGAAAGGAAAAATAGGACCTTACTTGAGATGGCACGTGTGATGTTGTTTTCAAAAAGAATTTCAAAAGATTTTGGGCCGAGGCCATAAACACAAACTTGTCACACGGCCAATAGGGTTTTTCTAAGACCTGGTACTAGAATGACACCTTATGAAATTTTGAATGGTAGGATACCAAAGGTTCATTATTTTCATACATTTGGGTGTGTGTGTTATGTTCTAAATGATCGGGATTACTTAGCTAAATTTGACTCTAAAAGTGATAAGGCTATATTTCTTGGGTATGCTCGGGATAAGCCGAAAGCATATAGGGTTTATAACCTTAGGTTAAAAACCATTCAGAATCAATTAACGTTGTTTTTGATGATTTAGCAAGTGTTACAGGTGATGGAGTACAGAATCTCCATTAATATTGCTGGAAGAACTGGAGAATCAAAATCAAGTAAGTAATACCCAGTGCCGGCCAAAGTGTTGCCACCGATGGGATAGCATCTCCGGTATCACCCAAGACCAATCCAAGAATCGATAAGGATGAACAATGATGATGATCATGTGCATGAAGACTTGAGAAGGGATCCACCAGCTAGGATCAAAAGAGACCATCCTTCCTCTCAAATTATTGGAGAAGCTAGTGAAGGGGTACAAACAAGGAACAAAGGACATTTTAGTGACCGTGAAATGGCAAGGTATGTGTGTATGTCCACCACATACCACAAGGTAAAATATTCCTGTTTTGTTTCTTCTTTAGAACCCAAAAATATTTCTGAAGCTTTAAAAGATAATTTTTTGATACAAGCCATGCAAGAGGAACTTGACCAATTTGCTCGTAATGAAGTTTGGTGTTTAGTACCACGTCCTAGTAATACAAATGTTATTGGTACTAAATGGATTTTCAAAAACAAATCAGATGAGCAAGGAAATATTGTTAGGAACAAAGCTCGTCTCGTAGCACAAGGTTACACCCAAATTGAAGGTGTTGACTTTGATGAGACCTTTGCTCCCGTTGCTAGAATAGAATCCATAAGACTCCTCTTGGCTATAGCTTGTTTTCTAAAAATTACTTTGTTTCAAATGGATGTTAAAGCCGCCTTTTTAAATGGTTATTTAAAAGAAGAAGTTTTTGTTGAACAACCAAAAGGATTTGAAGATCCTAATCTACCAAACCATGTATATAGACTTGATAAAGCTTTATATGGCTTGAAACAAGCTCCACGTGCATGGTATGGTCGCTTAACCTCTTTCTTACTTGAATATGGATTCACAAGAGGTGAAGCAAGATAGGACCTTATTTATCCTAAGGCATGGCAAAGAAATAGTCATTGTTCAAATCTATGTTGATGACATAGTCTATGGCTCTACTTCTCAAACGTGTTTAAAAGATTTTGTAGAGGCTATGACATCAACATTTGAAATGAGCATGATTGGAGAGTTAACATTCTTTCTAGGCTTGCAGGTGAAACAATCAAATGAAGGAATATTCATTTCACAAAGCAAGTATGCAAAGAGCCTAGTAAAAAGATTTGGGTTGGAAGGAGCAAAAAGTTCAAAAATCCCCATGTGTTCTTCTCTCAAACTTGGTAGAGATCAAGTAGGTGAGGATGTTGATCCTACTCTTTATCGTTCAATGATAGGTAGCCTTCTCTATCTCACTTCTAGTCGTCTGATATCATGTTCGGCGTGTGTGTTTGTGTGCACGTTATCAAGCCAATCCTAAAGTCTCTCACCTTAATTCTGTCAAAAAGATAATTAAATATGTTTCAGAACAAGTGAATTAGGGATTTGGTTTAGTAAGGATACTAATACCAATTTGGTTGGCTTTAGTGACTCGGATTGGGCAGGGAATATGGATGATAGGAAGAGTACTAGTGGGGGGTGTTTTTACTTGGGCAACAATTTAGTCTCATGGTATAGTCGTAAACAAAATTGTGTTTCTCTCTCCACAGCTGAGTCCGAGTATGTGGCAAATTGGTAGTTGTTGTTCACAACTTATTTGGTTAAAACATATGTTAGATGACTATGGCCTAGAGAGTAATTCTTTGACTATGTACCGTGATAACCTGAGTGCTATCAACATTTCAAAAACCCAGTTCAACATTCCCGTACCAAACACATTGACATACGTCATCATTTTCTTAGAGATATGGTAGATAAAGGCCTAATTAATATTGATCATATTGATACTAAGTATCAACTGGCCGACATCTTTACTGGGTGCCTTAGACCACGAGAGATTTTCTAGTTTGAAAAGATCTCTTGGTCTTTGTAATCTCCGAAGTTCTGCTCGTCCGTGCTACCCTGTGTGATGTTATCACTTAGGGTAACACTTGTATATTAGTGTATTTTTTTCTTTCTTTGCTTATTTACTTAAAAAAAAATACTTTATTATTTGTTTAATCTAGCTAGCTTAGTTCTAGCCGTGGCACATGCCGACCTTTTGTTATGGTAGATTATTATTTAGGTTAGCACGTCTGATATCATTCCCCTTCATATGCTTAAAGTGACAAGGTCACTAATCTTTTCTTTTTGATAAATAAAAGGCAAAGGCATTTTTTTTCATACTTTTCTCTCGAGCTCGGGGCACGGTGTTCGCTGCAACGATGTACTCTTGCCAATGAGAAGGTATGAGGTGATTTATGCTGAGTATTAGGGACATGGAGTTCGCTACTACAGTGTACCCTACTTGAAAGGCATAGATCACTTGGTCTCTACACTTGAAATATAACTTGAAGCACGGAGCTCGTTACTACGTTGCTTTCTTGTTTAAAGAAGTGTATTGAGACGTGTTTAACAAGCAATGTACTTAAAAAAAAATTATATATAGGCATATAATGCCTAAAGTGCATGAAAAATGCTCAGCTTGTTATGCCTGAAGTGTCTAAAAAAAAAAGGCTAAGCTTATTATGCCTCAAGTGTTTGAAACTGAAAAAATATTTATCAAGGGGTTTTATATCATATGTGTTATCCTACGTGTTGCCATCATTGCCTTAACATATTAGTGTGTGCTATATTAGTTTTTTATTTATTTTCGAAATATTGTTGATTAATTTCTCAAAATCTGAAAGTCTTTTTAATTAAAGAGTTTACGATTTTGAAAACGTCTTCAACAAGTTTCCTTTATTTTTTGGTAAACTTAATTAAGTAACTAACCCATATTTATTTTTTTTGCTTATAATGTTTTGGGCTGAGTTACAAATTATTTAGTTTACTTATTTTTTTATTGTTTTACGTTTATACTTTAAAAAAAAGGAAAAAAAATATTTTCTTTATTTTTTAAATTTTGCAACCGTGTTGTTTTATTTTAAAGGGGTTAAGGTTTAAAAGGAGTGGTTAGGGTTTCTTTCGGTTTGAGTGGATAGGGATTAATGGAGAGATTTAATAGGGATAGATTAGATAGATGTCTAATCAAATTAAAAACTTGTTCCCTATCTAATCTCTCACTCTCCTTCTTTCACTCAACCTTCTCCGTTTCTCTCTCTTTCCGTTACCTTCTCTCTCTCTTAAACCCTCGGTGCAACGCCTTCGTCTCTTCCAAAAATTCTAGGTCAAAAATACGTTCCAAAAATTCCCTCAAATCTCCATGGCATCTCCATCCAATACCAATGCCGAACCATCTCACACGGACCAAATGGACATCTCACCTAGCATTGCTCCTTCCGTGGCATCTCGCGTGGCCATGGAAACTTCCCCAATGATCACTCCAAGCTCTTCTCCACCAACAATGGCGATTGTTCCTACCTCTGGCCCCATTACCTCATTTGATCAAGGCATTCCTAAGGTGACTCTCATCCCTACCGAGCCAAAAAGGAAGAGGAAAGCCCCAACTGCCAAGCTGTCTCCCCAAATCGCAAAAAGGAGATCTTCCAACCGCATTAGATCAATCAGGTCCAAGGCAACTTCAAATACCTCCCTTGATCCAGTTGATGTCTCGTAAAGCTCTATTGATGTGTCCTCACCCCATGTGAGTGATGAGAACTTTGAAGCAAACAAGGAAAAGGAGCCTTCGTGGACTCATTTGATGCTTGGGTAGATGGTGATGAAGAGGAGACTCTCTCTAATTTTCGTAAAAGAAGGCCAAGGGCAAAACCGTGAGTGCTACCAAGTGCTAGCAAGAAGAGGATATCATCTCGAGGTAACACTTGCCCCTCTTCTGTTCCTAAACATTCCTCTAGTGATAATTCTCGGTGATGAGGTTACTCAAACCGAAGAGGATAAAGCTTTTCCAAAACCTTTTCTTACTTTGGAGTATTATAAAAAGGAAAATATGGAACTTTGGTTGAATAGTCTAAGTAAGAGGATTTTAAAAGAGAAGCACATTGATGAGGGTCATTGGAAAAGGAAGGAGTGGTTCGGGGTTTTTAAAGGACAGGAATTTTATTAATGCTAATAATCATGCATCAGATTTTGTTGAGAGTGTTATTCGCAATTTCTTTGCCAATTTGCATGCTCATTTGGATGATGAAGGGTCTGCTAAATATGGAAAAGTGTTTGTTAGGGGAAGAGTCTATTCTTTTACTCCTGCCCTGATTAACAAAGTTTTAGGCCTTCCTAATGTAGATGATGAGAGCATTAGGGTCAATAGAGATGAAATGGTAAAATTGCTCACTCACAACAAACTGCAGTCTTGGCCTTTGAAAGAGAAACTTCATGCTTCTAGATTATCTTCTCTCTATTCTGTACTACACAAACCTGTGCATCTTCAATTGGCTTCCTACAACTAATGAACCTATTGTGACTTTGGAGCATGCGAATGTGTTGTATAGATTGGGTAAAAATTTAAGGATTAACTTTGGAAGATTAGTGTTTAAACACTTAGCTTCATGGGGTAGAAAAAAGGAAGTGAACATTAGCTTTTTCCCCTATCCTTCTCTAATCTTCAAAGTTTTGGTATTTCAATCCTTGCCCATTGAAGCCTCTGATGTTTTTACCATCGAACCCGAGTACTATACCGTTGATCAACAACCGAAAAAGGGTAAAAGGTATACTAAAGATCTTCCTTGGAACAAATCTGATGAAACAACCCCTGCTCCTCCCAAAGTGCTATCTCACGTGATACCCCAAGTGCTTCCTGTGTGTTGCCCCTCATACTTTTGCAGGAACTGATGCTGCACGTATTCTGAACAACATGATGAATCTATTGGGCAACTCGACCATCAATCCCAAAGGCTACAGCTTCTCAACTTCCCGCACAAACAGTCAAGTGCAATAGGAGAACTTGCCGAGGGATGGGCTAAGCTTAAGCAGGTAACGGATGCTTTTATTGATGAAATTTCTTCCCAAACAGGGGGAGGATCTGGCCGCCGCTGGAACTTCTGGAGCCGGTGCTATCTGCAGTGCTACCACCGGCTGGCCCAAGTGATGGTGGAAGTGATAGGGAAGGAGATCAGGAGGAAGGAGAGGAAGAAGAGGAGTTTGAAGAAGAAGAAAGCTGAACCTTAAGGTTGATAAACCTGAAGGTTTATGTTGCCGCTATCATATGGGTGACTATTTTTGTGGTGGTCCTACAAACAATGTTTTTATTTTGGTGATGTGGTGGTTCCTTAAACAATTTACTTTTATTTTGTTTATATTTGCTAAAACACTTTAGTGGTTTGTTAAATAACTTAATCTGCTAGGATGTTTTTTGCTAATTTTGGATGATATTTTGCTACAATGGTTATGGTTTTTAATGGTTACTTAGTTTATTTCGAAAACTTTTTAAAGTTTGAAATAAATTAGTTTATTATGATAAATCATTGTTTAGGATTAGCTCCTTGATTAAGGGAGTTAATTTTTGTGGAAATATTATTCTATGGTCTATGCTCTGTACAATTGTATATAGACTTATCCTACAGACAATGAAAGACATTAAGTTTGGAAAGAAATATCCAACTAAGGGGAGATTGTTAGTGTAATCTGCAGTGATATCGTAGATGATTTCCCAAGTGATATCACAGATGATTTCTGACCGAAAATTATATAGTTGTATATTTCTTGTTTGTTATTTAATGGACTAACGTGCTAATATGGTCTCGTATAGTCTATGGTTTATGATTATATTTCGTGGTGCAATAGCATCAAAGAAGGAGCTAGACACATGTGGAAATTGGAAGAAATGAATTAATACATTTTATGTATTAATTCGCATTTTGGCATTCAACAACAACATGTATGAGGACTTTGTCAAAGGTTGTTGCTGAGTTATAGAAGAGGTACAAGGATGATAAAGCAAGGGAGTACAAGGCGTGGAAGCATGGCTTGAGGATTCAACAACTCGGTTGCTACAAAATAGGAAGTGGGAGCTAGAATTGTGGAAACAAATTAACCCACTCTCCCTACACTTCCTCCACGTGCAAGACCAGCCCCAAGGCTGTTATTGGAGTAGCCTTCAAGTATTTGAAGACTATAAATAAGCTTGGAAGGTTTATTTGAAGACATGCCAATTATTTCACATTCACACCTTCGAAAAGCTTAGAGATAGAGTTCTTTGTTTGGTTCTTTTTAATCCTTTCTCCCTTGTAATTTCGCACTTGATTACTTTGGTATCAAGGTGTGTGAAGGCTAGGATAGGATTCCGTTCTTTATCTCTTGTTCCATAGAGCGTAAAATAGATATAGCTATAGGGAACTTTCGGCTTTGTAACTTCATTCATAGTGATTATAAAGTCTTGCCTAAGAGGCACTCTCAAGTTATATTTATATAACTTGAGAAAAACAATTTTGGTGTTTTTATTCCGCTGCAAACTCTTTTACAAAATTGTTTTATTTTCGAAGTGTGTGTGTGTGCCATCCCAAGTGCTATCGTTGGTGCTGTTATCACCTTGGATATCACTTGTGATTCAAGCCGTGACAATTTCAAAGTGAAAGTCATTGAGAATGACAATCCTACTCCTATCTTGAGGCGATGTCCACTCCTAATTCGGATAAATAGTTAGGAACCATGGAATTCGAATTACAATCCATGTTTGTTGATCAAGTTTGGAACTTGATTGAGCTTCCTGAAGGTGTAAAAACTAAAGGGTGCAAATAGGTCTTCAAGACCGACATGGATGGGAAGGTGTATACTTTCATTACTAAGGATTGTAACAAAAGGGATTTAGGTAAATTCATAGTATTGACTATGTTGAAACCTTTTCGCCAGTTACAATGCCAAAGTCTATTAGAGTTTCAATTGCCATTATCGCATATTGTGACTGTGTGATATAACAAATGGATGTCAAACGGCTTTCTTTAAATGGAAAGATTATTAAGGATGTGTATAGTACACAACCCGAAGTTTTGTCGATCCAAGAAATTCTAATAAAGTGTGCATGTTTCAAGATCCATAAGATGGGTTGAAGCAAGCTTCGAGGAATTGGAATCTTCATTTTGATGAATCGGTCAAAGAGTTTGATTTCATCAAGTACGAAGATGAACCTTATGTATGCATGAAATTTAGTGGGAGCGTAGTATTATTTCTATTATCTTATTACAATGATATCTTACTTATTGGAAAACCAAAGTTCCGACACTTAAGACTGTCAAGTCTTGGTCAAAGAAAGGTTTCTCAATGAAATATATGGGTGAAGCCGCTTACATCCTTGACATCAAGATCTATAGAGATAGATCTAAAATGATAAATTGGTTTGAGTCAAAATACTCACATTGACAAGGTTCTTAGAAGAGTCTAAGAAAAGTAACTTGTCAGTGGGTCATGGTGTTTCTCTTAGCAATACTCATTGTCTTATGACAACTGATGAGCAAAAGGGAATGAATGAAGTTCTATATGCTCTGGCATTTAGATCTGTCATGTATGCCATGATTTGTACTAGACCCGACGTCTCGTATGCTCTAAGCATGACAAAGTCGATACCAATCCGATCCTGTTGAGAACCATTGGATGGCAGTCAAGATGATCCTTAAGTACTAAAGAAGAACTAAGGATACGTTCTTGGTATTTGAAAGGTTGGAAGATAATCTTGTTGTAAGGGTTACATAGATGCTAGCTTCCAAACTGACAAAGTTAATTTAAAATCGCAATTAGGATTTGTGTTTATGCTCATTAGAAGTGCAGTTTTGTTGGAAGAGTTCTAAGCAGAAAATTGTAGCCGATTCTACTACTAAGATCGAATTTTAAGCAACATATGATGTGGCTAAAAGAGGCAGTTTGGATCAAAAGTTCATTAGTATTTTGGAAATGTTCCAAGTATCACTAATCGGTGAAACTTTTGTTGTGACAATTGTGGTGCCATTTATGCAAACAATGGAACCAAGGTCACAACGGTGATCCAAACACATACTTAGATGTTTTTTCGAGAATTCATAAAGAATGAGAAGACGTTAAGATATGCAAAGTATCAACCGATGATGACATTAGGGATTCACTTACAAAGACCCTCGCACAAGCATAAGCATGATGGTCATGTAAGGTCCATGAGTATTCGATACATAGATGGAGCCTAGTGCAAGTGGGAGATTGTTGGTGTAATGCCCTAGGCTTTAGTTATGTTTAACTTAAAACCGTTATGTATCATCTTTATCGTTTATTACAGAAAAAGTTTATTATTTGATTATTACATATTTTGCATATTTATTGTAATAATCTCCGTCCCTAATTATTAAGTGAATAATTAGTATAAATGTTGATGGATAATCATATGATGATTATATGCATAGAGATGCACATTAAATTTATGGGTACTTGTTAGTGAACAAGTGACTGGACTTGACCCGTATGAGATTTATGTCATGGTCAAATATCATAATTAAATCTCATATGGTCACTTCATTTAGTCCCTAGACCTGAGATTATCATGACCTTACATATGATGAAAGTTATGTTTGATTTTAGTCAAACGATATCTTAACACGATATTTATAAAAGCTATCTTTGGCATGATCGGATTCATGATGGGAAGGATGATAAGTCAAGATGGAATTTGTCCCTCGAAAGAGAGATATTTTGCTTGGGCCCCTCGATGAGTGATAATGATGAAAGTGTATGGCCATACCCCAATATGATTGGATTATCATTATACTCAAGATCGATAAAGCATTGAACAAATACAAGTTGACGTGGACCATGACTTGTGTTCAATATAACATCGTGAGACAAAGGGAGAAATGGAAGTGTACCATTGGAAACGTGAACTCTTACGTTATATTAATTGGGTAGACATAATGGCTTGCTAGAGTCCGCTTATGTTTTATGAGGGTCGATGTGATCGAGCTCATTGCCAACATAATATAATCCTATTGGGTCACACACAACTAGAATGAATTGGTTAAACCAAAGGAAGAAGATTGAGATTCCTCATCAAGCATAAGTCATTGCGCGACATGCCTTGTCCAGATGACTCGTCTGGTCGTGCGACAGATCTTGTCCAGAGGACTCGTCTGGTCGTGCGACAGAACATGCCAGAGGCGGTTTACAGCCTAGTTTCCTAATACGATTAGGGCACAAATATTAATACTATTGTAGTATAAATATGAGTCTGTGAGCAGCTAAAACAGAGCCGAATTTTCCAAGGAAAAATCACAACAAAGGTTTCTCAATATTCTTCCTAGGATTTAAGGATCTAGCAATCCTCAAGAACCGTTCTTGGTTCATTCTAACGTCTGGATACTACTAGAGGGTCTTCGCTCGTACGACGATCAAGGCCTAGAGTTCTAATCTGAAGATTCAAGTTTTTGAAGATCGAAGTTTGTGATTCAAAATCACACCGATAAATCTTTCGATAGCTCAAGAACAGAAAGCAATTAAGGTTGGTTAATTCTATCTCATAGGAATTCAATTTAATTGTATAGAACGGATCTTAGGGCTCGTGGGTTTTGTGTTATTTAGATGCTAATTCCTCTGCGCATGGACCCATAAAACCCAACATCTAGTTGCTGGAATATAGCATATTGCTTCAGTAAGGATGATCCAAAACGGTTCATGTATCATCAAGTTTAAATTTTAATTAAGACGTGAGAAAATCAAAACAAAAAAATAAGACTCAAGGAGCATTCAAAATAACAAACATTTTTGCATAATTTGAATTTTTTAAATAATAAATATTTTGACACGGGTAGAGCCGTCAATTTGAGTTGAGCCCGTCGGGCCAGCCCGCCCCACCATGCAATAGGGGTGGGTTGGGTTGGGTTGACATATTTTCAGCCCACCCCGTTTAGTGACGGGTTTTGACGGGTTGGGCTGGCCCCGCCCCGCCAGCCCGTAATGACAACTCTATTTTAGAGTGATCCATCCAAGTTGGCCGACACATGTATTGTGTCACGTGTTTTATCTTGATAAACCAATAATAAATATTAACTTAACATTGCGTGAATTTTACATACAACAAATTAACCATGGTCGTCAGTCACTGACCAATTAATAGCCTCAGACCTCCTTTATCAGCCATCCTTGGCCAAGATCAAAGGTAGAAGACAAAAGGTTTGAAAAGAGTAAAAGAAAAAAGAAATGAAGATTGGTGAACCGGATTGGTGAAACAATCAAGGATTGTGATCCAATTTTTTCCATGGTGTGACACATGTCCACCAACCATTGGTTGGTGGATTTTTCAAAATATACTTTTCCACTTTTAACTTAAATCATTTTTAATTATATTAAAAATTTATTAAAATAAAAAATAAAAAATATCAAAATTTTAATTTTTTAATTTTTTTATCCTCTATAAATAGAGACCAAATTTATTGAATTTGAAGCACAATCTAAAATTCTCTTTATCCTCTATAAATAGAGACCAAATTTATTGAATTTGAAGCACAATCTAAAATTCTCTCTATTCTCTATAATTAAATCGTTTTTTCTATCTCTTTGCCTAATTTCTCATTGTTATTATGGATCCAAATTTTCCATTTGATTCAAGCTCTCAAGAATATCTCAACTCTTAAGTATACCTCAACTCTCAAAATTATTCAAACCCTGAATATTATTCTCAAAATTTGACAAACACTCAAAATTTTGAAAGCTATTCACACTCTCAAGTTTCTCCAAATCTCACTCAATTTCCTACTTCTATAAATGTCCAAAAGTCACAAAATATCTCTCGAAATTTATTTCTAGACGATGAACAAACGGACACAAATCCTGAAAATGGGGGGAAATGTGTTACTTGGCTTGTGAAAGAAGATGTGGCACTGATGTCAAGTTGGATTTTCGTTAGTGAAGATAGTGTGCGTGGAAATAACCAGAAGAGTATTGTTATATGGGCACGAGTGGCGAAATTATTCGAAGAAGCTCGAGCGAAGAATCCATAAGAAATACATAAAAGAAATGTGAATTCAATGAAAAGTTGTTATAAATAACTTAATGATAATGTGAACAAATGGATTGTTGCATACAAGGAAGCATATGGTCGGAGAAGGAGTGGAATGAGCAAGAAGGATATTGAGACTGAAGCTCATTGTGAGTACGCCAATCCAATTCGCGACCCTTTATAAGTGCCTTTTAATATAATAAAATTGCACTAGGGGGCGTTTTGGTAAATTCCCAGTCCATTCCGAGACTTCCGAAAACTTTTCATAAGTTTCTTGCGAAGGAAGTACTTTTAAGTATTTTTCTCAGGCAAAAGGACCTATAAGGAATTATTCAGTTTGGACTTGTTGGGAATTATCCCGAAATGTTCCAGAACCAGGTCTTTGGCGCCAGAAACGGTTATTGGCTTGCTTAGTCGTGCGACAGCAAGAACCATGGAAAACACAACCGTTGAGTCGTGCGACACAACCAGCCCCTCATCAGAAGCCTATCTGGATCCCTTTTTGCCATACTATTACTCTGCCCATTTGGTAGCGTAACACATACTCCAAAACACATATAACCCTCTCTCTCTCATCCCCAACTCCCTCCTTCTCTCCCTCAATTCAATCCAACCCACACACCACCAGTAGATCTTCAATCCACCATCATTCCCAAGTGTAATCCGTTCCTGAAGCTGTGTAGAAGGATTCTATACCTGACTTGGGTATAGAATTTGTGGATCTACAAGGGTAATCAATTCATTCTTCCCTTCTCTCTCATATAATTTGCCATCTTCATAATTCATGCAATCTATCTCCATTTGATTCAATAATTAAACTCTATCTGTTCCTAATTGTTGAATCACAATCGCCATCTCTCTGTTTAATTCAATCTGCTTGGTTTAATTTCATGTTCATGGTTTGATCTTATTGTAATTGTGGCTTGTTCGCCAAGGGAGTGTGGATCTCCCCATATCCACACCCCCTTGGTCGATTCGTTGTTGATTCGTGGTCTTCTGAGTTGAATTGATGTTGTAATTCGATCTGATTAGATCTCAATTCAGTTTGTGTTCAGTTTGTAAAGTTTCTGCAGATAGGCATCCTGTGTCACGCGACACAATCTGCCAGGCTGAGTTCTGTGTCACGCGACACAACTAGCCAGGAAGATCCTGTGTCACGCGACACATCTTGCCATTCTGCAGAAGCTCCCTTTTCAGTTGTAATTCATTCTTAGACTTGTAATCTGGGATGTGGCCCCCCATTGTTCCAAGTGGCTCACAAGTTGTAGTAATCTCAGTTTATCAATAAAATCCATTTATCACATTTATTTGTCTTAAATATTTGCACACACTATGAATACTTTGGATGTTTATTTTTGAAAGACTCGTTTACGAACGAGGCATGTTGGTGAACTCTCAGTTCTTCCCAACACGTAACCTGACCCCCGAACCCAATTTCTCTTTTCAAAAGGTTTTAAATGTTTCCTTTAAAATGGTGTGGCGACTCCCATTTACTTATTTTTCGGCGAGCGTACATTCAGTGGCGACTCCGCTGGGGAAATTTGAAACTGGTTTTCAAAAGAGGGTCAAACTTTCATTCTCTTTTAAACATCCAATGTGTTCATTATTTCGTGCATCATTAATGACTTTGTGTGGTATATGCATTTTATGGGATTCTTGAGATTTTTATTCCTTTGTGTGCTTCTTGTTTTTGTGTATTGGGGCTGTGAATGTATTCCTTGCCATGGGGAAGCAGGGGTTGGATTCTTGCTTGAGGTTCTGGTTCAGTGGCCAGCCAAGTCGTGCGACAGTCTTGGCCCTTTCTGTCCTGTGTCACGCGACAGAACTGGCCACTATGCAGTTGTTCAGGTTTTGGCTAAGGGCAGTCCCTTGGATCAGAGTGTGAAGTTGATTATTGTATCTTGTTAATCTGTGAGTGTGTGTGTGTGTGTTATTTTCCGTTTGTTTTCCCTTTTCAAATAAAAAGAAAATAAAAATGGATTCAAAATTATTTTTCATAAATAAAGGAACATAGTCATCCACACACTACTTCACTAGATCTAGAACCCTCGTGTGCGATTGACGGCAACGCGGACGGCCATGTAATTCGCCTACGCTTGAGCGCCTGAAATTAATCCTATCCCCCTAATGCATCATAGGTGGAGCCACACTTTTAATTTTACCCGATGGTTGGTTTTTTTACACAACATTTTAAATTCTACTAAAATGGATTGTGGCGAAGTTTATAATAAGTCATACATACCTTTCACAAAACCTAGCACGTGTGGGCATGTTGCCAACGCAACATGGTTTCACTTATGGACATGCCACTCCCGAGACATGTTCTAACGAGAGATCATGCCGCGTTGTCACCATGCACCGACAAGAGGTCATGCCAAATTTTTCCTTGAAATTCTTCAAGAATACCCGTTATGCTGCCCAAATTTTCCTAGAAATTTGGATCACACGTCCGTCCCCTATAGTGCTTAGGTCTTGTTTAGGTGTTATTACCTATTAATAATTTCCATACAAAATATTTGGTATAATTTGAATGTTGCATCCCTAGGTTTCCCCGAGGTTTTAGAATGCAAAAATAAAGGCTTATCCTTTCCCAGCCTTGCTTAGGACTTAAAAGACATCGATTTCTACTTGAACATAAATAAGATGTTTGTACGAGTCCTTTCCTTCTTCTCCCTCTCCCGTACCTTCTAAAGAGTCTCTTCCTTCATCCCCTTCTCAACCCTATTTTCACCCTGCAGTTACGGCAAGTTGGGGGCGTGCTCCGACTTCCAGTGCTCATTTGGTTCGCATCTCTGAAGAGTTCTCATCTGCTTTGGTACCCGATATGTCTGGTACAGGGAATGTGTCGTCCGCCCAGTCTGGAGGTTCCGTTGCTTTGGATCAGCTGGATCTGAATGATTTGTCTGTGGTTGAGTTGCGAGCTTCTCTTGAGGCTTCTTTGGTTCGTGAGTGCAAGGCTCAGTTACTCGCCCAAGCTGCCAGGGCTCGAGAAGAGGAAACTCATGCTAGGTTTATGGAAGTAATGCGTGTCCGAGGGATTGCAGTCATTCATCACGAAGATGGGTCTTATGAGGAGATCATTGGTGTTAACAACCCTGATTATGAGGCTGGAAACATTTCCCTCCCTCTTCATCACACCGATAATGTTACATCTCCCCCCGCTTATCAAATGTATGGAATGAAAGGGATGAGTGTGAATGCACAAGGTAGGATTCCTCCTCCAGCATCTCAACTTAGCCAAGCTCAAATTCAGGGTGTACAACTAATCCCCAATGCTTTTAGACCTCCTAATCAGTTTGGGTCGCAGTGTCAATCTCAGCAAGGTCCCACAGCCAATGTCATTGTTTGGACAATTAGTTTAAGCATAAGGGATTGCTACAGTTCCCCGCTAGCCAATTTCCGCCTCAAGGAAGTTTTCCTCAACCATTAATGGGTTCATCTTACGGTTTCAGCTCGTCGTCTATGCAGGGTCAGTATTCAGGACCGACCCCGTACTTGACTGTTAATCAAATGTCCTTCATTCCTGCCATAAATCCCATTCGGCAAAGGGTGCCAGTACCCGAGTCACCTCCAGAGCTGGTTCAGAAGAAGAGAGGAAAACAGTACTGTGATGATGTGGGAATGCCTATGAATGAATTCTTCAAGATCTTAGTAAACAGAGGATTGGTTCAGCCACAGGTAAATTATAGCCCTCCTAATCCTATGCCCAACCTCGATAAAAGCAAGTTCTGCTACTACCATTAATATCCTGGCCATACCACTCATGACTGCAAATCTTTGAGAGTGGTTATCCAAGGGCTCATCGATGAAGGGAAGATTGAAAAGGGCTTTCAGGAGAAAGTTAGTGTTCCGAACCATAGTTGGTTTCCACCTCGCAAGCAGCGGAAATTTGATGATCTCGGAATGACAACTGAAGAGGCTTTCAATGGGTTAGTTCGAAGAGGAATGATCAAACCACTTGACAATTACAACCACACCAAGCCCAATCCGGATTTGGATCATAGCAAATACTGCCGATACCATCTGTATCCCGGCCATGTCACCAACGACTGCGTCCCTCTGAAGTTGCTCATTCAAAGATTTGTTGATGAGGGTAAGATTGAGAAGGCTCGCCCCAGCATGATTACCAATCCTCTCCCCTGATTCCAATGAGTCCTCCTATCCTGAGTTGAAGATAATATGGTCAATCAGTTTCGTAGGGTCTAGACTGTCTTTCATTTTAGTAGTAAATGTCCCTGTTGGGGTTTGAATCTGTCATGTTCAAGTTATGAGTCTTTCAGTAATAAAAATATTTATTTCTTTCCTTGCTAGACTCGAGACATCACTTACACACCCACATTACACTTATTCGAAATGGTTTTATTCTATATGATCACTTGTGCTGCTCAGCCACTAATGCATTGAAATGATTAATATTTAAATTAGTCAGAGTGAGAAAATCAATTGATATCCTTCTCAAATTGGGGCTCATCCACTTCCCCATTTTTGCATCTCATATGCTCACATTTCTTTCATCATACTCAGAGTTCTGTTGCTTATTGAATTTGCATTAATCTTCCTCAAATAAGTTTAAGCAAGCAATGAAGCCTTGATTTCGGTTAGGTCATCCGTTAGGGATTGCGGTTGAAACCTTTCATCCTAGGAAAGTCATTACCTCACCCTCACTAAACAATACCCCTGCATTTCAAGAGGGACTATCCTTGAGACTCCCATGATTCAAAGGAAGATGGACCGTCTCCAAGCTCAAGAATGGTGGAATGCAGTGATCCACCCTGGGGATTAGATGAAGTTCTCTCTCAAAAAAAAAAAAAGAGCCTAGTCCCTGGCAATTTTCTCAAAAGCAAAAATTAAAGGATCTAGTTGCTTACTCAAAGGGAGTCTCAGAGCAAATAAAGAGACAGCATGGATGTCCCCTCACCATTACCTTCAACCAATCTCAAGCCATCCTCTCACCTTCTTGAAGATACTCCCATTACCTTTGCCTTTGACCAAAGTCAAGAATTGACCTCTCACTCTTAGAGGCAATCAATTTCCTCGCCTTAGAAATCCCAAACACATCCCCGAAAGCCAACCTCTCATCTTTAGAGGTTCAGTCAGTAAAAGGCCCAGCCGACCTCTCATCTTAAGAGGTCATGATGTTTCAAATCATCAGATGGCCGATCGAAACCCTGAAACCTAGCTACAATTCCTACCGGATAGCAGTTTCATTCTAATATCTTCGAGATCTAAATCAAATTAATGCTTCATTGTTTGCTTAAATCGGATCCAAATCCATCTCGGTTCAAAAGATCATCAATCAGAGATTATGCAAATTTAAATTCAATTCATTTGACATTTCATGTGAGCATATTTCATTCCTCCTCCACAAACACTTTCCGTGAATGCCTCACTGGGGCTTCGCATCTATGTCTTTCATTGACACTCCAAGGGGACATGTTCTTCAACTCCCCAATCCTCAAAGGTCCTCGAAATGTCGAATTTTCGCATTCCTTCTCTTTTCAATCGGGATAAGCCCAAACTACAGTGACCTGAGCTCCTCACCATGAGGGAAACGTAGACAACCAAAAATGGTTCAGTTACAAACACATTCAAATCTCAGAAAATCCGGTCTCACCAAGGGTCGTCCCTATACACAGATCCTCCTTCCATCTTTCCAAATTCGATTCTCGATATCAATTGGTTTTCTCCTCATGATTAATCAAAATATTTGTTCATATCAGGATTAGTGGTTGAATAACCCGAACATCAATAAAGGGTTTTAAGCAGTCTTGTGATCATCATGAATAAGACAAATTTTCAAATGTCTCGACAAGTCTTCTTTTCTACATCATAGGAAAATAGAGCCAAACACTGTCTTTCTGTCAGCAGTGGCTTCCATACACTTTTTCACACCTTGTGATGCTTATACTCTCTCAAAAGAGTCAAACCCAAAGCAAGTGTGTTACACAAAACCGAGATTCATTCCCACTTTTCGAAAAATGTGCCCCTGTACATACACATCTCCGAGTCTTATTCAATGACTGATTGACTAAAGTTTGAAAGATGTTTTCCTCCTTGGCCACGTGATATTTCTATCTGCAATGGGGCTGCGTTGGAGCTATGTCAAATTGGGGCTGCCCCAGATCCGGCTCGCAATAATTTCTCCATACTGGGGCTTGGTCAGGCAGAAGAGGGATTGTGTGTGCATAAGATCTTTCGTGTAGATTTTGGAGCTGGCTTTATAATCTCGATCCTTGAGGATAGCCCTGTACTTGAAGCCTACTTCATGAGGGGCTGCTGAAATTCTTGCCCTAGGCAAAGGTGTTGTTTTGAAACAAGTATAAAGCTTGGTTGGGAAGAACCTGTCAGTGAGGCTGATTGTGTCACGCGACACAACTTACCACAAGGTGTCCTGAGTCGTGCGATATTCCTTGCCAACATCAGACATCAGTGAAGCTGCTACATTCAGTTCTTACCAAGGCATTCCCCGACTTGTCAATTGATGCAACCATCAACCATCCCTTCGCAACCAACATGGGAGAGGGTTCATTCATCCCATATACACATTTTCCTCGTACATACACAATCAGGTCATCATTCCATACACATACAAAAACCATATAAACCATATATACACCTCCTATACACATATACCCACATATATTCACTCCCACATATCAAAATGTAAATGCACGGGAGAGGGTTCACTCCACCACATGTATCCCTATTTACACTCATCCGATACAGATTCAACACATAATCTCATGTACAAATCCGGCAAAGCCGACCATTCAATACAATCATCATCCCACTTTTCTAAAACGGATGGACTCATGCAATCAAACTAACAAATAATCTTGTTCAAAGTGTGCTAACATAGTGTCGTAGTCAAATAAAGTGCCTAGAGCGTTGTGTCCCCCCCCCCCGCAGGGTACAATAATCAACTGAGCACAATTGAATCATGAGGACTATCCCTCGACCAAAATCTGGGCAAAGAATTCAAATCTAGCAGTCTCCCAGCAATGCTCGTCAAGATCATCAGCCTCGTCGACAAATCCCCAGAGAAGCCCATTTTTGCATGGTAGTTTAACAAGAAAAGTTCATGTCCTACCCGACAAATGCTTCCAAAGTCAGTCAATCATCAACAAAAGACCATCCCTTGCACGGCAATCCAATAACTCTTCATCATCATCAGCCGTAGCCTCAGTCCTTCCGGCAGCTACAGCTAAGCACAGCACAGGTAAGAAATCATATCTCATTCAATTACAAACCATCATGTCTGGTATTCTCGAAAAAAAAAATCATCATTTCTTTTCCTCTAAGATCATCTTGCTCTATGGGTTAAGACGCCTCCAAACGGTCTCTCTGGGTTCAGATGCCTCCAAACAGTCTCTCTGGGTTAAGACGCCTTCAAACAGTCTCTCTGGGTTAAGACTCCTTCAAACAGTCTCTCTGGGTTCAGACGCCTCCAAACAGTCTCTCTGGGTTCAGACGCCTCCAAACAGTCTCTCTGGGTTCAGACGCCTCCAAATAGTATCTCCAGGTTCAGAGGCCTCCAAACAGTCTCTCCAGGTCAAGACACCTCTGAATAGTCTGAACTACGACCGGCTTGATTCCCTCCTGGGACACGTAGGAATCCTTTCTCAAAAGGTCCAGCCATCCAACCTCATCAATCATTTTCCTCCATCTGCCATATCCCCAGCCACTCATTGGGATTGGAGTCCTTCTTATCGACAACCTCACTTCTTCCATAAGTGACGTTGCCGAGGGGCTCTGTGAGTACGCCAATCCAATTCGCGATCCTTTATAAGTGCCTTTTAATATAATAAAATTGCATTAGGGGGTGTTTTGGTAAATTCCCGGTCCATTCCGAGACTTCCGAAAACTTTTCATAAGTTTCTTGCGAAGGAAGTACTTTTAAGTATTTTTCTCAGGCAAAAGGACCTATAAGGAATTATTCAGTTTGGACTTGTTGGGAATTATCCCGGAATGTTCCAGAACCAAGTCTTTGGCGCCAGAAACGGTTATTGGCTTTCTTAGTCGTGCGACAGCACGAACCATGGAAAACACAACTGTTGGGTCGTGCGACACAACCAGCCCCTCATCATCAGCCTATAAATAAGACCCTCTCCCTCTCATATCTGGATCCCTTTTTTGCCATACTGTTACTCTGCCCATTTGGTAGCGTAACACACACTCCAAAATACACACTACCCTCTCTCTCTCATACCCAACTCCCTCCTTCTCTCCGTCAATTCAATCCAACCCACACTCCACCACTAGATCTTCAATCCACCATCATTCCCAAGTGCAATCCGTTCCTGAAGCTGTGTAGAAGGATTCTATACCTGACTTGGGTATAGAATTTGTGGATCTACAAGGGTAATCAATTCATTCTTCCCTTCTCTCTCATATACTTTGCCATATTTATAATTCATGCAATCTATCTCCATTTGATTCAATAATTATACTCTATCTATTCCTAATTGTTGAATCACAATCGCCATATCTCTGTTTAATTTAATCTGCTTGGTTTAATTTCATGTTAATGGTTTGATCTTATTGTAATTGTGGCTTGTTTTCCAAGGGAGTGTGGATCTCCCCATATCCACACCCCCTTGGTCGATTCGTTGTTGATTTGTGATCTTCTGAGTTGAATTGATGTTGTAATTCGATCTGATTAGATCTCAATTCAGTCTGTGTTCAGTTTGTAAAGTTTCTGCAGATAGGCATCCTGTGTCACGCGACACAATGCGCGGTGATCTTGTGTCACGCGACACAACTAGCCAGGAAGATCCTGTGTCACGCGACACATCTTGCCATTCTGCAGAAGCTCCCTTTTCAGTTGTAATTCATTCTTAGACTTGTAATCTGGGATGTGGCCCCCTAATGTTCCAAGTGGCTCACAAGTTGTAGTAATCTCAGTTTATCAATAAAATCCATTTATCACATTTATTTGTCTTAAATGTTTGCACACACTATGAATACTTTGGATGTTTATTTTCGGAAGACTCATTTACGAACGAGGCGTGTTGGGTGAACTCTCAGTTCTTCCCAACACGTAACCTGACCCCCGAACCCAATTTTTCTTTTCAAAAGGTTTTCAATGTTTCCTTTAAAACGGCGTGGCGACTCCCATTTACTTATTTTTCCGGGAGCGTACATTCACTCATACAATTTATGAGGCCAGTGGTAGCAAGTTTACCGATTTGCATGTTTTTCAAGAAGTTATGAGTAAACATCCTAAGTGGGAGTTAAATCTGAATCACAGTACAACACATACATATGAAGATTTTGAGAACAACGAGGAAAGTGGTGGCAGCTCAAAAAGATCAAGGACAAATGAAGATGGGGAGCATTCAATCCCTTCAAACCCACAAACTCCAGTTTGTGATTCTCCAACAATTTCTCGTCCAGAAGGTAGAAATGTTGCTAAAAGGAAAGGAAAAGGTAAGGCATCACAAACTTCTTATATTTCTGATGAGTTTTACTGTAGAAATTCGTGCATTGAGACTCACAAGAGACAATGAAATTGAACTGATGAAGATACTGGGAAATGATAAAATTGAAATGGAGCGCATGAAGGAGGAAAGGGAGCGTAAAAAAAAGAAAGAAAAGCTAAGAAAATGAATGTCATGATGTTGACTGCATTGTTGGGGAAAGATCAATTGTCTCCAGAAGAAGAAGAAATGAAACATCGTCTAATGGAAATTGTACTTGGGAATTGATTTAAATTTGGGTTCATGTAATTTTAATTTGCGTAATGTGCTTTTTTTTTAATGTAATTTTAGTTTATGTTATTTTTATTATTGTAAGTTTGGTTGTTTTAATCTGATTTGAATTAGTAAGTGATTTCACATGGATGATTTGATTTTTGTCCTGGTGTTTATTATCATCTTTTACAGTGAGTTTTCAAAATCCATGTAATGAGTTGTTACATCAACTTTTTTCTTTTGTCTACTTTTTTCTTTGTAGATGGTTCAGAATCCATGTGATTTTTGTCCTGGTGTTTATTATCATTAAGCTGCATGGTTCAGTATTCACATGTAAAATCCATGTGATGTTTGTCCTATTCTTTTATTGGAGTCTTTTGCACTGACTCGTAATGAGTTGTTACATCAACTTTATATCATATTTACTTTTGTCAATATCATTAAGCTGCATGGTTCAGTATTCACATGTAAAATCCATGTGATGCTTGTCCTATTCTTTTATTGGAGTCATTTGCACTGACTCGTAATGAGTTGGTACATCAACTTTATATCATATCAACTTTTGTCAATATCATTAAGCTGCATGGTTCAGTATTCACAAGTTGTTTGCTCAATATCAAGAAGCTGCTAGAAAAGATGTTGAACGGGCTTTTGGAGTTCTACAATCCCGGTTCGCATTTATCAAACGCTCATGTCTTATTTGGAATCGCCATAGCATCGGAAGAATTATGATGGCTTGTATCATCATGCACAATATGATAGTAGAGGATGAACGAGACACATATCAGACTTATTATGATTCTACAGAATTTCAAAATGATAGACCTACAAACTGTCAAAATGGAGTGGTGGAAGAAGATGACGATCAACATTTTCAATATTGTAACGAACGAGTTACAAATTTATCGACATATATGACTAACAGAGCACAACTCCGTAATAGAGAAGCCAACAAAGCTCTTAAAGATGACTTGATCGAGCACATATGGCAAAAAATTGATAATAATAATTAAATATGAAAATTTCAATTTATGTATTTGTAATTTTATTTTTGTGATGTATTTATAAAAAGTGATGATGATGCCAAAATCGTCAAATCAACCCAAATCCAAGCGTCGAATGCTCCGGCGATTGCAAGGCCTGAAAATAAGAGAAAACACGTAAACTAAGCCGGGGCGGATCCGGCTAAAGGCCCTCCGGCGTGAGAGTAAGTTCACGGTTGATATTAGAGAAATCAAATTGACAGAGTTTCTCCAATGTAAAAAGTAACCTACCGAATAATGAGCCATGGGGCTTGTATTTATAAGAATGGATAGGTAGAATCCATGTTGGAATGAACTTGTAAATAGATAAGATATAATCTTAAGAGAATTATATCTGTTAAGGAGTCATTGTTTGACTTGAATTGCTATTGGTAACTGTAATCCTGATTGGGTTACAACGGCATAATCCTTGTTGAATAAGGATTGTAATCGCTAGCTAACGCCGAGGAAGGCAAATGTTTTTCCTCGTCCTTTGGCAAATAGGCCGAGGAGAACGATCCTGCTTCCTCGTCACTTGATGAATGGCCAACATGAAAATGTGCCGGGGAGAATACTTTTGTTTCCTCGGTAATTGGTGACAGGCCGAGCAAAGGACTTTTCTCTCCTCGGTAATTGAGACAGACCGGCCCAAGAATGGCGACATAAGGCCAAGGTAAATGTTCCTCGGCCTACGAGGAAGAGAATGCTCGGCCCTAATACTTGATGAATATATAATATCCATGGCTCAATATAGTTGGGCCCAGGTTCGGGCAAGCCCATGTTCGTAGCTCGGTTTATACCGTTCAGTGGCCCCCAACTTTCTAGCTTGGCTTAGGACGAGTAGAAAGTTAGCTCGGCATCAGCACATGGAATACGAACAGGTTTGACACGTGTCCTCGGCGTCGCTTCCTATAACTGACGGTTGCCATTGCAGGGCCCCCAGTCTTGTCACGCCTTGAACCCATCATTTCGCATTTAATTCTTGGGACTCCGGACCTGGATCTTTGCTTTACCCACGGGTTGACCCGGATTGGAGGGGTATAAAAACTAAAACCCCTTCAATTTAAACCTTTACACACTTCCAAGTTTTTGAGAGCATTTTGACGAACGAACGCAAGGTTTAACAACGATTCTCCGATCTTCTTCTTACCCAGTTTCCGGCGAAGCTTTCTTTCTCCGGCGAGCTTGTTGCAGTCGTGATTCCGACCACTTCTTCTTAATCAGGTATGAAATCATTCCCTTTCTGCGTAATCCGTCCATCATTTTGCAATTTCTACGGTTTTTAGGATGGATTTTGAAAGTGCCAAGAAAATGGACTGCCATTGTTGAAGGTTGAAGCTTTTCTTGATAAAAAATTTTAAAAACTTCAGTTCTTTAGTTCTCTTTGCATTTTATATGAAATTTCGGAATATTGAATGAACTCCCCTTCGTTTTTGATTCCCCTTAGAAATGGCTCGATCTTGGGACCATTCTCCCGATTCCGTTATGGATATCATCTTTGGAAATTTGAGGGTCTATCGTAGAGAGAGGTCCATGGTTGATGCTCACTCTGGATGATGTAAGCAAGCGGTTAAGAGGTTATGGTCGAACTTCGTCTATTCCTCCAATACCACGACTCCACCAGAATAGATAGGATTGAGTCGGTTCTCCCAACATTATAGTTTTTGAGGATAGAGTGAGATGATGGAGCACATCGATCCGTTCTACCCGGCCTCGATCGCGAAATGCGTGAGCGCCCGAGAGGTACGGCTCCCTCCTCGGCCTTATTAAATGACGAGGAGGGGAATCTTCTTCCCCCGTCCTAAATCGATCATGGACGAGGTCACTAATTTTGTCTCCTCGTCTTTATGCGAGATATGACGGGAAGAGGAGAACCCTCCTCGTCTACTCGGATAGTTGATGCTTTCGTGGAGGAAGCACAACCGATGGCCGTTTGGCCCGAAGAAGAGGAGGCCGAGGACGAGGAGGCCAAGGGTTAGGACAAAGGCAAGAGAGGACCCCTAGGCGGGGATCCCATCTTTGGAAAAGCTATACTCCAAGTACGGGGTAGACAAAGCCGAGTACGGGCTAACTTATATGGGCCACATGGAGTCAAGGCGAGAAGGAAGAGAATGACTTCTATTACAACCAAGATTTTGTCCACTTCTACTTCAAACAATTCCAACAAGGACTTCGTCTTCCACTGGATCCTTTCATCTGCGAATTTCTGGACGACGTGAGGGCGGTGCCGGCCATGCTTGGAGCCAATGGTACCCGGGTCCTTGTCAGCTTCATCATCCTATGCCGAAGCTTAGGATATGAGCCGACCATGGGAGCTTTTAGGCATTTTTACCATGTACAATTTGTTAAGGAGAGCTGGCTCCTCGTCATCAAGAGTGCTTCCAAGAAACCAAAATTGCTCCTCCCGATGTCTAGCAAAGTTGCTGGTTGGGATAACCACGTCATTAGAGTGGAGAGCCGCCAAGGATGGGAGTTCCAGTCTCCTTGCAAAGGTCCAACCTCTTCGTTCCCCGTCCAGCAATATGAATGGACCAAGGACTTGATCAAACGCCTGGAAGAATTTGCCGAGGTGGGAGTTCTTGATTGGTCAGTGATTGAGTCCTCGGACCATTACTACATTCAGGCGGGTTTAATGCCGGGGAAAAAGGATGGGGTATCTCCCCTTGTCGCCGGAAAGAGGGGGAGACGCTTCAATGACTCTGACTGTCCATCCGCTTAGTATTCCACGAGGATTGCATTAGGTGCAACACCGAACGCCCCGGGATCGGTGTACGGATGATGTAGACATAGTTGGATGTAAATATTTCTCTCTTTTTTTTTTTTTTTTTTTTTTTTTACTTGGTATTTTTCAAATGCTTGTTTCCCTGCCCGTATTTAACTCTTTCCTCGTCCTTGCAGATTTAATGCTCGAGGAAGAAGAAACTTTAGCCATGGAGAGACTTAGTCCCCAAGAGCTTGTGAGGAGGAAGAGGAGGTTGAGCAAGAGAGCCGCCTTGACAGAAAGGAAGGAGGATGCTAATGCACGTAACCTCATCCTTAACGTGCAGACTGACCAACCCCTTCCCCTTAAGTTGCACGGGGAAGTGAATGCCGAGGAACCGAGGCCGATAACCAAACCAACCCATCAACTGCAGAGGGGCATAGCCTCCATGTTGATGCCGAGGAAGAAACAACCGAGGGAGCTAACCTCGTCCAAAGGAGGTCAGGCTCCAAAAGAACTCCAAGTGCCAGCGCCGAGGAGCCGGCTGCCAAACGGGCAAGCGTCAGTGCGGCCCCTGAGGTTGATGCTCCCCCTCCCTTGACCGTTCAGTCAGTCAAGACTGTTGAAGAGGCCGACGAGCTGGCCAAAAGTATGTCCCTTGGCATTCCTCGTCTTAAGGGGCTCCCTCTGTTGGCAAGGGAGGGACCCTTGGTGAGATTGGGCCGAGCTCCCATCCAAAGGGCCATGGACGAGGATGCTTATGAAACCCTTTGCAAAGAGGGTCCTAACGAGGACACTGTGCTTTGCCACAAGGGACTCCTGATTGCTGAGGTAAATGTTGATCCCTTTCTGGGTTATTATCTTTGGTATTGGATTTGTCTTCCTAACGATGATGTTATCTTTCAGTTGGCTTCAGTCACGGCGTACGAGAACGTGCTGGCCAAGAAGAAGACAAGGCGCCTGAATGAGGCCAAGGCAGCTCAAGCAAAGAGCGAAAAAGAAAAGTCTTCCTTGGCTAAACTTTTAGAAGCCAAGGATCTTTGAGCTTGCGGCGCCAAGGCCAAGGTTGAGGCCGAGGTAAAAAGGGCCGAGGAAGAAAGGTCAAAAGCCGAGGAACATCTCTGGCTCAAAAATGAAGAGCTTGCCCAGGCCAAGGCAGATAAGGCCGAGCTTCAGACCAAGGCTGAGGAAGCTGAGGCCAAGTGCCGAGGACTGGAAGCTACCCTTCCAGCTAGGGAGGAAGAGGCCGTAGCTCGGTTTAAGGAGAGCTCGGCTTTCAAAGAGCTGATGATGGCCAGCTCGGCCTTCAGAGAGGCTGTTGACGAGCAAACAGCCACCATGTTCGAGGATGGCTACCTCCACTTGGCCCGGAGCATTTTAGCTGATCCTTCCACTGGTCTGGACATCAACAAGATTGCCCAGCTAATCTGCCGGGATCAATATGCCGAGGAGGTCAGGGCGCTCCATCACTTGGTCCCTTATTCTCGAGAGCAACATGGAGCGATTCTTGCCAAGGATGCCCATGCTTGCAGGGAAGTGTGGACGCCGGCTTCTGTTGTCCCCGGCAATATTAAAGACCTGGTGGAGGCGATCCAAGACGCCGATGAGCCTGAGGACCTAGAGGCCGAGGTGGAAGGAGGGACCGGGGAAAGTAATGCTTCCACTAATCAAACAGTCCTTCCTCCCCCCGGCACTATCACTGAAGACTGGCTGGACAAGCCTTTTGATGATGTACAACAATCTTAGGATAGCTTCTTTTCCTTTTTTGTTTTTTGTAATAGACAATAGGACCTGTAATTCCATTTGAATATCAATGAAAATCCTTTTGTCATTATTCTTGTCACTTCATTGACTTGGTTATATTTTGGTATGCTATGCATTAGCCTTAGGAAGGCGGGATTCGAGGAAGGTCCCTTTGTTCCCTGTGGAGCAAGTGGTTAGGCCGAGGAAGATTCCTCGGCTGTAACTATACTCGTACTTCATTTGGGCCGAGGAAGTTTTCCTCGGCTTTGAATGTTGTACTCCTGAATCAGAGCAGATTCATGGTAGGAGGTTTATCAAGCCATTAGGCCGAGGAAAGTCCTCGGCCTTGGGCTGATGTCTCCTAAGTCAAGATGGGCCCTTGACTAGAAGAGTTGTAAGCCATCAGGCCAAGGTAGATCCTTGGTCTTGGCTGTTGGTAAGCCATCAGGCCAAGGAGGACCCTTGGTCTTGGAAATTGTTAAGCCATCAGGCCAAGGAGGACCCTTGGTCTTGGCAATTGTTAAGCCATCAGGCCAAGGAGGACCCTTGGTCTTGGCTGTTGTTAGGCCATCAGGCCAAGGAGGACCCTTGGTCTTGGCTGTGTGTAGGCCATCAGGCCAAGGAAGATCCTTGGTCTTGGCAATTGTTAAGCCATCAGGCCAAGGAGGACCCTTGGTCTTGGCTGTGTGAAGCCATCAGGCCAAGGAGGACCCTTGGTCTTGGCTGTGTGTAGGCCATCAGGCCAAGGAAGATCCTTGGTCTTGGCAATTGTTAAGCCATCAGGCCAAGGAGGACCCTTGGTCTTGGCTGTGTGTATCGGAGAATGCGAGGTAATGCCCTCATCTTCTGTCTTTGGGGTGAAGAGGGCGATAGTTGCTTTGCATGTTGGAAGAAACCGCTCGTAGAGCTGAAATGTGATTACATCAAGCGCAATCCTATCAACTAAAAAGACAAAAAGAAAACAAAAGACCGAAAATAAAAGACCGAAAATAAAGAGCTAATCTATTGCAAAAATAAACTAGACTAGTGATAATATTTTCTAAGGTTGTCGGAATGCCATGGATGCTTGAGATCTTTCCCCTCCTTGGTCCTCAATCTGTAGGTCCCTTCTCGGATGACTTGGGTGATGATATAGGGACCTTCCCAATTTGGGGAGAGCTTGTTTTGTTCTGCTTTCCGACCAGTGGCTTCGATCTTTCTAAGTACCCAATCGCCCACTTGGAATACTCTTTTGATGACCCTCTTATCGTGATATGCCTTGGTCCTTTGCTTGTAATTCACCATCCTCATCTGCGCGACTAGTCGTTTTTCATCTATCGGGTCCAGGTCTAGGAGCCTATTGACCTTGTTGACTTGCTCATCATAATGGGAGTTCCTTACCGTAGGGATGGCCATTTCGCTGGTGCCATAGCCTCGAGAACCGAAAGTTAGTGCGAATGGGGTTTCCCTGTTGGCCCCGGGTGGTTGTGCGAACACCCCATAAAGCTAGGGAAGTTCGTCCAACCATCTACCCTCGCGTCCTTCAAGATTCTTGGTGAGGGCGGTTAGGACCGGTTTGTTGGCGCCTTCGCTGACCGTTGCCTTGGGGTCTCGCTGGCGAAGATTTTGCATGGCGTATTTTAACTCTTCCCAATTCGGTTGTAAATGCCGTGGAGAATTGGAGGCCATGGTCGTAAACAATTGTATGCGGAAGGCCAAATCTCGCACCGGATGTTGTCATGAACAAAGTTGATCGCGTTCTCTTCCGTTATCTTGGCCAATGCCTTGGCTTCTATCCACTTGGAGAAGTAATCAACGGCTACTATCACGTACTTGCAATTACCACGGGCGGGTGGGAAGTGGTCCAATGAGGTCGATCCCCCACATATCAAATGGCCACGTAGGTATTACAAGTGTTTGCTCGGCTAAGTAGTCTTGGAATGTCGAGAGAACCTTTGGCATTTGTCACATTTTCGAACATAGGCATGCGCGTCCTCCCTTAGGTTTGGCCGGTAGTAACCTAGCGATATGATTTTGTCGGCTAAGGTTCGGCCCCGGGTGTCCGCCGCAAACACCTTCATGTACTTCCGCCGGGAGGTTCTCGGTTTCCTTGGGATAGACACACCTTAGCGGGGGCTTCGTGAAAGATCTTCGGTAGAGGACTCCGTTCATCACCACGAATCTTGGAGACCTTTTTCTTGATAAGCTTGGCTCGAGCATCATCTTACGGGAGTTTCTCCTTCTCAATGTATTCGATGTAGTCATCGATCCAGCATCTCTCTTCCTCGTCCGTAAGCATGACTTGTAATCTTTCATACGCGGGTTCCTCGCGCATAAACTACATATGGGTTGGTCTCCGAAGGAGACACGTCCATGGTGGCTAGTTTGGAGAGAACGTCTGCGACTTGGTTGTCTTCCCTTCCTATCTGCTTGAGCTCGAAAAATTCCATTTTCTTCGTCATATCTAGGACCAGGTCTCTATACTTGGCAAGGGTGACATCTTGAGTGTTATATTCTCCCTTCACTTGTTTGACAACAAGCTGGGAGTCACAGAAAGCAGCCACCTTAGTTGCTCCATAGAAGGAGGCCAACTCAATGCCAAATATGAGAGCCTCGTATTCAGCTTGGTTGTTAGAGGCAGAAACCCGGCGGATGGCATCTTGTATAGTATATTCTCCTTAAGGCTTGCTAGTACTACTCCGGCTCCGCTTCTTTCCTTGGTAGGCGATCCGTGCAGTATACAGGATCCAACGGTTGGATGGGAGTTCAATGGGAGAGTCTTTTTCCTCCTGGCGCATTTTGCTTCCGGGAGGTGGGGAGATGCTCACCCATAAAGGCGAGTCTCGACCATGAAGTCAACCAAAGGTCAGTGCTAGGAGGGTCTTCCTTGGTTGGTAAGTGATATCAAACTCCGTTAGAGCGATTGACCAATTAAGGAGACGTCCTGAGCCGTCCAACTTGTGAAGGATTTTCTTCAATGGTTCATTGGTGTAGACGGTGATAGGGTGTGCAGAAAAATATGCACGCAGCTTCCTTGAAGCAATGACTAGGGCGTATGCTATCTTCTCCACATTGAAATATCTGCTTTCCACATCGGACAGGGCCTTTGAGACATAGTAGACGGGCTTCTGAATTCCTTCATCCTTTCGAACCAAGACAGCTGCGACAGCATGATCAGTGGCAGCTAGGAAGACATATAGCATCTCACCGGTAGTCGGACTGCTAAGCAAGGGAGGGGAACCCAAGTACTCCTTCAACCGGAGGAACGCTTCCGAGCATTCAGGAGTCCAGGAGAAGCTCTTGGTACCCTTTAATACCTTGAAGAAAGGCAGTGACTTTTCGGCAGACTTGGCGATGAATCTTCCAAGGGCTGCAATTCTTCCATTAAGTCTTTGGACCTCCTTGATGGTGGTAGGTTCCTTCATGTCAATGAGCGCCTTGATCTTTTCTGGGTTTGCTTCAATCCCCCTTTGGGAAACCATGAAGCCCAGAAATTTCCCTGCAGTAACTCCGAACACGCACTTGCTTGGATTCAGCTTCATGTTGTTGGCTCTGAGGTCGGCGTATGGTCTCTTCTAGGTCAGAACGTGGCTGCCTTCCTTGGTCTTTATGACCATGTCATCAATATAAGCCTCCATGTTTCTACCTATCCGACTTGCAAAAACTTGATTTACCATCCGTCAGGTAAGTGGCACCAGCATTCTTGAGCCCAAAAGGCATCATGATGTAGCGAAATTCCCCACAGTGTGCTTTGAAAGGCGAGCCTTCTCGATGTCTTCTTTCGCCATTTTTATCTCCGATGATAGCCCCGAGTAGGCATCTAAGAAGCCGAGAGTTTGGTGTCCAGTAAATGGAGTCCACTAACTTGTCGATTACGGGAGCAGGATAGCTGTCCTTGGGGCAGGCTTTGTTTAGATCGGTGAAGTCTATGCACATACGCCATTTCCCATTTTGCTTCTTCACCATAACGACATTAGCCAACCAAACGGGGTATTTAACTTCGCGAATTATTCCCGGCGCCGAGTAATTTCGCACCTCCTCTTTTATAGCTTCCTCCTTGTCTCTTGCAAAATTTCTCCGTCGTCTCTGAGAAATGGTCTTCGCTAAAGGATCAACTTCTAAGCGGTGGAGGGCTACTTCTTCATTGATTCCCCTCATGTCTTCGACTTACCAAGCAGAGACGTCGAGACTGTTTTTCAAGAGGGATATGATTCTTTCTTTCTCTTCCTGTGATAGCTGGCCTCCTAGCTTGATTTTACATTCGGGATAGTCGGGATTAATGACTACCTCTTCTAGCTCATCTACTGAGGCTTCATTTCTGGTCCGTCTCGAAATTCTAGGGATTCGATGATGATCTCTCTGATTCTCCTCCCTTCATTGTCGTTTACATTGAGGCCTTCTTCCTCCATAAGTTTATCGATGTCTGGAAGATCGTTCATCCCCGAGTGATGGTTGGCCCCCGAGTTCTGGTCATTGACGAGAATGGGGTCTTCCTCGGAGATGGGTAGAACTATGCCTTGGTCATCCGCAGTTTCTAGGACCATAGGCTCTTCTTCCAAAGGTGGGTAGAGTTATGCCTTGGTCATCCACAATTTCTATGACCATAGGTTCCTCTTCCTCACTTTCCCATATTTCACGGATATAGTTCATTCTAGAGCTAGTTTCCGTGGTTTTCTGAGATTTGGTGATCTTGATGTTCTCCTCGGGCGTATCTATCTCCACGCTTTTTGACTTTTTCCGGCTCTTGACAACATGTTCCAAGAAATCTTTGGGGGTTGCCCTCACGCATCCAATGCCAGCACGAGTGGGAAATTTAACTCGTTGGTGAGGAAGGAGGCTACCATCCCAAGTTTGGCTTGACTTGGAATGCCAATAATTGCATGATAGTCACTAGTCAAATCCATGACTATGAAAGTGACAGAGCAAAGTGGCTCGGAAGGGATGATCGCAGACTTCGAGTTCTAGTTCTACTGTTCCCTTTGCTCCAACCTTATGGTTGGTGAATCCTTCAAGCCTTCCATGATATGGTTCTAGCGCCGTGTCTTTCAACCCCATTTGTTGGAAGGTCAATAGTATAGGATGTCACGGAGGCCCCCGTATCAACAAGAAGTCTTTCGCATTCAACATTGTCAATTCGGCCCTTGATGACCAATGGCCGCTCACGAGCCGCTCGACTTCCCGCCAACTCATTCGGAGAAAAACTAATGACTTCTTCTGCTTTATGGATCCAAGCAGGGGACATGGTATACTTTGCTTAGCTCGTGGATCTCGATCCCTTAGCTTTACGGTGGAGGTCACCTCTTCGCGGATCACATGTAGTTTAGCCCTGGGAGGCCTTCGATCTTCATCCTCACTCTTGGAGTCATCTTCACTCTCCTCTTGCTTCGCTTTCGCTTGCCATCTTTCTTCATGACATAACGGTCTAATTTTCCCTCGTCAACCCATTGTTGGATTATCTTCTTAAGGGCCCAAGAACCATCGGTGGTGTGCCCGTTGTCCTTGTGAAAATCACGGTATTTGTTCTTGTTGCGGGGATACTTTGGGTTATCGGTCGGCGGACGAGGTGGAGGAAGGTTCACCATCTCGCATGATTTCGGAGATGGGCTTTGTAAGAGGGGTGAACTCCGGCTTCTCGGTGCTTCCGGTTTTATTCTTTCCTTTCTTGCCGTTCCCATTGTCATTCTGGTCGGGAGTTAGTTGCTTCCAGTTCCGTCTTGTCGGCACCCCTTTTCTTTGTCTTGTCCTCGCCCATGGAAATGGCATAAGCCACTTTCAGTATAATTCGGCCTTGGAGCCGGGTTCCACGGCCGAGAGTTCATAAATGAGGGGGCCGCATTTTAACCCTGAGTTGAAGCAAACTATGACCTCCCTATCGGTGAGGCTTTCTTCGACTTGTCCGCCATCTTTCGGAACCTATTGTAGTAGCTAAGGGTGGTCTCTCCCTTCCCTTGCTCAATGTTGGCCAAGTCGGTTAATCTCATCTTCCTCTTCCCACCCGTGGCAAAGTGATCTAAGAACATTCTCCTCATGCCCCTCCAAAGAATCGATGCAACCTTTCTTGAGCTCACTAACCAGTCAAAGGCGTTCGAAAAGGTGCTCGCGAAAGCTTTGCAGCAAGTCATCGCTGGTGAGGAGATTCATGGTTTGTTCAAAACTTTGCACATGGTCCTTGGCGTCGGTGGTTCCGTTATATTTCTCGAAATTTGGGAGCTTGAGGTTAGGATGGGGAGGTGCAGTAGCTTATCCTCAAGGAAAACGGACGTGTGGCCCAATCATAATCGTCATCATTATATTTCTTTCCCCTCTCCATATCATCCAGCCTTTCGTTTCAACGGCTCCCATTGCTTGGTTTCTATTTCCTTCTCACCGCTTGAGCGAGTGCTTCGTTGGGAACTTCGATCGACTTGTCTTTAGGGCGATCATTTGCCCTACCGTGCTCCGCTCATGTCGGTGGCCATCACGTCCGGGAGGGGCCCTATCACGTCTTGGTTCCGTGTCTTGTGCCCCAAGTATCATCCCGTAGGCTCGGGGTCCTTGCCTAGCAAATTCTCGATGCCGAGGACGAGGAGAGTCAGTCGACGAGGACGATGAGAATCCGAACGATGAGGACGAGGAGAATCGGCCGACGAGCTCGAGGAGAAGCGGACGCCTAGGTGTCATGATGAGGCGAGCAGGGATAGGCGCCTATTCAAGCTTAGTCTTGTTCTTAGGTCCTTGGAGTTCACTTCCTCTTCCCTAGGAGTTATTTGGCTTCTCAGTCGACCACGTGCTCCTTATGCTTACCGTTATGCCGAGGATGAGGAGAATCCCCGGGAGCCGGCAGCTGTAGCTCAGCCAGCCTTCGTGGGAGGATCCCGATGCTCTCCCCTGTTCCTTTCTCAAAGGTGGGCCCATTGATGGTACAATGAAGGGAGCCATGGAATGATCTCGGGTCCATTTCGCAACAGAGCAACTTGTGTCTCATACATCCTTTGCAAAGTCTCCATTTGTTTGTGTAACAAAGAGCGTCGGCCAACGGGTTGAGATCCTCCCCGCTTGACCGGCGTCGGCATTCTTTGTTTTCTTCCTTCCCGCTTGCTTCCCACGAGTACGAGTAGGACGAGGAAGGTCATTGCCCTCTCCTCGGCATTTGCCTCGACCCCCGGAACGAAGAGTCATGGCAAGGGGAGGAATGGCATCGGCTTGAGGTAGAGGAGGAGGAGGAGGCAGGTGGCTCCTCGGCTCCGTGTTTCCCCATTCACTTGGGTGGGATCCTCGGCTTGTAACACTTGTGGAATTGTCCGTCCATTATGAATCAACAGCCGATTATTAACAGCAAATATCTCAAAAATCACAATTTCAATAGAATCAATTTTGAGGTCAAAATTAGGGCAAATTTTGACCACAAACAAACTGCCGATTGTAATTCTTTCGAAACAAAACGAATTCAAGCCAAACTGGGGCGGAATTTTAACGCCAAAAATGCCTTCAACGGAATCTGGGTATTTTCCTGGTCAAAATATGCAGATTCAAAGGTTTTCAAGAACAAACCCAGCGATCCAGAAATTCCGTTCCAAGAAAGAACAATTCCGGCAAGAAAATTGGCTTAAGGCGAGCGTCTTCCAGGCCAAACAATGGGTGCTTGAATCGATTTCCCGGCAATGGAACCAATTGATGATGCCAAAATCGTCAAATCAACCCAAATCCAAGCGTCGAATGCTCCGGCGATTGCAAGGCCTGAAAATAAGAGAAAACACGTAAACTAAGCCGGGCGGATCCGCTAAAGGCCCTCCTGGCGTGAGAGTAAGTTCACGGTTGATATTAGAGAAATCAAATTGACAGAGTTTCTCCAATGTAAAAAGTAACCTACCGAATAATGAGCCATGGGGCTTGTATTTATAAGAATGGATAGGTAGAATCCATGTTGGAATGAACTTGTAAATAGATAAGATATAATCTTAAGAGAATTATATCTGTTAAGGAGTCATTGTTTGACTTGAATTGCTATTGGTAACTATAATCCTTATTGGGTTACAACTGCATAATCCTTGTTGAATAAGGATTGTAATCAAGCTGGCCGAACGCCGAGGAAGGCAAATGTTTTTCCTCGTCCTTTGGCAAATAGGCCGAGGAGAACGATCCTGCTTCCTCGTCACTTGATGAATGGCCAACATGAAAATGTGCCGGGGAGAATACTTTTGTTTCCTCGGTAATTGGTGACAGGCCGAGCAAAGGACTTTTCTCTCCTCGGTAATTGAGACAGACCGGCCCAAGAATGGCGACATAAGGCCAAGGTAAATGTTCCTCGGCCTACGAGGAAGAGAATGCTCGGCCCTAATACTTGATGAATATATAATATCCATGGCTCAATATAGTTGGGCCCAGGTTCGGGCAAGCCCATGTTCGTAGCTCGGTTTATACCGTTCAAGTGAATTTGAATTTCAAATTTAACTTCATTTTTATATTTTTTTAATATATCGTATTTTTGTATAATAATTATATATATTTAGTAATATAAAATATTATATAAATTAATTACAAGACAAAAAATAAGAAAAAATTAGGTTAATAATATATGTAATAAAAAATAAAGAATAAATGATATTTGAGTTGGGTTGGATTGGTTGGTTGAATTGGATTGTGAATAAAGTTAAAAAATGAAGAAGAATAATTTGAATTATAGATAATATATGTGAAAAAGAGAGAAATAGTATTATATTGTTAAATTGAATTGAATTGTTGATAAAGGAGCTCTCATACCACAAATCCTTTCAATAGGGATAACAATTAGAACTCCCTGTGTGTTGGCTCAATCCAGTCCTTTTATACTTGTCACTCCATCCTTTTCGAAATAGTGAAGAAGCCCGAATCATTTGTAAAGAAGACAAAATTTAGTTTGTACTTATATTTAGAAATTATTTTAAAATAATTCAAAGGAGGACAAAATTATAAAATAGTGTACCTTTTCTTAGTACGAAAGGCATCAAAAAACTGTCAATGGTATGATTTTTATACTAATAAACATTTCTTTTGTGAAAATTGCTAGTGCTAATTTATTAATTTTTAAAAGATGAATGGGAAACTAGTTTCTAGAGAGAGAAACAAACAAAGATATACATATGTTTTGGTCAAATTTCAACAATTATATTTTTATGATGGGAAAAGTGACTAAAGTGATATGAATCTAGGTACAATGACTATCAAGTTGAATAGAAATGGACACAAGATGTTTGTTGACTAGGGAAAGCCCTTGAACAACTTGTTCTCCGGCACAAAAGCCCGGGAGGATCTGGCTCCTGCCTTGACCGAAAGTTTACTAAGAATTCTCTTGAGATTACAATGCTAAGAGCGTATGAAAAAGGGAGCTTAAGCTAGTGAGGAACGTGTGTGAAAATACAGTGTGTGTTCTCCTTTTATACCTCAAAAATAAAACTAATTAACAAAAAAGAGGATTATGGGCCTATAAACTCGGAATTAGGGTTGATCCTTGGAGATATATCCGCACTCGTTCGTTTGAGGAGGAGATAGTGATTTGTTTGCTGAAGAAACGTGGTTGACCTGGTCTTCGCTTTCTTTGGCATGATCCCTATAAAATAGGAATAGCGTTACTGGTCCCAACCTGTAGGAAACCAAGTGGTAAATGGAACAATTCAAGTTGTTAGTACCAAGTTGTTAAATGTAAGTTGTAAACATGTTGACCGAAAAATGTAGGGCCCAACAATTGCCCCCAAACTTTTTGAATTTAAAAATGAGGAATAGGAAGAGACAAAAGAATTCAAAAAGTTTGCCAAATAAGGAAAAAAGATGACGGTTTTTTAAGAGAGAAAAAAGGGACATAGGAATTTTAAAAGCTTGTCAAAGGTGTGTGAGAAAACGGCGGTTTTTAAATGGAAAGAGACGTGATAGGACAGTTTGAGTGGTTTTCCAAAGCAAAAAGTTGTGTTGGTTTTAAAGTCCAACCGCTTTTAAGTTCCCCACAAATAAATACACTCCTTTTCCAACTCTCCCTTTCACCAAATCAGAACAGTAATTTCAACGAAGGTTTTCTAGGGAGACCCAAGGAAGACGACCGGAGAGAGAACCAAAATAGAACTTTCTGGTGAGTTACTTGTCTCTTCTTCAATTACATCTTTGATTTCTTGTTCTAAGCTTGAAAAATGGGGAAGAGAAAGGTGGTAACTTTAATCGAGAGTGGAGAGGGTTTGCCCGCGGGTTTTCTCACCCAAAACATGCTGAAGAACCCTGAAAAGGAGAAGTGTAGAATCCCTGCTACTAATTTAGAAATCATCAAGAAGAATCATGCCATGGCATATGAGACTGAGTTTTTTACCCACCTTGACCTAACCCCAGAATGTTATTCCCCCGAATGGGTATGTTTCCCCGAATACCCCTTCACCATTGGTTTGAAATTCCCTTTCCCGATCTTAATCACCAAGTTCTTTGCTGCTACCAAACTTAACTATGCCCAACTTATGCCCCAAGGTTGGAGAAGCCTACAAACCCTCGTAAGGTTAAATGCAGAAACAGAGTTGGAAATAGGTTTAGAGGAATTCGCTTTCACAAATGAAATTAGGAGTTTTGGTTTAGGGAGGTATGGCTTTAGGGTTAGAACTGGTAGGATGTCCTTTCTAAATGACAATGTTGATACCGCTGATAGAGGGTGGAAGAACAAATTCTTTTTCGCCAAGAAGAGCACCCCGGTGAAGGATGAGGGTGCCAACTTCAAATGGAGGTCCCAAGGTAGTATAGGCAATTTTTTCTAATTCTAATTTCTCCTTAATCATGTAACTAATTCTCCAATTTTCTCTTTGGCTTAGTTGCGAAATTGAATGTGCTTTTCCCTTTTAAGGACAACACGGAGGAGAATGTGAGCAAGATTTATGATTTGGACCTGTTAGTGAGAACTTTTAAGGTACTACCAGTTCAATTTGTTGCAGATCAAGACGAGGAAGTTGATCCTGAAGAAGTCCAAGAAACAAATCTTGAAGAAACTTTATCTGAGCCTACCCCAATGTCCACAGGTTAATTAAATACCTGAAATCTTTGCCTATCTCCAACTTGTTCTAATTCCTTTATTTTGTTCTTACTTTTCAACCTTTTGCAGCCACCCTCTCTAAGGACACCGTTAGTGCTGCTGGCCTACTTGCTGCGGCTAGAGCAAAGAGTTTAGCAAGGCAAGACAGTAAGCCTCCTACTCCCGTGTCTGTTGTGGCTAGCTCCGATATAATTGCATCCAAGAAGAAGGGGGATGCGAAGAAGAGAAAGCTAGTGGATGCTGAAGCCACAGATACGAATGGTGACATGGATATGGGGAAGTTAGGTGAAAAGTTTAGAGCTGCTGTTGAGAAGGTAAAGATGAAGGGACTTTTGAATTTTTCCAAGGAATTTGATAGAATATTAATGCTTTCTTTTATGCAGGAAATTATGATCCCTATTGTGGCCCACATTGATGCATTGAAGATCAAGGCGGCAAGGCTCAGTCATGAAGCTGCAGAATCAAAGAAGGAGGCCACAAAAAATGCCAAGGAAGTGGAGAAATGGAAGAAGGAAGCAAACAAGCATGCTGGTGAAATGGAAGATTTGAGGAGGGATTTTGAACGTTTAGAAAAAGAAGTGGGAGCCATCAGGGCTGAGAACAAGGCTCACATGAAAGAACTTGCGAGGCGGAGGGAAACTTTAAATTTCATGCCACCAAGACTTTGTTAGAGGCTCGAATTCAGATGATTGAAGAATATAAAAATGGGCAAGCCACAACTTGGAACCTGGAGGACGAGAGAAAAGTTTTGGAGGACCATATTGGGGAGCCAGCGGATGCAGAAGAAGTGAATTCCGCGGCCCTGGAAGCCCTAGTTGATGATGCTAACAAGGATCTGAAACACCATAGTAGTTACTCCAAATGATCAAGGGGAGAAGACAACACTGGCGGCAGCAGGCCAAGAAGTTTGAAAAACATTTTAAAACTTTTGGGTATTTTTGGATAAAAAACAATTTTTGTGTACCTCTGTTGGTACAACAAATGGGGGGAGTGTCCCCAAAAACAAGGTTTTTTAGTTTGTAATGGCTCATAAGAGCCGAGACAATTTATTTGGGGGTACTAGGTTGGTCTAGTACTCCAAGCTTTTTAGGTTTTTAGGGACTTGTTGGCTTATCCAACTCGTCCTATAGTTTGCAAAAAATCTTTTGAAAAACACTTAATGGTTTTTTAGCAAAGTATCTTATGTCTCTGAGAGACGCTTGTTTGTTCTTTAGATAACATGTAAATGTTATAAACCGAAGGTAACATGAAAATGTTACAACCAATAGTTCACAACTTGAAGAAGTGTGAAAATGTGCGCCTGTGCGAAGGTGTCAAAACCTTAATTCGTAAGAAAAGATGAATATCTTTTAACCATAAGTACCTTTGATCGTAGGTAATTCGTTTGAAGAGCTAGAACAAGTATCGCCCGTCCCGGCGTGTCAACAAGTTCTATCCCTCTCCGGCTAGAATTCCAACATGTATCGCCTGCATCGGCGTGTCAACATGTTGAAATTTTCTTCTTCAGTTCAAACATGTATCAACCGTATCGGCGTGTCAACATGCTTGACCTTTGTCCTCCTCGTGCTCAAACATGTATCAGCCGTACTGGCGTGTCAACATGTTTGTCCTGTTCCAGCTTAGGTCTCAACAAGTATCAGCCGTACTGGCGTGTCAACATGTTGAGCCTACTCCATTTGCTCAAGTTGCACCTCGCAAAAAAAATTCATGTTAGGGTTGGGCGTCAGCATAGCTAACGCCCCTCCGACGCTCAAGTCAGTAATGTTTTAATAAGAGTAAAAAATTGAAATGCGTAATTGTATTCGACATAAATTTGAACCGTACTGGGAGTCTAATTATAAATAACCGGACTTACATGAAATAAAGTTTCAAGTGGATAGCGTTCCAACTTCTAGGGATTCTGTCTCCACTCGGGGTTGACAACCGCATGCACCTTTGCCTCGCTTCAAAGATCGATGAGATATGGGCCTTCTCACTTGGGAGCCACTTACCGCATTCAATTCTCTTGTATTTTGAAATACTTTTCTTAAAACTAAATCACCAACCTCGGAACCTTCTAACTCGACATTCTTGTTGTAAGACCTAGCAATTCGCCGCCGATAAGCCGCCATCCTTATCTTGGCTAAATCCCCGATCTCATCAATTGTATCTAAATCTTGAGTTAGCAAGAGGTTATTTTCATCTTGAGTCAATAAGCCATACCTTGCCTGTGGGACTGCCGCTTCAACCGGGAATCACGCCTTCAGCCCGACTACTAAAGAATATGGAGTTCTACCTCGCGGCTCCTTTAGAAGTAGTTCTATCTCGCCCATAGCACAAGTGGTAATTCTTCAACCCACTTTCCCTTCCTTTGATCTAGACGCTTTTTCAAGTTGTTGATGATCAACTTGTTGCTTGACTCAGCTTGGCCATTGGCTTGAGGGTGGACAGGTGTGGATATGATTAACTTGATGCCCCAACAGCACAAAAATCCCCGGTCTTTTTACTTATGAACCGTGACCCGTTGTCACATACAATCTCGATGGTACACCAAACCTGCTAATGATATTTTTCTTTAAAAATGAAATTACCTCTTTATCTCTTACTTGTACATAAGCTTCTGCCTCGATCCATTTCGAGAAATAATCGGTTAGAGCCAACATGAATACTTTGCCTCCTGGAGCTTTGGGCAACTTGCCTACAATATCCATGCCCCACTGCATGAAAGGCCAAGATGAGACTATAGGATGTAGAGGTTCGGCAAAGTTGATGCAAGATGTTGCTATGTCTTTGGCGTGTATCACACTTCGTACGTAGCTCATGGCATCTCGACGCATGGTTGGCCAATAGTATCCCGTCTTGAGGGCCTTGGATGCTAATGCCTTTCCTCCGGAATGGTTCCCACATATTCCTTCATGGATTTCTTTGAGCACCACTTCAACTTGATCGTTATCGACACATCTCAAGTAGTGTCCTGCAAAAGACTTCTTAAACAAAGACATTATCTATCAAAACGAAAGTCGAAATACGAATCTTAAAAGATCTAACATTCTTAACATCGGGTGGAATAGTTCCAAGTTGAAGAAACTCAATTACGTGTTGGGTCCAAGAAGGTTTAGCATCTTGTGCCCCAGTAGATGGTGTAACCACTTGAATTTCCTCAACTTGGTCTATTGCCGGGTACTTAACATAAATAATGGGTATACTAGAATGCAACATTGATTTGCAAGTTGAACCTAAGTTAGCCAAGGCGTCTGCTTCTACGTTTTCTTCTCTAGGGACCTGTTCCAAAGAGAATGACAGAAATCTCGAAGCTAAAGCCTTAACATGTTGGAGGTACAAAGTCATCTTGGAATGCTTCGCCATATAACTGCCATTAAAGTGGTTAGCTAGCAATTGAGAGTCAACAAATACATTTAAATGGGTAATATTCAAACTCAAAGCTGTAGTTAAACCCATGATTAGGGCTTCATACTCAGCTTCATTATTCGTTGCACTGAATTCACAAGATACAGCTTGAGGTATGATATCACCTTGAGGGTACTTTAGGACTATTCCCAACCCAATCCCTTTGGAATTTGAAGCTCCATCGGTATACAAGGTCCAAAATCTAGGAACAGCTTTACCTTCAAGTTGTTGCACTTCCAGCTCTACCTCAGCCGCAAACTTGGACCGAAGTCGCCTACGAAATCGGCTAGGGCCTCGCGATTTGATGGTCGTTCTTGGCTCATACGAAATGTCATACGTGCTCAACTTGACCGACCACTTGGCCAACTCCGCCCGACATCTCCGGTGTTCTCAACACATTTCTTATAGGATAATTAGTTCTAACAGCTTATGGAATGTGTTTCAAAATAATGACGTAATTTGGTGGCGGCAGTAGTTAAGGCTAATATTAATTTTTCAAGATGAGAGTACCTTGTTTCAAAGATCCAATAAAGACTTGCTTACATAGTAAACAGGATGCCGTTCACCCCGGGTTTCCTTCACCAATACCGCACTAACAAAGATTTTCGTATACAAACTAAGTATAAATAAAGATGCTCACCATGTTCGGTTTGGCGAGTAGGGGTGACGTCATCAAGTATTCTTTAAGTTGTTTGAAGGCGGCCTCGTGTTGGTCACCCATTGAAAAAGTTTGTTTTTCTTAATACTTCGTAGAATAACCCGCACTTATCGATGATTTGGATATAAATCTATTCAAAGCCGCTACTCTACCTGTTAACCTTTGTACGTCCTTGATGTTTTTAGGGGATTCCAAGTTGAGAATGGCTTTGATTTGTTCGGGACTTGCTTCGATTCCCCTCTTGGTTACCATATATCCCAAGAATTTGCTCGCTCTAACACCGAAGTTGCACTTCGCCGGATTGAGCTTCATGTTGAAGGCCTTCAAGATGTTGAATGCCTCAAAGAAGGTGCTCCACATGATCCTCAATGTGCTTGGATTTGACCACCATGTCGTCTATGTAGACCTCCATCGTCTTGCCAAGTTGGTCTTTGAACATTTTGTTCACTAACCTTTGATAGGTTGCCCCCGCATTTTTAAGACCAAAGGGCATAGAAATATAACAATATATACCTTCCGGAGTCATGAATGCTGTATCTTCTTGGTCTGAAGGCTCCATTTGAATTTGTTGATACCCGGAAGATGCATCCATGAATGTCAAGATGTCGTGGCCAGCTGTCTCATCAACAAGAGAATCAATATGAGGGAGAGGGAATGGATCCTTTGGGCGTGCCTTGTTCAAGTCGGTGAAGTCCACGCATACTCGCCACTTGCCATTCTTCTTCTCCACCACTACAACGTTAGCCAACCACCTTGGGTACCGAACTTCTCTCGATCATCTTGGACTTTAGAAGCCTCTCAACTTCATCCTTTATGATCCGGTTCCGCTCCCGGGCGAACTTCCTTCTTTTTTTGACGGACGGGACGGATGGTCGGATCGATGTTCAACTTGTGAGTTATAATATCCTTGCTTATCCCCGTCATGTCCTCATGTTTCCAAGCGAAACAAAGATTTCGGCTTTTCAGAACTCGATCAACTCATCTTCGATTTCGGACGGTAGGTCTATCCCAACTTGCACTTGGGCCTCGTGGATTTGATGCATCAACAGAACGCTTGTATCGTGCTCCACCGCTTCAAGAATGTCCTGGGCCTTTTCTTTAATTGCTATGCTTGCCGAGGGGTCGAGCTTGCTTTCATGTTGATCTTGTAACATTCCTTAGAGACTTGCTGGTTTCCCTTCAACTTGGCAACACCCCAAGGTGTTGGAAACTTGATGCATTGATGGTAAGTCGATGGCACGGCCTTCATGTTTTGGATCCAAGGCCTTCCCAATATAACATTGTACGAGGAAGAGCACTCAATCACACAAAACCTCTCCATGGAATTCATACCTTCTAGGTAGATGGGCAACTTGATCTCTCCGACCGTTTGCTTCACCTCACCACCGAACCCTACCAAGACGGATGAATTCTTCACTACTTCGGACAGAGCGATGCCCATATCTTCAAGAGCATGAGTGAAGATGATGTTGACCGAACTGCCACCATCGATCAGAATCCGCTTGACCACACAATTAGCAATCTGCACCTGAACAACTAGACCATCATGATGAGGGTCCAACGTGTTGTCCTTATCTTCATCTTCAAAGGAAATAACATGACCATCGGTGAAGTCACGACGCCTTGAAGGCAATTCTGATTGATCTTCCTTAGAGCTTTTGGCATGACGCTTGGCGGCAGAGTAAGTTGTGCCGCAAATATGAGACCCACCTCGAGATAACATTCACTACCTTGGTGGCCTGAGGGGTGCAACTTTCTCGGGCCTAGATTGCTCCTCCGAACCAGGTTCTTCGATTCACTCCCGACCCTCTTCTTGCCCAACAAATCCTCGAGAAGACCCTTGGACAATAAATGAGCAATCTCCTTCCTCAAGGCGAAACAGCTTCTCGGTGGTGTGCCCAAAATCTTCATGAAACGCGCACCACTTGGACTTGTCCTTCCAAGTTGTTGGATCGGTCATTCTTCTTGGGCCATCTTGCTTTATCTCCAAGATTTCCCATGGCGCACAAGATTCCCGCAATGTCCACGTAAAAGCAATATTCAGAAATTTGTGGATAATCATTATCATCACCTTCCCGATCATCATCTACAACATGATTTCTAGAAGGTTCGCTTTAACAGGGTTTGCCCGCTGGACTTAGGGTGATGGGAGTCCGATCGTCCGTCGAGGGTTCAAATAGAGGAGTAGGAGTCCTCCTGGGGCTGATTTCCCCATTGCCAAGCTATCTTCCTCCAATCGGATGTAAGGCAAGGCCCTGGTTCTGATTTCTTCAAGTTGTTTCGCAGGGGTCATCACCAACTCGTTGTAAAACAATGAGCTCTTCTTCAAGCCTATGCGGAATGCCTCCGTTGATGTGGACACGTCCAAGTTGGGTATAGTCACCGCTCCTTATTGAACCCGTGCAAATACTCTTTAAGACTTTCGTTAGGCCGTTGCACAATTCTATAAAGATCACTAGTCAACTTGTCAAATGCCCCGTTGCATGAAAACCGATTAATGAACATATTGACAAGTTGAGCATAAGATGAAATAGAGTTTAGAGGAAGCCCCTTTAGCCATTTTAAGGCCGGTCCCGACAAGGTTGAGCCAAAGCCCCCGCAAAACATGCTTCTTTAAACATAGGAGGGATACTTATGATATCCATTGACTCCCGATACAAAGAACACGTGCTCTGCTGGATCGGTACTCCCATCATACTTCTTCATATGAGGGACTGAGAATTTCTTCGGGATCTCCACACTGGCTATTGCTGGCACAAAACGAGACTCGTTGTAGCAAGTTGGAGAGACTTAGTGATACGGCAAGTTGACTCCGTGCACGCTTCGGAGCAACTCCTTAATGGTTTGCATTTCCTTAACAAGTTGGTTCTCTCGCGAAAAGAGGAGCATTATTAACTTGAGGTGCGAAAGTATCGAAAGCATTAAAGAAACTTCCTGTTTGCCCCACTGAGGGTGTAGCATAAGTGTAGCAAGATGATAGCGCGGATTGGCTAGCTGATAGGCCGAATCTTGGTTGCTCAATTGGAATGGATGTCACAATCGTGCTTTCCGCTGGCAAGGTGTTGGACATCGGGATATCTCCAACATGGCTCGGTCCCGTACTCCGTACTCAAACAAAGATCTAGGAAGTAAAGGTGAAAACGGAGTGGATACTCGAGTCTCCGCTTGCTTCCCTTTACGCAGACTATCAATGGCATTGAATATCATGGTATTCGTACGCTCCTGATCATCCAACCGATCGCCTATTTTCTTCATCATGTCCGCCATGTTGGACATTATCTCCAAATTGACAGCTTCTGCACTTGGAGGAGGGTTGCCTTGGGCATTGGAAACAGGAAGCAGCCGACTCTGACTGCTGGAAGATGGATTAACCATTTCTACTTGAATAATCAAAGTTTCCCACAGACGGCGCCAAATTGTTTTGGTCAAATTTCAACAATTATATTTTTATGATGGGAAAAGTGACTAAAGTGATATGAATCTAGGTACAATGACTATCAAGTTGAATAGAAATGGACACAAGATGTTTGTTGACTAGGGAAAGCCCTTGAACAACTTGTTCTCCCAAGACAAAACCCCGGGAGGATCCGGCTCCGCCTTGACCGAAAGTTTACTAAGAATTCTCTTGAGATTACAATGCTAAGAGCGTATGAAAAAGGGAGCTTAAGCTAGTGAGGAACGTGTGTGAAAATACAGTGTGTGTTCCCCTTTTATACCTCAAAAATAAAACTAATTAACAAAAAAGAGGATTATGGGCCTATAAACTCGGAATTAGGATTGATCCTTGGAGATATATCCGCACTCGTTCGTTTGAGGAGGAGATAGTAATTTGTTTGCTGAAGAAACGTGGTTGACCTGGTCTTCGCTTTCTTTGGCATGATCCCTATAAAATAGGAATAGCGTTACTGGTCCCAACCTGTAGGAAACCAAGTGGTAAATGGAACAATTCAAGTTGTTAGTACCAAGTTGTTAAATGTAAGTTGTAAACATGTTGACCGAAAAATGTAGGGCCCAACAACATACATACACATTTATATTAGTTATAGAGAGAGAAAGCTTGATTATATTTTTTTTGGATTTTATGAAAGCTAAAAAAGAAATTTTTTAAGGTGACCCGCATTGGCCCGTCTGACCCACCAATTCAAGGTGGGTTGGATTGGAGTGACATATTTTCAACCCGCCCGAAATTTGGTCTACCCCTCCCTACCCCGTTTAGTGGCGGGTTTTGACGGACTGGCCCCACCCCGCCCCGCCAGCCTGTATTAACAGCTCTAGACACGGAAGAGTAATCGAATAAATAATCCTGTGAGCTCTTTAGTCTGTACTACGTTAACCCTCAGCCGTAAGATCTTCCAGAGTCAAATAACAGCGGTGTTAGTTGCTTCAATGTCCCTAGCTCATCACAATATCTATAGGTTGTGCCGCAACTGCCCCGTGAGGAGCAGGGGCAGAAGATTGGGGCTCTGGTTGGTTGGGTATAGTCCCTCCTTCCCGCTATAACTTGTACATTTTTCTCATTGGGTGTCTCATTACAAACTGCACACTCCAAAAAAGAAAACTTTATATTAATAAAATATTGACCCTATCCCACCCAAAAATCCACTAATCTCTTAATTACTAATCATAATTCAACTTAATTTTCACCCACCCAATTTAATTTCACCTACCCAATTTAATTTCATTTACCTCATTTATTTTCACCTACACAATTTATCTTTCTCTCTCTCTCTCTCTCTCTCTCTCTATATATATATATATATATATATATATATATATATATATATATATATATATCATTCTCAATTTATTTTCACCCACACAATTTCTCTCTCTCTCTCTCTCTCTCTCTCTCTCTCTCTCTCTCTCTCTCTCTCATTCTCATTCACGAATCTTCATCCATCTCCCTTATCCCCAATTCCGCCGCTCTTCATCATAAACCCTAGATCTACATGGATTCAATCTCTTTAACCAAAAATTCTACAAATCCATGTCCATCTGAGATACCTTCTTCCTGTCCCGATTTAGTGTTGAACGACGAAGTAGATCGGGGTGGTTCATCTTTGGCCGAACTAGTTGTGCCGGAGACGCCACCATCCCCACAGTTGTTTCCTTGTGACGATAGGCATCTGTTTCCTGATTCTTCGCCGCCGTCCTCGTCCGTCTCTCATTCTTTGGCCGACATTTTCGTGCCGGAGAAAGTTTTGGTCGACGAATTGGTGCTGAAAACTTGGTCAAAATCGGAGTATGAGGCCTTTGAGAAGGAATACGAGGAACGCATCGGTTGGCATTCAAAAAACAAATTTTCGTTGGCGAAGGATTACAAAATCGATGGGTCCAACTCATCTCCTGAATACTTGTATGATGTTTTGTCCGTCGCTCACTTAGTTAAGCGAGACTCAGAAGAAAGTGATGATGATACCCAGTAACTGTGAAGGTCATTTCTTTACTTCTTCCTTATTTTATGTTCATTTTGATGTTGGGAGTTTCTAAGAATACAATTAGGCCTTTGGAACAATTGTATTGTGTGTGAAATGATGAATTTGTGCTCTTATTTAACATTATGTGATGAAAACATAGTCTATCTTGGATCTGAATTGGTGAGCTGGTAGTTTGTTAACTAGTGTGTGAATTTTTCATATCTCTATGATGATTAATTTCTGAGAGATCTCAGTGATGATTTATTTCTGAGAGAAATCTTGGCAAACATGGCTCTATGATGATTAATTTCTAAGAGATCTCAGTGATGATTTTTTTTTCTGAGAGAAATCTTGGTAAACATGGCTCTGTGATGATTTGTTTCTGAGAGAAATTTTGGCAAACATGACTCTATGATGATTAATTTCTGAGAGATCTCAGTGATAAATTTTTTCTGAGAGAAATCTAACATGGCTCTATGATGATTAATTTCTGAGAGTAACAATTTCCATTAAATAAAAGGAAATTTTTTGCTATTTTAAAGACTTACAAAAGTTTTGCCATTCTAAAGGCAGTACAAAAGTTTTGCCATTTTAAGGCTTACAAAAGTTTTGCCATTCTAAATTCATACCTAGTTTAAATCTGCCAACATGCCTTCTAGTCCGTTTGCTTGCCCGTGCTCCATTAGATACCAAATACTTTCCCTCACCAGTTGTGGTTGTACATATTGGTCATTTGGAAGCAGCCCCAATCTTTCTAGGGCATCTTTTCCATCATGTGGAAGTGGGAAGTTGTTTTTCCCCTTTGCATCCATGATTTTGATCATGGTACTTTGCAAGCTTATAAAAATCTTGTTCAAAGTACTTTGTTCAAGGCTTGCAAATGAGTTATGAACTGCTAGGACCAACTTATCAACTGTTCTTGCGTCGGAAGTTCTCTTGAGTGTATCTATGGACCTAAAATAGCCCAGATCATTTATATTGGTATCTGGGGAATTTGGAGGCTGGAATACTATGGTTATGTTGAAACCATCAGCAGTTGCTGCTGCTCTGAATTCATCATCATCAATGCGAATATGAGGGGGAGCATTGTCCCATTGAATGACAATATCCTTGCTTTCATTTTCTGGCCACTTTGCTTTGATTGCAGGGATAATCTGCAATCAAAACATCAATTGAGTTGCTGAGTAAGTAATTCAGTTGCTGAGTAAGTAATTCAGAAGTTGCTACTGTTTTTTTACTGTTTTGAATTGAAAAACATGAATTTTTTTAAACAAGCTTACATGGTTGAGCATCATGGCTTTTGTAACTTCCCTGTTGATTCCATCAAGTGCTTTTGTGACCATTGTTCCAGCTGGTCTGTTTTGACTATTTCTTTTTACTGGGGTTGTTTTGATAAATGGCCACACTCCAATCTTTCCATCAAACACTAAATCTCCAGTAATTGAGTAGATTGGTCTACTTACAGCACATATGAACATAACTTTGGGAACATATCTTTTACTTTGGCATGATCTATGTGGTGGTTCTTCTCCAGGCCACATATAGTACCTAGTTGTATATTCTGTCATTTGAAACCATTTTTCATCAACATGTACTACATGTGTCATGGGTTTGAACTTTGGTTTATTTGCTTCTCTGTCAAATGTTAGTGCATGAATACAAAATCTGAGCCTTGCTAGTTCATTTGAAAACTTTAAAGCTGGCTTTATGGCATTTGTGTGAGATCTGATCTCACCATCTTTTTTCCACCTCCCTATTGTGCTTTTACTAACTCCCAATCCATGTGCTAAATTTCGTATTGTATTTCTTTTTGAAAAGGGAATAGTCTTCATTTTATCAACATCTAAATAAACTTTCTTACCTCTTTCATTGGTTTTTTTGTTTGTTAAACAAATAGGAACTCCAAGTGATTGTTGTTTTTTTACTTCAGCCCAAGTGACCCAAATAGTCCTCTTGCTAACTTCAAACTTTGTAGATGTTGAAATATATACTTCTGTTATTCGCAATTCAGATTATACACTTCCTTTCCTTGAAAAAATTGCTTAAAATTGATCTGTAAATTCTCTGAAAACAGTCCTGCAAATAATTTTGTTGAACTTGCTGAACTTGTTGTACCACTGATAGTACTTCAATGAAACTGTTGCACACTGGTAAGGAAAATGCACTACAATTGCTGCTACTTGCTGATGTTCTGGACTTCAAATTGCTGTGCAGATTGCTGGATCACAGAATGTCAAAAAATGTTGAATTCCGAACTTTGAAACTCACTCCAAAGGCACGTACTTAGTATGCTTTCCTTAAGACGAAATTCGCCCTCTATTCGGTGCAATAAGGTTCTGCGAATTGCCTCTAGGATACAATGGAGCCCTGTGATTTCCACAGACTGATGTCTGCAGTTTGCACTACTGAAGACACCCCTATCCTTGTGTTTTCTGCCAAGCCTTAAAGATCTGAAGATTGTACTTAGCCACAGTACAAACTCCTGTGTTTAAAAGTAATAATAGAGGATAAGAAATTGTTGTAAAGAAAGGGAAATAAGTTGATAACAGAGAGATGTCAATGTCTTTCCAAAGATTGCTGAAACCACTTATTTATAGTGCACTGGTACCTCCTGGAGAAGTCACAAAAGTTACTGAATGGGTTTCATTAGTAAATGTAACTGCTAGTTCCTCCAAAATAATTCAGACCAAATCAGTAATTCAGCAACTTTCACAAACAGTCACAACTTATTCCATGTAACTGTTTCTCTAACATTCATTAACCTGATTTCTCTCATCATATTTTTGAAAATACTCCAAAAATCCCCCACCATTTTCAAAATTAAAAGAAACTGAATAAAATGATCTTGACAATGCTTGAGAACCTTGTGCATAGATGATGGTGTCTCTCGACTTGAACCATTATCCTGTGAAAATATATCAAGGCTAACCTGGTAGAATGGTAGACTTATGTCTTTGAACCAACTCCCAATATGATTAGATGGATACATAGTCACGCACAAGATTCTAACATACACAAGGAATTATGATGGCTGACGTGTGGATTGGCCTTGCGTCTGTATCCTTTTCGTGAGTGCTCTAGAGCCAAGCCCTTGAGCTCATAGAAGGCGGCACCACCTCCGACACTCATATAGGTAGACTTACCTTAGTGTCCCCGTAACATAAACACTATTAAGTCTATTAAGAGTTTTAACTCATCCTTCCCTTTCTTATTACGGGTACTAAGCTCTACATACCTTGGGATGATTAAAAGTGTAGAACTTCAACCACACATATGATATACTTTGCTCATTGAACCCATAGACCTGATTTATCAAGAATTAGATTGAGTTTCTATCATTGGTGATTTGTATTAGTGGGCTTGAGTCCCATCCCTTTTGTGGTTTTCTTGACCACTTCCCTCGGAAGTCATTTTGTCAAAGGATCTGCCAAGTTTTGGCAAGACTTCACAAAGTCTATCGTTATCACTCCATCAGTGATCAACTGTCTCACATAGCTGTGTCTTAATCCAATATGTCTGGATTTTCCATTATACACTTGACTATATGCTCTAGCTAGAGTTGCTTGGCTGTCACAGTGTATAGATATTGGTGGCATAGGCTTTGGCCATTTAGGCATCTCAATTACAAAGTTTCGTAGCCATTCTGCTTCTTTACTACATGAAGCCAATTCTACAAACTCTGATGCCATCATTGAGTCTATTATACAAGTTTGCTTTTTAGAGCCCCACGAGATGGCACCCCCACCAAGTGTAAAAATCCAGCCAGTTGTGGAGGTATGATCATCCCTCTCAGTTATCCAACTAGCATCTGTAAATCCTTCCAATACTGAAGGAAATCCTGTAAAATGTATGCCATAATTTATTGTCCCCTTTAAATATTTAAATACACGATATATAGCATTCCAATGTATATGACTTGGATTACTAGTATATCTACTAAGTCTTCCTACTGCAAATGCAATGTCAGGCCTAGTACTCGTCATGGCATACATAAGACATCCGATTGCCCTGGCATACTCAAGCTGATTAACAACTCTACCAGTGTTTTTAAATAATTTAATACTTGAATCATATGGGGTACTTACATGAGTACTTTCATAATGGTTGAATTTCTTTAATATCATCTCAATATAATGAGATTGAGAAAGTACCAACTCATTATCATTTCTAGTAATCCTGATTCCTAAGATCACATCGGTAAGCCCCATATCTTTCATATCAAATTTGGATGACAAAAATAATTTTTTTTCTATAACTGCTTCTTCATCAGTTCCGAAAATAAGAATATCATCAACATATAAACAAATAATCACACCTTTATGATTAGAAAATTTGCTATACACACATTTGTCAGATTCATGAATTTTAAAACCATTAGAGACAACTATTTCATCAAATTTTTCATGCCACTGCTTAGGAGCTTGCTTAAGGCCATATAATAATTTTATAAGTTTGCATACTTTCTTTTCATGACCAAGTAAAATGAAGCCTTCAGGTTGTTCCATATATATTTCTTCATTTAAGACACCATTAAGAAAAGCAGTTTTTACATCCATTTGATGAATAGTAAAACCATAAATAGAAGCCAAAGCAAGAAAAACACGAATAGTAGAAATGCGGGCAACAGGAGCATAAGTATCAAAATAATCTATCCCTCCCTTTTGAGTGAAGCCTTTAGCAACTAATCTAGCTTTAAATTTTTCAATGGTGCCATCAACCTTCATTTTCTTTTTGAAGATCCATTTACAACCAATTGGTTTTGAACCAGGAGGCAAGTCAACAAGAACCCAAGTATTATTGCCTATTATAGAATCCATTTCATCATTAATGGCTTCTTTCCAAAAGGCAACATCTTGTGATTTCATAGCTTCCTCAAATGTTTGAGGATCAGCCTCAATACTTGGTGATATAGAGAGTTGAAAGCACTCTGAGTTTCTATCAACTTCCACCAAATAAATAATAAAATCTGGTCCAAAGGACTTTTCCGTTCTTATTCGCTTGCTTCTCCTTGGTTTAGTTTCTGGCAGGTCTATAGGTTTACGTTTTTGGGAAGATTCAATCACCTTTCCAATGTCATCATTGTGTCTAGGAATTGTTTTTGAATCTCTCTTCATAGAAAATAGCATCCCTAGATTCAATGACCGTATTTATTCCAATTGAGTCACTTGGCTCAATAACCATAAACCTATATCCCTTGCTATGCTCTGCATATCCCAAGAATATGGACTCAACTGCTTTGGCACCTAGTTTCTTTATTTTAGGTTCTGGTAGCCTTACAATTGCTCTACAAAAATTTCAAGCCTTAAGGTATCCTAGATTAGGCTTTCTTTTCTTCCATAACTCATAGGGAGTAACATTGAGTTTCTTATGAGGTACTCTATTTAAAATATGACAAGCAGTTAAGAGAGTCTCACCCCAAAAACTATCATTAAGGCCCGAATGATAAAGCATAGAATTAACCATCTCTTCTAATGTTCTATTTTTCCTTTCGGCAATTCCATTTTGTTGAGGGGTATAAGCTATACTAGTCTCATGGATAATTCCTACAGATTCAAAATATGCAGGGAAGTAATATTCTCCTCCTCTATCAGATCTAAGCATTTTAATGTGTGCATTACAAAAGTTTTCTGTTTCAACCTTATAAATCTTAAACTTATCATGAACTTCATCTTTACCATGGAGCAAATAAACATATCAAAATCTAGAGTAATCATCAATAAAAGTTACAAAGTATTTATTTCCGCCTCTAGTTGGAGTATTAACCGTTACTACCCCTACAACTATCACTACTACCACTACCACCACTACTATCACTACTACCGCTACTACCCCTACTACTACCACTACTACCAAATTGACGGCTCTAGTTAGTAGTGATTTTTTTTTTATAAAAATTAAGATTTTTTAAAGAAATAGAAGTATATAATAAAAGAGGGACGGTCAATAGCATATATATATTTTTTAATTTTTTAATATTTATTTTGAATAAATAAAAATTATATATAAATTTTGTTTAGAAATCTATATTACAATAGAGAATGAGGGTAACCACCGAGACAAAGAGCGGCTGAGATTGAATCTCACAAATTGATCCGATGGTCCGAGTCATTTTCCCCAAAACTGTTTTTAACTTCCTACTCATTAAAAAAAAAAAAAAACTACCCACTCATTGCTAAAAAAATTCCAGAATTAACTTTCCACTTATTGCACTCATTTTTTTAATTTTAATTTTAAACATTAAATTGTGTTACTTAAAATGATAATGATAATATAATAATTTTTTGATTAAAAAATAATTGATGCAAACAAAAAAAAAAGAAAAAAGTGTTTTTGGAAAATACGGCGCCTCATATTCACTTCCCGCCTCCACCCAATTGCCGAAAAAAATCAAAAACCCCTCTCTCTCAAAGCCTACGGTATTCCCCAATCGTTTCCCCTCTTTGCCGTTTTCTCTCTGCCCGTGCCATCTCCTCTCTTCAATCAATCGACCTCTTCAATCGACGTTAGGTTAGGGCGCTGGCTTGTGACGAGTAGCCGGCGACGAGTTCACTCCTTCGTCCTCCGACCGGCGACGGTCATCATCTCAGGTATCGATCTCTCTCCCTTCGTCTAATACCGTGGCTAATACCGTGGTTCCAGTTGGCTAATACCTTGGTTCCAACAGATTTCACACCCTTCGTTCTCTCTCTTGCTCTTCTCCGGACTCTCTTCCAAATAAGGTATTCTGGTTCCTATGATTTCAATTAAATTAGAAGTTGAATCTCTAATCTTAAAACCCCAGATTTGTTAATTGTTTGGAATTTACAAATTTAGGAAAAGATATATCCGTTATTGATTTGCTTATTGTGTTGCAATTTATTAGCGAAAGATATACTGTATATGTTTCAATTGCTCTGTTTACTGGTAGTGTATTTATCTATCTCTCTGTTAACTCTAATTTTGATGTTTTCGTGCGCTCTTTTATGAATATAGGAATTAAAAATGAACCTCGATAGTAGTTGGATGTACAAACGATTTGAGAATGGATTTTTAACAAACTCTTTTGTTGAAGGAGTAGAGACTTTTGTTGAATACGCAATTAATCAGACAGGATGGAAGGACGGGGATAGAATTAAGTGCCCATGTAAGCTAGAAAAGTGTCAAAATAGAAGATTTCTTGATGTGGAAATGGTGAAGTTTCACTTGGTGAAACATGGGTTTGTTCCAAATTATTATGTTTGGACATTCCAAGGGGAAACAAATATAAACCCTACTTAGAATCAAAGTATTGAAGTCGGGGTGTCATCGTCTACTGATGAAGCTGTACCTGACGCTTATACCACTATGGTTTTAGATGCAGCTGGCCCTGATTTTATGTTGATGATGACGTCGAAGAGCCACCAAATCCCCAGGCTAAAAAGTTCTATGATATGTTGGAAGCTTCTAAAAACCAGTTGTGGCCTGGGTATGAGAAGCACTCTGAATTATCTCTTATAGCTCGATTGATGAGTTTGAAGTCTGAGAACCGAATGTCCGAAAAATGTTTTAATCAAGTAACCGAGATCATCAAGGAGGTTGTTCCTGAGCCTAACTTAGTCCCAGATAACTTCTATGCAAGTAAGAAGTTAATGCGCGGAATGGGGTTACCGGTCGAGAAGATCGATTGCTGTGTTGAAGGTTGCATGATCTATTGGGGTGAGGATTTAGATTTGATCACTTGCAAATTTTGTGATCATCCCCGGTTTAAAAAAGCTCGTCGAGGGGATACGAAGCGCCAAAAAACCAATATAGCATACAAGAAAATGTATTATTTTCCATTGACTCCTCGCCTCCAAAGGTTGTACGCATCCAATGCTACAACAAAAATGATGAGATGGCATACCGAGCATGTATCCGAGGAAGGAGTGATGCATCATCCCTCAGACTCGCCAGCTTGGAAACATTTTAATCAAACTCATCCCGAGTTTGCTGCTGAAAGTAGAAATGTGAGATTGGGGTTGTGCACCGATGGATTTCACCATTTGGCCTCGGTGGAAACAATTTTCGTCATGGCCGGTTATACTTACGCCATACAATCTGCCTGCTGGGGTGTGCATGGAAGATGAATATATGTTCTTGACCGTGTTGGTTCCAGGGCCAAATAATCCGAAACATAGATTAGATGTCTACTTGCAGCCTCTTATTGCAGAGTTGAAGCAATTGTGGGAAGTAGGAGTTCATTCGTATGACATTTCAAAGAAGCAGAACTTTCAAATGCTAGCTGCCTTAATGTGGACAATAAGCGACTTCCCAGCTTATTCAATGTTGTCGGGGTGGAGCACAGCTGGAAAGTTAGCTTGTCCATATTGCATGGATGAAACAGATGCATTCACATTGAAGTGTAGTGGGAAACAATCTTGGTTTGACAACCATCGAAAGTTTCTTCCACGAGATCATGTATATAGGAGAAATAAGGTGAACTTTATAAAAGGAAAAACCGTTACAAGAGACCCACCTCCTATTCGTGAAGGATCTGATATTCTTAGCGAGTTAGAAAATTTGGGTTTGAAGAAGGTGACTGAACTAAATGCAGATGTTGTCAACAAATCTGTTCCGAAAACTTGTGGTTGGAAAAAAAGAAGCATATTTTGGGATTTGCCATATTGGAGCACTAACTTGATTCGACACAACTTAGATGTTATGCATATAGAAAAGAATGTATTTGAGAATATTTTCAACACAGTTATGAATGTGCCAATAAAGACGAAGGATAACCCAAAATCTAGGGAGGAGCTAAATGATTATTGTCGTCGGCCTGAGTTGAAGCAAGATAGTGCAACTGGGAAATACCCGAAAGCTTGTTACACGTTTGATAAAAAGTCTAAAGCTTGTTTGTGTGAATGGGTGAATGGACTCAAATTTCCCGATGGATATGCTTCAAATTTGGGTAGATGTATTGATATGAAAAAACTGAAGTTGTATGGCATGAAAAGTCATGATTGTCACGTGTTTATGCAGAGGTTAATACCTATTGCATTTCGTGAACTCTTGCCCCAACAAGTTTGGAAGGCTCTTCTGCAATTGAGTTTGTTTTTCAAAGACCTTACTTCGACCGTGATTGGAGATGCAGACATGACACGGCTCGAGAGAGACATACCTGTTATCTTATGTAAACTTGAACGCATATTTCCACCAAGTTTTTTTGACTCAATGGAGCACTTACCCGTTCATTTGCCTTACGAAGCAAGAATTGCTGGTCCTGTCCAGTATCGATGGATGTATCCATTTGAGAGGTAATTCGTATGCTATTATTTGATATACATCCAAATAAAAATTGCTTACGTATTTTCAAAATCATTTATAGGTATCTTCGCAAGTTGAAGCTTAACGTAAAAAACAAAGCGAGAGTTGAGGGTTCCATTGCCAATGCTTATTTGATGGAAGAGGCATCAATGTTTTGTTCTTATTATTTCAAGGAACATGTTAGAACGAAGCATAGAAATGTTCCTGACGATGAATGCATTGATGAAGATGAGCACGAAGATGTAATTTCGATATTCAACCATTCTGGTCGAGCCTTTGGGAAAGAGAAACAAAGATTTCTCAATGATAAGGAGTACAACGCAGCACGCGCCTATGTCTTATTGAACTGTGATAAGGTTTATCCATACATAGAGTATGTACTCGCTCTTAAAAATCTCTTTCCATATATATATTTTTAACTGCCATCTAAAAATCATGTAATCATACTTTGGTAAAGGATATTCACCGAGCATGTGAAGATAAACGAACCATCCATTACAGACGCTCAACTTGGCGAGAAATTGCAAAATGAATTTCCGGAATGGTTTAAGCAATACGTATGTTTTTTCAACCTTTCACAAAATTCATATTTTAGTCAACACACTTTAATTGTCATATATTTGAAAACATTTCTTTTTTGTATAGGCAAGTGATCCTACCAATAACATTACGAACGTGTGGATCAAGGAACTTGCTGAGGGCCCGTTCAGATATGTGGCCACATATCCTGGCTATTTAGTGAATGGATACAGGTTTCACACAATCCAACATGGTTCCAATAGAGCTACAATGAATAGCGGCGTATGCGTTAAAGGTGAAAGCTACAATCAACATGAGAGTGATTACTATGGCCGCCTATTAGAAGTCGTTCGTCTCGAATATAAAGGATTACCTCTTAAGCAGGTCACTTTGTTCAATTGTGAGTGGTTTGATCCAATGGCTACGGGTACAAAGATTGATCCTCACTATGGGCTTGTAGAGATAAATCATAGGCGTAGAGTCAATCGATACGAACCTTTCATAATTGCTACACAAGCTACACAAGTTTATTATTGCACATATCCAAGTTTGAAATGAGACAAGGTGGATTGGTGGGCTGTATGCAAGATTAAAGCAAGGTCGACTGTTCAATTTATCGAGGAGTTGCCGACCTCCTTTCAAGAGGAAACTATTGATACACATGATTCTGTGCATGCCGATGATGTTCAAGTCCACTTAGGTGATGATAATAATTCATTTGTAGAGCTTGTCGATGATGAGGAATTAGAGGGTAGCGATGGTATGAATAATATTGAAGAGGACGAGTTTGACACTAGTGAAGAAACAAATGATGAAAGTGAAGATTTTGATTTAGGAGATAGTGAAAATGATAATTCAGGTTAATGATAGTTATATTAATCTTAATTGATACTCCCTCCGTCTTGGTGTAAGATTGTTAGTATTTTTTATGTTTGTATGAAGGATATTAGTAAAATATTTGTTTTAGCATAAGACTCAAAAGAAGGCGTTTATTATGAATGAATGCATAATTACACTTCAAACCTATTGCAGGATATGTGCATTCAAGTGGATACAAAATGCAATTGTTTTTTTTCTCTGTTCAATCTATTGCGCGTGTGTGAGTATTATTTATAATAGTGTGTTTATCCGATTATAAAGTGATATGTGATATATGTTATTTAGTTATATTATATGATATAGAGACAAACCCGATTTTCTGATCATAGGGGTACACAAACTGTATGCATTAAAGCATTTTTCATAATCTACAATGACAAGGATTCAATCTCCCATCCTTTTTAGCCGTTACATGATCTCACATTTACAGTACTAGAAAGCACCAATTGAGCATGATTTCATTTGTTTGTTTGTTTGTTGATGGATGTATTTTATACATCCAAATTATGTCCTTAAAATTATATTTATTGCAAAATTCCCGAGTAAAATGGTAGTTTAATTGTGTTGTTAGTGTTATTTTTATATCAGGTTGAAAGGGTGGAAAATTGGTGATTTAAGGTGGAGAAAAGATTGAAATTCGAGACGGAGCGAAACGAATCCAAAAAGAAGTACTAAGGATTTTTTTTGGATGAAAAGAATATTGGCCAGCTCCAGGAAGCAACGGCGACCGCCCTTCATCCTCCCCCAGCGCCCTTAGTAGGCCGAGAGCCTACGGCGCCCGCCGTTCCTCCATTGGCGTCCGCCCATCCCGTGCTGTTTGGCCAATTCCATTTCCACGCCAAGGCAATTTCCACTTCCAGCAGCCGAGTCTCTAAGCCTGTTTGGGCCTCTTTTGTTTTGCTTGGGCCTTAATCATTTTCCTAAGCCTTTATTCAGCCTTCCACCTTAGTATAAATATAGATGTTATTTTATTTTAGGGTTTAAGTGTTATTTTTGGGAACAAGGAAGGAGGCGTGGAGAAATTTGTCCTTCATGGTTCCATTGTTCATTTATTAAGGTTTTGTTTATTTTTATGTCTTTAATTTTTATTTCTATGTCTAGCTAAATATTTACTTTCATGGGTTGTAGTTGAACAATTTTAATTAATTTATGCCATAAATGTTTTGTATTTCTAAATTGATCTCTCTAGTTCCTTTTAGCTTATTTTCATGAAAGTGTTAAAGATTGTTACTCTAGACTTTGATTTAGTCTTGAAATGCTTTTTAACCATTTTGGGTTTATTTTCCACCATTGATTTGGGGATTATTTTTACCAAAGACTCAAGCTTTAAGTTTAAATCAATTTGTCCACTTGATTGAATTCAACTTGATTTAGGTTCTATTATTCTTTTGATCTTCATGTTTTTCATAATTAAATTACTTGGACTTAATTTGCGAAAAGTAATTAAATTGGAAATAATAGATTGAAACTCGGCCGCCTTACCGTACCAAACTTTGCAATAGTGATGAAACCTAGATTGAGATCAATTACTTTAGATATTTCTATTATGGCATAGATTAATGATTTTGTGAAAACTCAACCCATGAAATTATCTCTCTTTATTGTTAAATCTCGCTCCTTGTCTACTTGCTTAATTAGTTTAATTGGTAGTTAATTGTTTCTTACAAAAAATCAAAATCCCCCCATTGTCCTTTACTTGTTTAATTGTGCACCTTTGTTCAAAAACAAGCAACCCGAGTCCTTGTGGTTCGGCCCCTACAATAGTATATTGCTACAAGTTGGCACTCGTACTTGCGAGGGTTTTATAACAAGAAGTGGGTAGAGAAATAAATACCCATCAAGTTTTTGGCGCCGTTGCCGGGGACTTGGGTGTTTGTTTGCTTTAGTTTATTTGGTGCATGTTTGGGCGACGTTCCTTGAACCCCTTGTTGGCTCAAGCGAACAACGCCATTGATAGGTTCGAGAGGAGCTTAACTCCTACTCGTGGCTCCGGAACGGATTCGGATACTTCGATTTCCGGGCTTTTTGAGGAATTTAGTGAAGGTAGCAATTCTTGTGAAGTGAGTACTTCTTCCACCGGGGAAGAAGAAGTGAATTTTGAAATGGCGGAAGAGGTACCCCCGACCATGAATGACTTTCTTAGACCAAAGGTTGACACCGCCATCTCTTGTATTGTTCTCACCGAGGCGGCAAAGAATCATGAGATAAAAGGGCAATATTTTAGCATGTTGCCTAACTTTTATGGGCTCCCTTCCGAGGATGCCCTAAACTTCCTAAAAGAATATCTCATGACCGTTTCGGGCTTTCCGGGACGAGCGGGTGTCACCGAAGAGCAATTAAGGCTCAAGTGCTTCCCTTTTGCCTTGAAAGGGGCGGCAAAGAATTGGTTGATGTACCTTCCTCCTACTAGCATAACAACATGGGTACAATTGCATGATGCTTTCCTTAGAAAATATCTCCCTCATTCCCTCTTAGGTAGCATTAGACAAAAGATAATCACATTTCAACAAGACTCGGGAGAGGCCTTTCATGAGGCTTGGGATAGATTTAAGATGCTTCTTATGCAATGCCCCCATCATAATTTTCCCTTGCCAATTTTGCACCAAACTTTTTATGATGGTTTTAATCCCACGAATCAAACTATGGTGGATAATGCGGCCGGGGGCAATCTAGGCTACAAGACCCCGGATGAAACCCAATCGCTTTTTGAAATGTTGGGAGCCAATTCTCAACAAAAGGGTACTAGGGGTAGAAGCATGCATGAGTTGAGTTCTAATGATGATATGTCTAGGCAGATGGCCATTTTGACACAAAAAATTGATAAATTGTCCATGCAAGGTGCTTCTTCTTCTTCAAATGCTAATGTAATTAATGATAGTTGTGCTTATGGTTGTGGAAATTCCCATGCTACTCATGATTGTCCAAATGGTCCGATGTTTGGTAATGAACAGGTAAATGCCATGCAAGGAATGGGACAAGTTATGCAAGGTTTTCAAGGCCAATATCAAAGACCTCCTCAAAACAACCAATGGAACAATGCTTACAATGCGGGTTGGAGGAATAACACCAATGTTCATGGGGAGGCAACCAAGGCCAAGGGAGTCAATTCAAGCCACTCCACAATCCAATCCCACAAGAGCAATTTGAGCAAAGGAAAGCTCCATGGGAAGTTGCCATGGATGAGTTAAGGGCCGAAAACTGACAAATGAGGGTTGAGAGTCATCAAGCTAAGCTAGAGCAACAACAAGCCTCAAGAAATCATGAGGCCGCAATGGAAAAATTGCAAACCCAACTTGGGCAATTGTTGGGGGCCTTGCAAAATCAAAAGCAAGAATACTTTCAACACCCACCTGAACAAGCTAAGGCAATTACCACGGTGTGGGATGAAAGCGATGAAATTGAGGAGGTATCTCTCTCTTCCTTTTATGATGATAATGCTGATGTTAGTGAGGAAGAGAGTAAGTTGAGAATGATGAATAATGTGTCTTTTAATGACAATCTAGAATCTCCCCTCCCCCGTGTTGAAAACCCTACACCCACTAATGGTGTGAGTGGTTTGAAAAAGGAAATTGTCAAGAAAGACCCCGGAAGCTTTATTATTTCAATCTCTTTGGGGGGTCTACAATTTAAAGGGTTAATGGACCTTGGGGCAAGTGTAAATGTCATGCCCTATCATGTTTTTAGAAGATTGGGATTGCAAAACTTAAAACCTCCTACTAGGGACTTGCTATTAGCGGATCAATCGATCACGCGTCCCTTAGGAGTGGTTGAAGGAGTTTTGGTTGAAATGGATAAGATTGTGATTCCGGTTGACTTCATGGTGGTATGTATGGAAAATCATAATATTGATGATTTGGGAGTCCCCATATTGCTTGGGAGACCCTTTATGTTTGTCACCAACTCTATCATTGATGTGCCAGATGGTAGGATTTCCTTGACTTGGATGGGGGAGGAGGTTAAATTTTTAGTTTTTGATAGCATAAAATAACCTCCCCCAAAGGAAGAGTTTGTTGGTTACATTGAGGACATTGCGCTTAAGAGATATAGTGTGAATAGCGGTGGGAATTTTGGGGATAATGCGGGCGTTTGTCCCATGGATATGAATATTAAATCCGATCAACACTTTGAGAGTGACAGGTCGTATCACCCCCCAAACAACTCCCAAAAAGAGTTGATGCCATCACACACATTTCCGATCCCCTTGAAATCTTATGTCCTTAAAGAAGAGAGTCAATTTCTTGATCTATGTGATACTTTATTTGCAAATATATTTGATCAAGATACTTGCTCTAATGTTTTTATTGAGAATGATGTCCAAAAGGTGAAGGAATCAAATTGGTTTGGGGGTAAGTGCCCCAACAAGAAGAAAAATAAGAGAAAAAGGGTGAAAAATAAATCACCTAAAGTTTATTGGGCTCCACCGTAATGGCTTGAGGAAGGAGTTTGTGCATGGAAGGAAGTGGGCGTTTGTGCCCGAGAAGACAAGAAATGGCCAAAGGGCCGGAAGACAAATGCCAAGAATAAAGCGACAAACTTCAACCCTCCTTGAGAGAGGGGATCTGGTCGAGCTAACGACCTTAACCAAAGCGCTAGTTGGGAGGCACCCCAACATGGTATGACTTTACTTGCTTTCTGTTTTTAAATTTCCCGTCTTTTATGTTATGTCTTTTACTTTTAATCTCCCTTCCCCCCCCCCCCAAATTTGAGTTGTGCTTCCTTTTGATTTTCATGCCATGAGGACATAGCACTATTTAGGTTTGGGGGTGGATGTATGTTTATAATGTTAGTGTATTATGTCTTGTTTAGCTATCTTATTATGTCTTGTTTAGTTATCTTTGAAAAAAAAAATCGAGTCAAATTGTGTCTTCCTCTCATTTATTGAGGGGACGTGTTTGAACTACGGTGACCTGAGCCTATTTCAATGAGTAGTCCGCTCATTGTTTTGGGGACGTAGGCAACCTTTGGTGCGGTCAAGAATTTAAAAAAAAAAAAAAAAAAAAAAGATTGTCCATTTTGCTAAATTTTGTGGTTGCCATTGAAGTCTATGATGATTTGAGTGTTTTATTTTGTGTTGCCATTTGTGTGTGTTGTCATGACGGGAATTGAAAGTACAGTGAATCATTTAAACCTTAGTTGCACCATCACAACTCCACTTTCATTTCTCCCGGATCATTGTCATTTGACCTAAGTACTTTTATAGGATCATTTTGTCATTTTCGGGGTTGCTAGAACATGATTGCACAATTGTTAATATCAAGTCAATTGGTTAATAAATATTGGGGCATGGCTTGAGTTGGTCAACTTGGGAAATCTCGTATTGTATTGTATTGTAAAGGGGGCAAGTATCAAGTTATGTATGTTAAAAAAAAAAAAAAAAAAAGAATAAGTGTCGCGTTAAGAAGAGGAAAGGAATGGCAAGGATAAAAAAAAAAATAAAAAATTCATTGGTACCGATTCCCGCTCCGAGAATGATTAAACATTCTTGTACCTACGTGACACAAATAATATGTTTAGCGGTTCAACTTGTCCCCCTATCTTTGAGTGTTTGTAAGTGGCCAAGGAAGAAAGTTTTGTAGTGAGGCAATAATGTAATGTAGTGAACTTCCTAAGCCGTGTCCCCAATATGAGTTAACCGGGTTAGCAATTGTGTAAGAGTGCCTATGGACACCTTCCTTATGCGTTACTGCATCATCATCCTCTTTTGAGTTAGGACATGACAAAATGAATCTATAAAGGAATTTAGGTTGGTGACAATGATCCACAATATCACTTCCACCTCACCGGCTTAGATGGAAATTAAAGGTTGAATGCTTCAATGTGTTTGGAAGTTCTTTTTCATGGCTATCACCCTATCTTTGGTGTTCTTGGTGAGGTTTCTGAGAAGTTCTTGTCGGCAAACCTATGGCATTTTGGACAACGCAAAAACTTTGGGTTTATCTTTTTATTGTTGTTTGCTTTCTAGTAGTTATTATTTAGCTTTGTGGTGTTTTATTTTACTCGGGGACGAGCAAAAGATAGGTTTGGGGGTATTTGATGGATGTATTTTATACATCCAAATTATGTCCTTAAAATTATATTTATTGCAAAATTCCCGAGTAAAATGGTAGTTTAATTTTGTTGTTAGTGTTATTTTTATATCAGGTTGAAAGTGTGGAAAATTGGTGATTTAAGGTGGAGAAAAGATTGAAATTCGAGACGGGGCGAAACGAATCCAAAAAGAAGTACTAAGGATTTTTTTTTGGATGAAAAGAATATTGGCCAGCTCCAGGAAGCAACGGCGACCGCCCTTCATCCTCCCCCAGTGCCCTTAGTAGGCCGAGAGCCTACGGCGCCCGCCGTTCCTCCATTGGCGTCCGCCCATCCCATGCTGTTTGGCCAATTCCATTTCCACGCCAAGGCAATTTCCACTTCCAGCAGCCGAGTCTCTAAGCCTGTTTGGGCCTCTTTTGTTTTGCTTGGGCCTTAATCATTTTCCTAAGCCTTTATTCAGCCTTCCACCTTAGTATAAATATAGATGTTATTTTATTTTAGGGTTTAAGTGTTATTTTTGGGAACAAGGAAGGAGGCGTGGAGAAATTTGTCCTTCATGGTTCCATTGTTCATTTATTAAGGTTTTGTTTATTTTTATGTCTTTAATTTTTATTTCTATGTCTAGCTAAATATTTACTTTCATGGGTTGTAGTTGAACAATTTTAATTAATTTATGCCATAAATGTTTTGTATTTCTAAATTGATCTCTCTAGTTCCTTTTAGCTTATTTTCATGAAAGTGTTAAAGATTGCTACTCTAGACTTTGATTTAGTCTTGAAATGCTTTTTAACCATTTTGGGTTTATTTTCCACCATTGATTTGGGGATTATTTTTACCAAAGACTCAAGCTTTAAGTTTAAATCAATTTTTCCACTTGATTGAATTCAACTTGATTTAGGTTCTATTATTCTTTTGATCTTCATGTTTTTCATAATTAAATTACTTGGACTTAATTTGCGAAAAGTAATTAAATTGGAAATAATAGATTGAAACCCGGCCGCCTTACCGTACCAATCTTTGCAATAGTGATGAAACCTAGATTGAGATCAATTACTTTAGATATTTCTATTATGGCATAGATTAATGATTTTGTGAAAACTCAACCCATGAAATTATCTCTCTTTATTGTTAAATCTCGCTCCTTGTCTACTTGCTTAATTAGTTTAATTGGTAGTTAATTGTTTCTTCCAAAAAATCAAACCCCCCCATTGTCCTTTACTTGTTTAATTGTGCACCTTTGTTCTAAAACAAGCAACCCGAGTCCTTGTGGTTCGACCCCTACAATAGTATATTGCTACAAGTTGGCACTCGTACTTGCGAGGGTTTTATAACAAGAAGTGGGTAGAGAAATAAATACCCATCATTTGTAGTAATTGTTGTCTTTGAAGCAGGGACATCTTTTGGTTAGGCTCTATTTTCAACAAGGTGGACGGTGAGCTTCCCATCAAGTCTTCCTCTTGCATCCATTTTCGCGAGAAAGGTGAGCATACTTGATCTATTGACCCAAACTTATTCCTGCATATTCATTGAGCGGCTCGGCCCTTCCCTGGACCCACGCAAAATGGGAGCTATGGGGTCCGGGTTTCCCTAAAAATGAAATTTTTGTAAGCTGTGCATATGGTTATCTGGTGATTGTTGAGTGCACTACATGCCCTTCCTGTACAAGTGGTAGGATAAGTGGATTATCACCCAATGCATCAACACCATTGTTAAAAGTGGTAGATATCAGTTGGGATCCCATAATTAAAGTCCTACTTGTTGTTTAACCCTATGTACTTGTATTTCCCCTTTAGGCAATAAAGTCAACAAAAACGTGCTTCTAAGATCCCATATGTCAATAAGAATGTTGTCGCTTTTTATTCTTTCCTCATTGGGTATTGAGCTAAAAATAATTTCTAATGCATACTCCCTCCGTCCATAATAAATATCACACTTTTATTTTTGGTTCGTTCCAAAATAAATGTTGAATTTCTTGATGCATTTAAAACTAATCCCTCTGCCTCTCCCAAGAGATGTTATCTTGATGCAATGTGTATTCACAAGCTCTCTTGAGTGGAGGAGTGGTCCATGAGTAACTATGATGTAATCACAACAAGTATGATGTGAGGGCGAGCCTTGGCGCAACGGTTAAGTTGCTCCTTTGGTGACCATAAGGTCACGGGTTCGAACCTTGGCGAACAGCCTCTTGGCAATTGTTAGGGGAAGGCTCTAGCAAATGGTTCCCTCTCCCAACCCCCGCTTGGCGGGGAGCGCTTGGCGCACCGGGGTTTGCCCTTATTTATAAATATGAAAGAGAATGATGCTTGCAGCCAAACATATGATTAGATAAAAATCGGATGCAGCTCAACAGTCTATGTTGCAATCAGTAGGGGGCCACTATATGAATTCATTTTGACACTCTCCCTTGGTCCTACATAAGCTCGCTAGTCAAGTCTTTACAGACCGTCTGCCCTCCGTCCAATGTCAGTGCAGTTCAAATTGCGACATTTCTACAATCTTTCGTAGATCATTCCAGAACTTCTCTAGGTCTGATTTGAAATTACGAGGCTTAAATGCACTTGCAGCTCGTGAAAGCATCCTATTCATTGTTCCCTGATCCTCCTTTGACAGATCAGGTACCCACTTCAGTGCATTCACTTCCAGGTAGGAAAGAAGAACCTTTCCCCTCGAGTGAGCCCTTTATTGATCATTGTGCATCAACCGTTCTACCTCTCGAGCACTTAGTATGACAGCATCTGGAGACACAGTAGTTCTAAGGCCCAATCCTTGTAGCATGTCCAAAATGCCAGATTCTTGAAAAACACCAACAGGAAAACTACCAGACTCCTCTAGTAAAGCATATAATTCTTCATTCCGAGGATCATATAGCACTGATGGGCATTTCAATGAACCACAAGTGCTTTTCTCTAAGGAGTTTTTTACTGCCATTTTTTTTTCATTCAGGGCGCTCCATAATGAGTGTCCATTAAATTTAAAATAGAATCAACATTATGAAAAGGTCTTTTGATGAGTATAGGAATGACAAGGAGGATGGTCCCTTGAATATGTTTTATAGGGTTGTGTGTTAAGAGTCACTCAGAACGACATCAAGCATACAACTAAGAATCAACAAAATTCTTATTACTTAATATTTTGTTACATTTCCTTATATTGTAGTTAAATGCTATTATTTTTTCTTTTCATTTATTTTATTTTACATATGCAGATGCCTAGAGGCAAGGGTATACGAGGTATGCATCGTAGCCAGGGGAGAGAGGTTACTTCTTCCTCGTCAGCACTACGGACACCACGATACGAGCCTCCCGACACGCCACCTAATGATGCCGGGGCTGAGGAGGATTCTCCTACCGACACTCCTAACCCATCACAAGGGACACCTGGTCTCTCTTCAGGTGCTTCTGCCACACCTATGATACATGACACTCTTCCTGTTGCTACTGTAGTTTTTGGCAGGTAATATATTTTTATTTTATGCATCATTCTCTCTCTTTCTTTTTATGTGTCCGGTGCATTGCACGTGCTTTTTTATGTGGATATTGACATCTTGTCTTTCTACTCGTTGATATTGCATCTTTTATGAGAATGTTCTTATTAGCCTGACATTTTTATAGGTTGATGCCCGATCGAATTGCACGACGTATTACTAAGATCTTTCAGAAGGCCATAAGCTCAAAGGGATTCAACTGGAAAAGTGTTCCAACCGAAACCAAAGAGAGCTATTTCACTGAACTTAAGGTACATTCATTACTTTATTGAACCAACTATTTGTTTGTATACATTTATTTTCTAATATATAACCTATTTGTTTGCAGAAAGAATTTCGATGGCCCGAGGAGGAAGAGACTGTTATTAAGAAAGCTTTTATGAAGCAGGCTGCCAAACTTTATGCTAGTATGGTGAGCTCATGGAAGACTAAATGGAAGGATTCAAAGACTAAACCGGAATGTGTATCTGAGGCAGATTGGCCTAAGTGGTTGGAATATTGGAATAAACCGGAAGTCGCTGAAAAAGCAAAAAAAAATTCAGAAAATCGGAAGAAGGAGATAAATAATAGCTGCTCTAAGCATGTTGGAAGCTCTAAACCTGCCGTATCCTACTTCATGGAGATGGTACGTACATTATATCTAATTACAGTGAATTTGCTTATCATTTCATACTCTTAAATGTTGATAAGCCATTATGAGTAGTTTCTATGAATGCAATGAAAGTGAACTGAATTGAGATGCAGCTTTGCTCGATTATTTGAATCTTGTTAAAGAACATGGTGGATTGAAATGTTAAATAAATTGTAGTTTTTAAACCTCTAATGGTTTCTGTGGTAGCTCTTCCTTTCTGTCCGTAGAATTCTGAAACAGGTGGATTGAAATGTTAAATAAATTGTAGTTTTTAAACCTGCTTTTGTTCATACTTTGTAGAAAGGACAGTGATGGATAGCTCATTTGCAGAGTTTTCTGGAAAATGGTTAACAACATTGTAAATACAATTACACATGATTAAACAAGAAGACAGAGGTATATGTCAGGCACATAATTGTTCTTAAAACGCTGGCACCATATTGGAACAAAAGGTAAAGCTAAATACAAACCAAGCATTCAAAAAGAGGTTTGGAATGCAGTTTTTTTGGAACGCTTACTTTTGAATCTCATTCTAAAATGCTCTTGGTTATAACGGCCAGATATGAAAATATTTTTGTTTTTCAAATGAGGCACCAGACGCAAGCACACACAAAAGAATTCGGTAAGAAATTGCAGCATAAAAAAAATCTGGTCACAGAAAGTTGCTGATGAGACCTATGGTACTGATAAAAGAGCAACTCTTCCATATGACTGGTAATTCCGATGGCTGACAATGTCTGAAATTCATACTTTGAACGTTGTGGCTAAGAAGGATCTGCGGGGTTTAGATGGATATACATTCTTCTTGTTTTATTGTTATGATATTTGTTTAGATTGAACTCATCTAGATAGTCTTCTCCATCTATGTCCTTCTGGCGTTTGCACTGTTTGGTTACTTTGATGGACAAGTGATACTGCATATAAATATTGTTTACTATGCATCAGTTTTTATCTCAATCTGAATGTTTTCATACAGTACATTCTTTCTCTGTCAAGCTAAGGCATTGGTACTGATCAATCATTTCATTTTTTTTCCTACTAGACTCTTTGCTGTTCTACAATCTGGTCTGTCTTAGTTAGAGTCTGTTAACTTCAATTTGACAGCAATAATAATTAATTATTGAGTCAAGTACTTTCTTTTGACAGCAACAATAATTAATTACTTAGTATGAGCTCAAAATGATACAGTACCTGTTAACTTCAATTTTGTTTATTTTATTTGGTGGGGTTGTAAACTTCTGATTTTGACTCTAGAAGAATATATTGAAATGTTTGTTGACTTTTTTTCTATCTCCATAATATTCTTGTTTGTAATGCAGCAAAAAAGAAAGGAAGGTGGCAAGCCTACTTTATTTGAGCTTCAGAAACAAATGCATATGCGTAAAGATGGCACATACTCGGATGACCATTCTAAGAATATTTGTGTAAGTATATTATAAGTGTATTAATTTGTTTATTTTTTGTGATTATTGCTTATAATAAGATATATTATATTCTGAAGATGGAGTATGAACGCCTAATTAATGAGGCATCAGTTGAAAAAGATGGAGATTTAACTACCGAAGAAAAAGATGAAGTTTTTTTGAAGCTTGTAGGGGGTGTTAAAAAGCAACGTGTTTTTGGTATTGGTTCTATGAGCTCCTCCTATGCTAGCGACAGTCGGAGTAAAGCTTCTTTTATACCAGGAACGGGTGTCGAGCAAGCTGTGTATGAGACAGAAATGATGAATGTGAAAAATGAGTTGATGGAAGAGAAAGAACAAAGGAAGCAATTGGAGCAAAAATTAGAAGATGAGAAGAAACTTACGGAGGAAAAGCTAGCAAAAATGCAAAATGATTTTCAGCAAAAACTAAATCAAGTGCTAGAGCGTGTCAATAGCACAACTCGGGATCGCACTCTTTAGTCTTTTAGTTGTTTTTAGTTATTGATACTTCAAAATATTTAGTATTATGTTTTATGTTGAACGAATGTTATAACATGATTGGCTAGTATGTTTAATTTGAAATATTAAATATTTTTTGGTTGTTATATATCAATTAAGTGTGACGACGTTTTGGAATTAATAATGCATCGATATATGAAGCAGGTATCCCCGTTCCGAATCAGAAAAAATGATAAAAATATTCATATATTTTAGTGATGGAATAATCCGTCAGTAATATTAAATAATAAAAATTACTATTACAGCATAAAAAATAGTGACGGAATATTTCGTCAGTAATATTAATAATAAAAATAATAATGACAGCATCATAAATAATAGCAACGAAATGATCCGTCGATAATTCGTCACTAAAATGGTTCAAAAAAAAACGACCATTTAAATAGCGACGGAATGATCCGTCGATAATCCGTCAATAAAATGGTCCAAAAAAATAAAATGACCATTTAAATAACGACGGAATAATTCGTCGATAATCCGTCACGAAAATGGTCCAAAAAATAAAACGACCGTTTAAATAGCGAAGGAATTTTCCGTCGCTAATCCGTCGGCATAATGCTTTAAATTGGTCGTTTTTTTTACCAAATTACCGACGGATTTTAAAATGTTAGTGACGGAAATTTCCGTCGCTAAATCTGATTGAGAACCGTCGGTAATCCGTCAAAAAATTTAGTGACGCACGTTTTAACATCGGATTTTTTATGTCTAAAATCCGTCACTAAATTGATTTAGTGACGGATTTTTGGCATTTAGTGACGGATTTTTCCGTCAGTAACTGCCGTTTTTCTTGTAGTGATTATGAAAATCACATACATCACTATGAATTAAGTGCAAAATTGAAGAAGTTCTTTCAATGGCCTTCGGGAACGGGGTTCTTGTAATTTTTGTGTGTGCACAAATATCACATTTGTCAATCATATTATTATCACATTTAGGAATGAGATCATGATGAATCATCTTATGCATTTTTCTAGTATTCACATGCCCCAATCTACTATGCCATAAAGAAAGAGAGTCAACAATATAAGCAGAATGAATAGATATTTCATTAATACTGAGTTTGTACATTCCCTCATACACATATCCTTTACCAACAAACACACCACCATTAGAGAGAATAAATTTATCACCATCAAAGACAAGCATAAAACCATGCTTGTTAAGCAAGCTTACAGACACAAGGTTTTTCCTAATTTCAGGAACATGATAGACATCGGTAAGAGTCAAAATCTTGCTCGAAGTAAACTCGAGATTCACCGTTCCTTTCCTTTTGACTGCAGCAGTAGAGGAGTTCCCCATGTACATGCAATTTCCAGCAGTAGCTTCAACGTAGTTGGAGAACATGCTTTTGTCATTGCACACATGTCTTGTTGAAACGGAGTCAATCCACCAAGCATTGTCATTCTGTAGCATGTTTGCTTCAGAGATCACCGCGACAAATTTTTCCTTGTCTTTGTTCTCCTTCTTCTTTTTGACAAGCCGACACTCCCTTTTAAAGTGTCCAGGTTTTCCGCAATTGTAGCAGGAACCTTTCTTTTTCTTGCTTGGATTCGGGTTCTTGGAGGATTCTCCTTGATCCCATTTTCTTTTGTTGTTATTTGCTTGTCCGGATTTCTTTTCATTATTCTGTCCAGATTTTTGGGTATTCATTTCTTCCGTCATATGCACCTTAGAAGTTTCCCTTTCCTGCGAGTCATTTTTCTCTCACAACCCTTCTTCAATTTGAAGATGGGTCCCTAAATCTTTAAGGGACAACTCCTGTTTTTTGTGCTTAAGAGTTTTCTTAACATCTTTCCATGACGGAGGAAGTTTATCAATTATGCATGAAACAATGATACATTCATCCATATTCATATTCAGCAATTTCATTTGGCCAAGAATGCATTGTATTTCATCAAATTGGGTAGTAACAGGTTTAGCATCTACCATTTTATAATTCATAAAATGAGAGGCCAGAAATTTCTTACTTGTAGCATCCTCGGTCAAGTAGCCATTATTGAGATTTTCCCACAATTCCTTTGCAGTGTCCACGTTTTGGTATACGTCAAACAGGCTGTCGGAGAGTGCATTTAGAATATGTCCTTTGCAGATTTCATCGTCCTTGGCCCATTTAATTCTCTTCTTGATTTGTGTCGGAGTCTCATCATCATTCTCAGTCGGCTTCGGAACATTGAGAACATAATCAACGCACAAGGAGAGGAGCAGGAACTGAACTTTCTTCTGCCAACGACGGAAGTTTCCTCCATCAAACTTGTCAAGTTTGACGAACTCAGTGGTGAGTGCTTGCAGACTTTTCGCCATGAAAATTTCGTCTTAAGATTGTTGAAATATATACTTCTGTTATTCTGCAATTCAGATTACACACTTCCTTTCCTTGAAACACTTGCTTAAAATTGATCTGTAAATTCTCTTAAAACAGTCCTGCAAATAATTTTGCTGAACTTGCTGAACTTGTTGTACCACTGATAGTACTTCAATGAAACTGCTGCAAACTGGTAAGGAAAATGCACTACAATTGCTGCTACTTGCTGATGTTCTGGACTTCAAATTGCTGTGCAGATTGCTGGATCACAGAATGTCAAGAAATGTTGAATTCTGAACTTTGAAACTCACTCCAAAGGCACGTACTTAATACGCTTTCCTTAAGACAAAATTCGCCCTCTATTCGGTGCAATAAGGTTCTGTGAATTGCCTATAGGATATAATGGAGCCCTGTGATTTCCACAGACTGATGTCTGCAGTTTGCACTACTGAAGACACCCCTATCCTTGTGTATTCTGCCAAGCCTTAAAGATCTGAAGATTGTACTTGGCCACAGTACAAACTCCTGTGTTTAAAAGTAATAATAGAGGATAAGAAATTGTTGTAAAGAAAGGGAAATAAGTTGATAACAGAGAGATGTCAATGTCTTTCCAAAGATTGCTGAAACCACTTATTTATAGTGCACTGGTACCTCCTGGAGAAGTCACAAAAGTGACTGAATGGGTTTCATTAGTAAATGTAACTGCCACTAACTGCCATTAACAGTTCCTCCAAAATAATTCAGACCAAATCAGTAATTCAGCAACTTTCACAAACAGTCACAACTTATTCCATGTAACTGGTTCTCTAACATTCATTAACCTAATTTTTCTCATCATATTTTTGAAAATACTCCAACAGTAGATGCTTCTGTAGCCAAGCATTTTGGAAGAACTCCATCTTCAGCCGAGAATAACAGAAACTGGGCCAGCAAATTTCTTTCTTCCTTGTTCATGTTTTTCATTTTTTATAGAAGCTTTTGGATGAAATGAAGGCAGCCTTCTGTAGTTCTACTAATATGAGGTCTTAAGTAAATTGAGAAAAGTACCTTTTTCGTCCCTAAAGTACTTTAAGTTTTACCTTTTCGTTCCTAAACAATTTTTTTTACCTTTTCATCCTCGACCTATCGTTTTAAGGATGATGTAGTCCATCCAGATAACGGGTGTTTAATAATCCGTTAATTTATGAATGTTTAACGGAATTTTGTTAATTCACATGTGCCTTGCACATGATCAACAAATTCGTTAATTTGAAGTTGTTTAGTTACTAAGGGGTTCAATGTAAAATTTTGAAAAAGAGGGTAAAATTAATAAACACCCCCCCACAAAAATATTACACCCAACCCCCACCCTCATCAGCCACCGTCCCCATCCCCACCCTACCATTACAAATCAACCCAACTTTATCTTTCTAGGCATTCACCAATTCAATATTTGAATCCAAGGCTTCCAAATCATTCAATTCAATCAAAAACCCTAATTGAAGCAATCGAATACCCCTTTGCCCTCTCAATCGAAAAATTCTCCCCAACACTAACCTGATTAATCGACGAAAACACATCCTTAATTCCCCCGATTGCACTCAAAACCCTAGATTTATCCTCATCCGATGTACCCTCCTTCAATTTCAAAAATGAAGGACTGTGTAGGTGTTGAGGTCGTCTTTCGATTTGTAGCGGCTGTGGAGCATGTGGGTGAAGGAGAGGGAGGAGGATTTGGAACGGAGGACTGTGCCGGAGGTGAGATAGAGTGTGAGGTTGAGGGAATTTGGTGGGATCGACATCGGGTTTGACTTTGAAGAGAACGATGTGCGCTCGGTATTCTTTTTCATACTAAAACTTCGATGTCTGAGGACATGGTGATGGGAGAGATGGAGTGAGATTGGTGGCGATGGAGTTTGGTTGGACAGCAGTGGCGGAAGAGAGATTTGAGGGGAGATGAAGAGGAGGGAGAGAATGGGGAAAATGGCGTTATTATTATATTATTACTATTATTATTATTATTATTATTATTATTATTATTATTATTATTATTATTATTATTATTATTATTATTATTATATTATTATTATTATTATTATTTTATTATTATTATTATAATTATAATAATAATAATAATAATTATTATTATTATTATTATTATTTTTATTATTATTATTATATTATTATTATTATTATATTATTATTATATTATTACTATTTTATTATTTTATTATTATTTTATTATTATTATTTTATTATTACTTTATTATTATTATTATATTATTATTATTATATTATTATTATTATTATTATTTAATTATTATTAATTTATTATTTTATTTTTATTATTATGTTTTGCAGCTTGCAAGTTTAATAAAAATGTGCACAATTTGGGGGGTTGAATGTGCACATGTTTGGAACTCTTTAGTAACTAAAACAACTTCAAATTAACGAATTTGTTGATCATGTGCAAGGCACATGTGAATTAACAAGATCTCTAACAAATTCCGTTAAACATCCATAAATTAACGGATTATTAAACGCCTGTTATCTGGATGGACTACATCATCCTTAAAACGATAGGTCGAGGATGAAAAGGTAAAAAAAATTGTTTAGGAACGAAAAGGTAAAACTTAATGTAATTTAGGGATGAAAAAGGTACTTTTCTCTAAGTAAATTAGGAGATAAGAAATGGAGGCAAAAATGTAATTTGAATTTTTTGGGCTCCAATTTTTAACTCTTCAAATTTAACTTGGTTTGTAATTTTAAATACTTCTATTAATGTTAAAATTTGGATTGTGGCTTTTTTTTTTACAGCAAATTATTTAGTTGAAAATTTGAATTTGTGTGTGAGTTGATAAATTTGTGCTTTTTACATTAAGTAATTTAGTTGGAAGTTGGAGGGAAGGAGTAACTAATTCAGTTGGTGGAAAGGATTAAGGAGATTTGATTGAAAGTCAAATTTCTATTAATTTCTCCCACTTTATCCCACTTTATATATTTTTTATTAAAATATTATATTTTTTAATTAATGCATAAACAACAAGTGTGAAGTTTTTATTGAGACGAGACGGATGGAGTAATCATTAGGAATTCAACGCATTTTCCCACCAAATCAATAACGCCCACCTATCTCATCCAGCCAGCCAGCCAGCAGATGCGCTATTCTCCATGTCAATGTGGGGGGCCCACATATTTCATTGTCGTGTCATGCTTGTTTGTGGGTTGTGTATCCCACTATGATATTTTTCCCCTTCACTTACGCTAGTGGGTTGTTCTTGCTTTGGGAAATTAATTTGCCTTTTTTATTTTATGTTTTTATTTGATAAATTAGCATGACATTTTTTTGATAATTTAAATCTATTTTATAACAATCAAAATATTTACATTTATAAAATTTATAAATTCAGAATAATTTTTTTCTTTTATCCTTTTTTTATATATAATTTGTACTTATTAGAACAATTAGAATTTAAATAATAACAATAAATTATTATTGCAATTAGTTAACTTCTAATCTTATAGATAATCTTATAGATAGATGATTGTATTAATAATATTAGATATTTTTGATAGTTAATGATTTTATAATAAATACACATATTATAATTAGTAAATATAATTAACAAAAACCATTATTTACATCTAATGTATTATTAGAATAATATTTTTATTATGTTTATAAAATGTATTTTTTCTAGTTATGGTTAAATAATAGAGTAACCAACCTGTTAAATAGAAAGTTATATGTGAATAGTAATCTCGTATAGTAAATTTAATACGTAATATTTATCAAATACGGAGTATAATAACTATTAAATTAAATATTAATAGGTACCCTATGTATAATAACTAATATTGAAGCATTATCTAAGATATTCTAATATATTAAAAAAATTAATATTTTTAATTAATGTTATATTTAACTAATAATATTAGCTTATATTAAACTAAATGATATTAGTTGCCTTATATAATTACTATTATAATTAACTAATACTATTAATAATAATAATAATTAACATATATTAACTATTTAGTCGTTTTCGCTTCAATTTTGCTCTATTAGTTATATGTTTTTTCTTCTATAATATAAATTCATTATTACATAGAAAGTATATGAAAGTGTATATAATTGTTAAGTTACTAATCATTAACTATCATTAGTATAGTTTATTATGAATAATGTTTTATATTTGTAAACATTTAGGTTAATTGTATTTAGTTATCGACTTTTTAGATTACATCTTAATATGTGTTACTTATAACTTATAATATGTCTTTATTATATATTATCTCTTTGAATAACTATATTTATCTAATAAAGTTATTAGTTAATTGTAAAAATGTGTTATGTGTCATCACCATATTTAGTGTACTTTAAAATAGATAGTATATATTTAATTTTCACCAATAATTACTTGGTGAATTTTTATATTCCTTATCAATAAGCTTTTTTTTTTTTAACTATGTTTACTAATATCAACCTTTGATTATCTCAATTTATCACTAAAGTTGTATTTGGTTTTCATCAATTATTATTTGATAGGATTATTTGACATATTTGTTAATTTTACTGTGATAGTTATAGTAATTGTTATATTTAGCTAATAATATTAGCTTATATTAAACTAAATGATAATAGTTATACTATATAATTAATATTATGATTAACTAATACTGATGAAGGCCATTTTGGTTTATTGTCCGTGGGTTTTTTTTTGGCCCGTGGCCCGTTAAGCCCATAGCCCATGATCCGTGGTCCGGCCCGTGGTCCGGCGGTACAGGTCCAGCTTTGATTTTAGGGTGACGGGCGGGCCAAGCCCGCGGGCTTCCAAAGCCCGTTTGGCCAATTTCCGTTTGGCCCGTTTTTTTATTTTTATAATTTATATTTAACATTTGGATAAATATCAACAATAACTTAGTGTCCAAGTGGTAAGTAACACCAAAACCTTCCATTTCACCCGGTTTCGAATCCCCCCAACCCCATTACATATTTTGTTAAAAAAAAAAAGGGGGAAATTCGTTTGGCCCGTGGATCCTTGGATCCGGGCCAAACGGGCGGGCCTCACGTCGGATTCAAGCACGGACCGGGCCGGGCTAAAGCTCGTTAACACACACGGACAGGCCGGGCGAAGCCCGTTTCACCGTTTGGTTGTGACTAGCGGGCCGGACCGGGCCGGGTAGCCCGTGTGGGCATCATCAACTAATACTATTAATAATAATAGTTAACATATATAGTCACTATTATAATTAACTAATAATAGTAATAGTAATAGTTAATCTACATAGTAACTATTATAATTAGTAATGAGGCTTTGACCAAATAGCCCCCAATCCAAATGAAAACTACTTTTAAGGACTAATATTATCAAAACCCCCCAAAAAGTCCCTATATATTTTTTGGACCAAATTGCCCTTGCCCACTCACGCCCAGCTCACACGCACGCACACTTTTCTATCTCTCTCTCTCTCTTTCTCTCTTCTTTTCTTTTTTTTTACGTTTTCTTCTTTTTTTTTCTCTTTCCCTTTTTTTTAATTTACTTTTCTCTCTCTCTTCCTTTTTTTTTTACTCTTAAAATTTTAAAATACAATATCTCAAAATTTAAAAGTCGAAAAAATTATCTTTCTCTCTCCTTTTCTCTCTCTTCCTTTTTTTTCCTCTTAAATTTTTAAAATACAATATCTCAAAATCTAAAAGTCGAAAAAATAATCCGAGACCGCTGTTTTAATCCCATCGCCAAGACGAATCAAACAAATTTACTCATCATATATTTCAAATTTTATTAATAAAATAAAATTATTTTTCAACAACTGTGAAATAGACCTCATTGTTGTTCTATAAAAGAATGACATAAAAACAGTGAAATCAATCACACAGTTATGCACAATAGCTGAGAAAGTATCCTCAACACTCATAACTATAACTGAGAAATTGACCTCACAGTTGTGCACAAACATAATTCTCATCTTAGAAATGTGCAAATCATTACACAATTATGCACAATAACTGTGAAAATCATTACACAGTTATTTACATCAACCCAACAACTGTGAAACTTGTTTTACATTTGTCCTAAAGAAATGACATAAAAATAACTGTGAAATGGAATTCACAGTTATGCACAATAACTGTGAAAATCATTACACAGTTATTTAACATCAATCCCAACATCCGTGAAACTTGTTCTACAGTTGTCCTAAAGGAATGACACAAAAATAACACTCATAACTATAACTGAAAAATTGACCTCACAGTTATGCACAATAACTGAGAAAGTGACCTCAACAAACATAACTGAGAAATTGACCTCACAGTTGTGCACAAACAATCGTCAACAACTGATAAATAACGAGTAAACCAAACATACTAAGTAGCAAGCAAAATAACTGTGAAATTGACCTCACAGTTCTCAGTTTAGAAAGGTCAACAACCAAACAATTTCACATTCATAAATAACTGTGAAACTGACCTCATAGTTTTAGAAGTGTGAAAAATATTTCACAGTTATTCACATTACAACTAACAACTGTGAAATAGACCTCACTGTTGTTCTATAAAAAAATGATATAAAAACAGTGAAATCTATCACAGAGTTATGCACAATAACTGAGAAAGTAACCTCAACAATCATAACTGAGAAATTGACATCACAGTTGTGCACAAACAATCATCAACAACTGATAAATAACGGGTATTTTGGTCAGATTACATGAATATTTGATTGGCTTATAATTGATACCCATGTAGCTCTAGAAAATAAAGAAAACGGCTAATAATCAGTAAATGAACAAATATAATTGCTAGATTTGGTTTACAAGAGAATACACCGAATGTGCAATGTGAGACTTTCTGAAACAGTAACTAGGAACCCATGTAAAAATACAACCACTGTTCTGTTCATAGAAACAGTTGCCTTCTAATCTTTCTTTCCATTACAAAATTAAGTAATTAACATTGCAGAACAATCATAAGACATAACAGAAAAATGTTTTCGATCTAGCAATCATGCATCATAAGTCCCACAATGTAGTTAATCTTCCAGGGTCAATAATATTTGAAGATCAGAAACCAAACAGCTTACCGACTCAGGCAAATAATCTAATCCTCCTTTCACTTTCAGACTCATGATCTTGAACTTAACTTTGCTCTTTTGGTCTAATTGTTTTCCTTTATTCTCTGGTTGCTCCACAAACTTGAAAACTGTCATCGTATAATGTTAATTGGATGTAAATTAGTTTATAAAAGAAACTAGATTCTCATAAATTATAGCCTTTCTCCAACCAAAATAAATAATGAAAAGTGGAAATTATTACCAGTAGCAATGATGCTTTCACCAGGAGCAAGAATACCTCCCGGAGGTCGCATATAACAACTCTTTGGCGCTGTTGTTTGAAAACTAAAGAACAATAAATAAGAAAATGTAAAATCAATAATTTCCAGTAAATAACTTGTTAAATTTTTACTGTCTTTTACATTGCTTTTCTCAAATCAAGTAAGCTATTTGTAGTATGTAAAACAAAACTCAAGCATTTCATCAACAAATTAGCGTGTTGTAAGATTGAAACAATACCTTGAAAGCAACATGAGACCTGCTCTTGTTCTTAGTCCTAACAGCACTTCTCACCTGTTTTCCAGGCTGGTCTTTAATATTGAAAATCAAAACAAACAATCAGACAACAAAATGCCAAATGCCAATTGCCAAAACAGTAATCCGACTATTTGGTAAAATTTTGAAGCCAAGTAGCTGAATAATGACAATTTGACAGCAAGCAGATATTGGAAAAAACAGTTTATTCTGTTCCAATAATTTATTGAAATCCGGAGGGAGCCGGCCTACGAATAAATATCAATGATAAATTGAAATGAAACGTACATGGGAAGTAGAGAGTGTTTGCTTGATCAAGGTGGAGCCTGCGCCTGGTCGGGAGAAACAACTTGGCGACTGAAGAGTGAAGACACCTTACTTGAAGGTCGACCATCTAATCCGCCGCCGTTCTGGTGAATTTGGCTCTGCAATTGAAGGTTACAACCCAAATCCCAGGATCCGATCAAATTTGAAAAACAAAAAACCTCCGAAATCAGATAAACAAAAAACGTCGTATGTCTCTGTTTTTACCAATTCCATTCAATTTGAATTCGCCGACGGGATGGTGATTCCACCCGGATTCCGTTCATCCGATCGACAGGAGCTGACGGGGAATTTTCGATTAGGGTCAAGGCGTGGGCGAGCGAGATCCGAGTTTCACCGAGTTTGAAAACGAAGAGGTAATCGAATTGAGGATTTGAAGGAAATGGAACATTGCCCGCTGCCGCCGTGAAGATGGAAGCTCGTGGTTCCGGAATTGCGTATAGAGAGAGAAGGAATTGCCGAGAGAGAGAGAGAATGAGAGGGTAGTTTGGTCATGTAAATAGAACGAGGGACTCTAAGGTCGTTTTATTTCAAATCATGGACCCTAAGGTAGAATTCAAAATGTATTGTTTTTATTGATAAATTCCACACTATCTTAAGGTCTTTTTGGTAAAAATCCCATTAATTAACTAATAATGGTAATAGTGATAGTTAACCTATATAGTAATTATTATGATTAAATAATACGCTCACCAACTTTAATACATATATATATATATATATATATATATATATATATATATATATATATATATATATATATATATTTACTAAAATCAAGAAAAAACAGAAAATTGTTTATAAGAAAAATAAATCTTATAAAAAAAAAAAAATTATTATGTAAATCCTTACAAAAAGAATTATAAGAGACATTATTATAAGTCTAAACCCAAGCAATAGGGAAAAAAATTTATGCCTACTAAAGGTAAAAGAAAAGCAAAAAAACTTGATATAAGTTGCAACAAATGTGGTAAGATTGGTCATTACGCTAATCAATGCTGGACTAAAAAAACCCTTAATAAGATAGAAGATGAACAATTACGTTCACAATTAGAAAAGATAATACTTATTAGTTCTGAATCAGAACAAGAATCATCTAATGAAGAAGATTTAGAATTAAATTATGAAACTTCTTCAGAGTCATCCTCTCTTGACAAAAAAGATTGTCAGTGCAATGAAATTAATTATTGAAAATCTATAGTTGATATGAATGGATTAAATGTAATAAATGCTGATCAAGAAAAGTCATTAAAAGTAATAGAATTAATTATTGACCCTGATTTATAGAAAAAAATAATTAAAACCTTAATTAAGGAAAATAATGAGTCTCCTTTAATAATAGAAGCTCCTTATCAATTAAGTAAAATTTTGCACAGATTCCAGCAATCTAATGTAAAAGAAACGCCTGTTTCAATTATTGATTTAAAAGGAGAAATAAATCTATTAAAATCTGAAATTTCTCAGATTAAGAAAACCAATGAAGTATTATCAACAAAAATAACCTTGTTAGAAACAAAATCCCTTGAAAAAGGAAAAGAAATAGAAAATGTTGCTTCCACTAGCAATACTGACAAATATGTTGCTTTCATCAGTAATACTGATAGAATTGGATACCTAAATCTTTTAGAACAAGTTACATCACACAAATGGTTTTTAAAAGTAACTCTAGTAATTAATAGAGATTTTATCTTAAATAATGAAATAACACTAATAGATAGTGGTGCTGATTTAAATTGTTAACAAGAAGGAATAATTCCTATAAAATATTTCTCAAAAACAACCCAATCTCTGACCCAGGCATGAGGAGATAAATTAAGAGTTAAATATAAATAGAGCAAGTTTTGGGAGAAACTAGTTTCTCCATAAATTATAAAAAGTCCATTTTTTTTTTCTACTTGCAAGTAGTTAGTGAATATTTAGGAACAGTTTATAAAACAGGACTTTCTATAACTTAAGGAGAAACTAGTTTCCCCCAAAATCTTGTGATATAAATAATCAGATGCCTATATTTGTAATCAAAATATTTGCTTATCAACATCTTTTATTCTGGTAAAAGGTCTTACCCACATAATTATATTAGGAACTCCGTTCCTCCATACTATCATGCCATTAAATAATATTGATCAGACAGGAATTTCTACCATAATAGATGGAAAAAGAATTATATTTGAATTTATAACAGATCCTCAAACCCGTATGCTTAATGAAGTTAGTGATATTCTTTTAAACAAAGAAAAACAATTATGTTTTCTTAAAGAAGAAATAGAAATTTTGAATATTAATGAACAACTCAAAAAGAGTAGTATTCAAAATCAAATTAAATTAATTGAACAGCAATTCAATAATGAGGTATGTAATAACCTACCTAATGTCTTTTGGGACAGAAAGAAACATTTTATTTCTTTACCCTATATAGATGATTTTGATGAAAAACGAATCCCTACAAAGGCTAGGCCAGCTCAAATGAATAGAGAGTATTTAGAATTATGTAAAAGTGAGATAAATTCTCTTCTAGAGAAAAAATTAATTCGTAAATATAAATTCCCTTGGAGTTGTACAACTTTCCATGTAAACAAAGCAGCTGAAAAAGGAACGAGGAATTCCTAGATTAGTAATCAACTATAAATCACTTAATAAAGTGTTAAAATGGATCAGGTATCCAATTCCTAATAAAAAAGATTTATTAGACAGATTAAACGATGCTTTAATATTTTCCAAACTCGATATGAAATCTGGATATTGGCAGATTCAAATTAACGAATCTGATAGATATAAGACTGCATTCACTGTCCCCTTTGGACATTTTGAATGGAATGTTGTACCATTTGGATTAAAAAAAGCTTCTTCTAAATTTCAGAATATTATGAATGATATATTTAATCCTTATACAGAATTTATAATTGTTTACAATGATGAAATTTTAGTATTTTCTAAAACAATTGAACAACATATGAAACATTTAAAAATATTTAAAAAAATTAATAATATATAATGGATTAGTTATATTTGCTCCTAAAATGAAATTATTACAAACACAAGTTAGATTTTTAGGACATATCATTAATCAAGGAAAAAAATATTCCTTTAGATAGAAGTATTGAATTTGCTTCTAAATTCCCTGATATCATAACTGATATAAAACAGTTACAAAGATTTTTGGGAAGTTTAAATTATATTTCAGATTATTATGAAAATTTAGCAAAAGATACAGCTATAATGTATTCTCAACAATTCAAAATATTTCAAAATAGTTGAAAAAATGCTTCTAATATAGGATATGGAGGTATCTTAAAGTAAATTAATCCAGAAACTTCAAAAGAAGTTTTAGTCAGATTTACATCCGGGAAATGGAATCCCACTCAGACGAAATATTCGACTATTAAAAAAGAAATGCTTTCTATTATTAAATGTATATCCAAATTTCAAGATGATTTATTAAATCAAAAAATTTATGCTAAGAATTGATTGTAGTTCAGCAAAATCAATTATTGAAAAGTATGTTAAAAACCTTGTGGCAAAACAAATTTTTGTTGGTTGGCAAGCTCAGCTTTCTGCCTTTGAATTTGATATTCAATATATAAAAGGAGAAAATAATTCTCTTGCTAATTATTTAACCCGAAATTTTTTACAGGTTGAATGACAACCCCTAATAGGGGAAGAGGACGTGGCTATGGCCGTGGTCGAGGATATGGGAGTAGCAATATGCTACCTCATCAAGAATCAATTGTTCCTCTAATAGGGGGCTGGACAGTATATCAAAATAGGGCAAGGAATGTGCATCAATTACCTGCACCCCCAAGAAAGGAAGATATTACTTCCACTTCATCCAGTAAGATAATATCTTACAAAGAAATAGCAACCACTGAAAATTCTCAGGAACGGAAATATTTTGAAAATCCTATCACAGAAAAGATTATGTATATTGAGGATGAAGATATACAGATAGCCCATAATGATGGGTGGTCCATAAAAACAAGATATTTCGAATCAAGAGGATATCCATGCCTACATGGGCAAACCAGGTCAAATTTGGAAATCTTGTTAAAAGTTACTGAATTAGTAACTACTCCCTCCGTCCCACGTGATAGTGGACTAACTTTTTGGGTGTAGGAATTAAGGAAAAGTGATGTAAGAAAGAGAAAAAGTTAAATATTGTGAGTATGAAAAATTAAATAGGAGAGAGAATGAGTGGGAGGAATAGTGAGGAGAGAGAATGTTGTGAGTGTAAAAGTGAAGTATGAGAGAGAATGAGTGGGTGAAATAGTGAATATTCTTTGCCATTTTGGGAAGTTTGCATTCACGTGGGACGGACCAAAATAGAAATAAGTTTGCATTCACGTGGGACGGAGGGAGTATTACTCATCACTTTTAGAATAATAATCCTGAGAGTTTTATAAATTTCAGCAAATGTCATATCAATAAGATATTGCTCCCAAGAGAATGGGGATTGAATCCAAATGTAGATAAAGCTATAAGAATAGCTGAGGAAAAATATATTTACTTTAATTATTGGGATTATATCCAAGCTTTTTCAAAGTATTTTACTATCAAAACCCCAAAAATAACCATTCTTAGTTTTTTACAATAAATTCAGAAACTCTAGAAAAACCGATCCCAAATTGGGTTTTCGAATGGTGGTCAAAATTAGGCCCTTCTTTAGAAATATTGCCCAAAGAAGTTATGAATTTATATAATCCATGGTGTGACAATACTCCACTAATTTCAAAATTGCAAACTAAGAGATTGATTTTTGGACAATGTCCTTTTTTATTCTTTGCAAAATTCCAAATCACATGGATTTGGAGATGGACAATTTTCATCATTTTTGATAAAATGAATATTCCAATGTTACAAAGAAATTTCTTTTATAAATGGTGGAATAAAATGGGTACAGAAGATATCCAAAAAATAATAGTTAATATTAAAACTGTTATCACTGGCGACCAGAGTAAAGGTTCCAAGGAACAAGGCTTCCAATCATCAGCTATGTCTAATATGAGAAGCAATTTTCAGAAAAAATATCCAAAAGAATCAGAAGAACAAATTATGGCTCGAGTTCTAGAATACATGAAGAACCAATTCCTTAACACCTTCCCTACCCAATCCTCAAAGGGAGACGATGAATCAATGAAGACTGTTTCATCTCAGGAATCTATGGATTCTATTAATGCTTTTAATTGTCTAGCAGGTGAAACTCAACCAGAGGAACCTACACCAGAAGATGTCTTGGATGTTCTAATAGAGTCAATATCTCAGCAAACTAGAAATTCTAAAGGGAAAGCCCCAGTTAATAAAGATTAAATGATTCTGCTCAAACTGACTTTTGATAAGCTCAAACAGCGAGAGAAGAAAATTAAACTTCTTAGGTGGCGTTTGGTTGGAAGGAAAGTGGGGGAAAGGAATGGAAAACTCCCTCTTTTCCATTTCTTTCCCCTGTTTGGTTCTTAGAATTTAAAAAAAAATTTTCGAAGGAAAGTTGAATTCCTTCAAATGAAGGAATTCAACTTTCCTTCACAAAAGTGATGGAAAGTCCAATTCCTTGGGGCAATGGAAAAAAAAAAATTTTTTTTGACCAAAATACCCCCAAACCCTACCCACCCCTACCCCCTACCCAGCCCCTACGTACCACCCCCCACCCCCACCCTACCCCCCCCCCCACCCCCCCACCCCCACGAAAATTTTTTTTTTTAATTTTTTTTTCTGCCTACCCTCCCCCCACCCTACCCCCACGCCCCACAAAAATTTTTTTAATTTTTTTTTTACGCCTACCCTCCCCACCCTACCCCCACCCCCACAAATTTTTTTTATTTATTTTTTTCTGCCTACCCTCCCCCATCCTACCCCACAAAAATTTTTTTAAATTTTTTACGCCTACCCCACCCCATACCCCCACCCCCCCCTTTACCCCCACCCCCCACCCCCACGAAATTTTTATTTTTTTTTCTGCCTACCCCACCCCCCCACCCCACCCCCACCCCCCACCCCCACCCTACCCCCCACCTCCACCCCCACCCCCACCCCCACCCCCACCCTACCCCCCACCCCCACGAATTTTTTTTTTACGCCTACCCCACCCCCACCCCCCACCCCCTCCAAATTTTTTTAAAGGGTAAATTGGTCATTTTATATGCTTTCATTCCATTCCTATAATTTGTATTTTCAAACCAAACATGATTTGCCAAGGAATTGAATGACAATTCCATTTCATTCCGTGCCAACCAAACGGAGGGGGTTAACCAGTTTTTTTCCATTCCAATTCCTTAAGGAATTCAATTCCATTGACAATTCCATTCCTTCACTTTTTTTCCACCGAACCAAACGCCCCCTTAATACCCAAATAAATGAGGAAAGAAGAAGAAGGACGGTTCCAGAAATTCGGACCAGTTTAGAAAATGCTCTAAACAATTTGCTAGAAATAAATCGGCAGACTCTTAGCCACAAAGCTCCAGCATCTCAACAATATCACAGGATGAAATCCGGATGAGGATCCGCACTAAGAAAATTCAAAAGGTGAAAATTCAAAGGAATATTTATGTCTGCCACCAATGGGGCCCTACTTCAGCAATTATTTCTGCTTTAGATAGCAAACATCTTTGCTTTATTAAAGTAATTTGTATTATTATCTGTAGTCATTATTAGATATGATGATGGGGCCCAATAAGCATCCGACATCAATAATGCTTTCTTTTAAAAAAGTAATTTGTTTTCTTTTTACTTTGTAAAAGTTGTTTGTCCTAGCTTATTTGGACAATCATATTTTCTCTCTATATATGGAGAGTTTTATTTCAATTGTAAGTACGTTTTGAAAATAGAGAATAAAATTTCTATTAGTCTCTCTCTCTCTCTCTTAAATACACTCTCTAACAATTATATATATATATATATATATATATATATATATATATATATATATTCCCTCCATCCTAATAAAAGTTTTACCAATTTTTTAAAAGGGCGTTCCTTTAGAAGCTTCACCTTTCCTAAAATGGCAAAGAATCTTTACTATTTCACCCACTCATTCTCTCTCCTATTTTACTATTACACTCACAACATCTTTTAAATTTACTATTTCCTTCACTCATTCTCTCTCCTATTTTACTATTACACTCACAACATTTTCTCCACTTATTAATTTCCTTAATTTGCCTGTCAAACAAAATTGATGAAGCAATTATCGGGACGGAGGAAGTATATAGATTTTCCCAGATTGATGTTATCCCCTGCACTCCTTTACTAGTAGTAACAACCATATCCGCATGTTATCTAAATTCAAATTATACATTTTAACTTAAATATAAAAATAAATAAAAGATTTGATATCAAAGTGAAGTGGTACGAAAATAATACTTCCTCCGTCCCGGCCGACTTAGGATTTATTTCCATTTTGGGCGTCCCACCCGACTTAGGACGGCCCAAAATGGAAACCTTAAATCACTATTCTCTCCACTCATTCTCTCTCTCCTACATTATTTTAATACTCACAACACCATTATAATTTACTATTCCCTCCACTCATTCTCTCTCCTATTTTTAAATTACACTCACAACATTTACCTTTTCCTTAATACCCGTGCCGGCCCAAAAAATTCTAAGTCGACCGGAACGGAGGGAGTATATATTTTTATTCTAATGAGTGTGTAGTTTCTGACTAATGAAATACTATTTCCGTGTCACCTCAAACCGAATTTTTTTTCCATATTCTTTCCTCTTACTTTAAATCAGACTAGTACTATCTAACACGTGTCAATGGCACGGGAATAGTATGCATGGGTGGTCAAATGAAAAAAATTAAAAAATAAACACCATTATAAGTATCCAATGTCTCAAAATTCGTAATATCTCAAAATTCATGAAAATAGAATGGCAAACAATCACAAACTATAAACTGATATTACCTAAGTTTATTCTTAACTTTTGCATCAACTTGAAAGTATATGAAAATTCAAATGTTAGATTGCAGTATCAAACTGAAAATTTGAAAGAATCTAAATGTGCACAAATAATAACAAATATAATAGCAAACAATCACAAACTACAAACATATACTCCCTCCGTCTCAACAATTGCTTCCCATTTTTTGTCAAGCACGCAAATTAAGAAAATGGGGGGGAAGAAAAAATATTGTGAGTGTAATTTGAAAATAGGAGAGAGAATGAGTGGAGAGAATAATAAATTATAATGGTGTTGTGAGTATTAAAATAATGTAGGAGAGAGAATGAGTGGAGGAAATAGTAAAGATTTCTTTGCCAAAAAAGGAAAGTGGAAGCTATTAACGGGACACCCAAAATGGCAAAATGGAAAGCTACTATTGGGGCGAAAGGAGTATTGCCTAAGTTTATTCTTAACTCTTGCATCAACTTAAAAGTAAATGAAAATTCAATTGTTAGATTGAAGTATCAAACTAAAAATGTGAAAGAATCTAAAAGTCCACAAATAACAACAAATGTTCAAATTTATGGTATTTACCATAAGGGATGAACATTGGTTCACCGTTTTTGAAGTTGCAAAGATGGATTTCTCCATAAACTGTTCCCACATCACTCTCCAATTCCACATTGATTCTGCGAAATAAAGGGAGCGATCGGATCTACACACTTTTATTTTTAAAAAGTATACTACAAAAGTAACCAAAATCCATGTCAGTTAAATTGTAAATACAGAAAATTTTGGAGGAAACTAGTTTCCCCAAATATTATAAAAAGTCTTGTTTTTTATTTTTAAAAAAAAATTGTACGTGCCTTTGTTTCGGTTTTTAAAACAAGTCTTTTTATAATGTTAGGGAGAAACTAGTTTCCCCCAAAACCTACTCATTGTAAATTGAGAAAAAGTCAGACAGTCGGTACACACAACCAGACCACTAATTACAATTTGTTGAATCCCCGCCAAAAGATTCATAAGAATTGTAGTTCTTGATGTTCTTCTTTTCTAAATGGGTTTCCAATTAATCTATGAACGGGCCAAGGGAATAGATTAGTTGGAAGCACTTGATTGCAAATCACCCGCCTAAGTGTCCCAATCATAATTTCGTAAGAACGAACCCCAAGTATACTTTGATTGATGACTATTGAAATTTGAGCATAATTGTGAACCCAATCCCGAGAATTCCATTTTATTTTATTATTTAAATCTCTTCTATACAAATTTAGTTTTTTTTTCAAAAGCATTAGTTAAAACAACAAAACCTTCATTTTTATTTAATCTTTGTCATAGCAATAATTTTCTACTTTGAAATTCCTGTCTCGGTGGTTCGACCCTACTTACCCTATCTACAAATCAATTGTAGGTAGTTTGAGTCGGAAATTTTCTTTTGACGTTTCGACACGTGTCGAAACGTCAAAAGAAAATTTCCGACTCAAACTACCTACAATTGATTTGTAGATAGGGTAAGTAGGGTCGAACCACCGAGACACGAATTTCAAAGTAGAAAATTATTGCTATGACAAAGATTAAATAAAAATGAAGGTTTTGTTGTTTTAACTAATGCTTTTGAAAAAAAAACTAAATTTGTATAGAAGAGATTTAAATAATAAAATAAAATGGAATTCTCGAGGATTGAGTTCACAATTATGCTCAAATTTCAATAGTCATCAATCAAAGTATACTTGGGGTTCGTTCTTACGAAATTATGATTGGGACACTTAGGCGGGTGATTTGCAATCAAGTGCTTCCAACTAATCTATTCCCTTGGCCCGTTCATAGATTAATTGGAAACCCATTTAGAAAAGAAGAACATCAAGAACTACAATTCTTATGAATCTTTTGGCGGGGATTCAACAAATTGTAATTATCAAGCAACGACTAATTACAATTGCGAATTTGACGGTTCACAATTATAATTCAACAATATTCAAGAACACATATGGCATGCAACATACATATTCCAAAATTCCATTAAAACTACTTAATAATCCCAAGTCTAAAATGAAAATGATGAAAATTAAAACTTAAAACATGAAATTGTTACCTCCAATCCCAAGAACAAAGAAAGTTAGCTATCCGTGATGAAAAGTGAAGAACACCAAATTAAAATGAAAGAAAGAAAAATAAACTGAAAAAATGATAACTCCACTTTCCACAAAATTCTCTCTTCTCCCTTAATACCCACGGCTGCATTTATTCCAAAATATGAACAGTCACATAAATCAAGCTCAACTAAGCCCAAGACCAAGCCCAGCTGTTCGGATTTAATGATTTAAACAACAAATGCAGCCCATGTCACAGCCCATTTTAATTCCCTTTGACCTGGCCATGCGAAATCCTTGGCCCCAAATGCTTGCACTCCTTCGGCCCAGACATGCCCATTGGCCTTGCTTGCTTTGTACCAAGTATATTCGGTTCGTTCCATAATTACACCGTCGCCTTTTATCGCGTTTTGGACATCATCAAAAATTTATAAAAATTTATGTGCACCTTGTCCTTGACTTTCCAATATTTCCGCTTTGCCCGTTTTATCCTTGAACTTCCCAAGTGACACAAAATTACTTCTAATTTGCTCAATCTTCACTTGGATTTCTGAAACTAAATAAACACTAAAAATACCCATTAAAATACACAAAACTCAAGGATTAAGCAAAGAATAAGTTCATAAAGTATTAAATGGATGAGTGTAAAACTCACTCATCAAATACCCCCAAACTTATACATTTGCTAGTCCTCGAGCAAACACCAAACTAAACTATAAACAATACAACTAAACGGACAAAAAAAAAATAAAAACAAATTACTCTACCAAATAATCAACTATGTCCACACATTCTTGCATGTTCCACAATTGCACAAATCACACATTACAAACAATCGCAGGATAATATCTTCCACTATGCAAGTATTAATATATTTCCCATTAATTGTAGTATATTACTTAACCATTATAATTACACCATAAATCTCTTTATGCATTATCATCTTTCTCTTTACTCACAACCAAGATCCATATTTATAAAGCTAAGTACACCAACCATCCTTTATTTCATTGACTCTATTTATCAAACAACAACACTTTTTTTTTAAAACACAAAGCATGAATATCCCATGAACCGCTTACACCCCCCCCAAACTTGATTCTTTAAGCACATTTTAAAATCTTCTACCGTTCAAGTAGGGAACACTGTAGCAGCGAACTCCATGCCCCTAATACTAGGCAGAGATTTATTTAAAGGTTTTGAGAGTTAGCCACTTCGGTATCGAGCTTGGTACGGACCATCACAGCGGTAAAGCTCTTCCTCCATAACGCTACTGCATACCCAGAAATCTGGTTAAGCTAGAATAATCCCTAACCAATTAATCTACGCGTCTGGAGGTTTCACCGAGTATAAGTTGCATTGCCATTGCTCTCATTCCCCTTTCAAAATTTTTTTTTTTTTTTTTTTTTTTTTTTTTTTTTTTTTTTTCAAGATAACAAGGGGGGTTTCATTCACATCTAAGGAGTACTCATCTTATGATTCGCATAACGTTGCTATTTGATAAACAAATTCACTAACTTAAAAGATGATGGTGTACTATAAACTTTATAAAAAAAACGGATCAAAATTATAAACAAAGAGAATATTTCCACAAGTACACAAAACTGCAACTAAGAGATTTAGGACACAATTATAACTCTTAAGTAATGTACCACAATTAATCAAAAATATACCAACTTGCATATACAAATTATCTCACCATATTATCCACATTAGCGGTCACAAGAGATCACAAGCAATTATGGGGAACACCAAGAATGTTAACAAAACACTATAAACGAAAAGGACATAGCTAACTATTTTTTTTTTCATTTTTCATTTTTTCCATTTTTTCATTTTTTTTTCTTTTTTTTTTTTTCTAATAATAATAAACTAAATTAACTAACCTAAAAAAACAACACGAAATATATACATTTCCACCCCCAAACTTAAAATGCACATTGTCCCTAATGTGTGTCATATCCACAAGTAAACACCTCCAACGTAACCACACACGCCCTTCCAACAATCAATCAATTATACTGGTATATACCCACTTACTGATTCCCACAATACCCAGTTTATCACACAAAGATTCATACTTTTAGATCCACAACAATACCACTGAATTAATCCATGAATCACATAACAATTTTAAGCTTGAATTCACAAAATTCGCTTTCAAATTATCTCAAATACGTGTACCTTTCTTCTAGAAATTTGAAGTGCAGATTTAGGTAGCCAGAATTTGAGGATATTCGCCAACAAAAATACAATCTGTCAGCAAGAATGGAATACAGCCGCCGTGATACATTTTGCCGATGAATTGAGATGAAATTGAACTCAGAATCACGAAGGACAGAACTCTGGGCCGGAATCACTGAAGCTTTTGCCGGAATTCCTGAAATTCTGGCCGGAATTGAGCTGATACCAGTGGAAATGTAGGAATGGGTGTTAATGGCGAAATCGGACGTGGCTGGTTTGGAGCTGGTTTTGAAGTTTTGGGGTTTGGCCGTTAATGATGATGAAGGGGAAGTGAAAGGCGCTGGTATGGAGGAATTAGGCGGCTGATAATGGTGGGTTAAGGTTTGATTGGAGAAGGTGGCGATTGGTTGGAGAGGGAAGGAGCGTTTTGACCGGATTTGGATTTTTCTCAATGGAAACAGGAAGGGGGGTCAGCTGGTAATGGCGAATTTGGAGAAGAATGGGGCTGGTATGGTGAAGGATGGGAAGGATTTAGGGCATAAATCAACGCCAGAATCTCACTATGGGCGGTCGCTCACAACCCTTGGGCGGTCGCCCATCAGTCCAGCAGTTTGACAATGTTTTGCAATTTTAACATGGGCGGTCGCCCACATACACAGCAGCTTCCACTTAACCTTTGACTACCAAACAAACTTCATGGCCATGATAATTTTCATGGGTAGGCCATGAAATGCTCAGATTCACTCATTTTCCTTCACATCACAAATAAAATCAAGTAAAATAGCACTGTTCCACGAAAAGAATATATATTTTTTTTTTAAATTGAAAACATTTAAATGAAAACAATGAAATCTAAACTAAGAACACAAAGGAACAATTAACTCTAAAGGAACTACAAATTAAACTACTCACCTTGGGTTGCCTCCCAAGTAGCGCTTTTGTTTAAGGTCGTATAGCTAGACCGATGCCAAAGTTATCTTAACCTTCACCTTCCGTCCTTTTGCCCACTTCACCGTCTCGCGGGTCTTCACTTTCAATTTTAGCCCCATAAATATTCCCTTTGATATATGATCATTTAGGGTCCAAGGGAATTTTTGACTTTTGAATTTCTTGGGCTTCTTTTCTCGGGAGTCCTTGCCACTTTCTCCGTCTTCAAAGATGGGAGGAATCACCAAAATGATTGAGGAATTGTCATCGGCCTTTTCCATGAGTAGAGGTTGGTGTTCATTCAAACATGGCTTGTCGATCTTGGCGATAGTGACCATATTTTCTTGAAATTCATCGCCTCGCATCTCACTATAAAGAGCAAGCTCAATTTCATCAACTTGCTCATGCCATGATTTCTCTACAATTTCTTCCGTCTCCATACAACCCGAACTATCATACAATTTCACTTCACTAGAATTTTCATAGGAGGTTTCATAGACAAAATCCTCCATTTCATTTTTCAAAAGTGGCTCTTGTTGTAGTTCGTTCTCAAGTTCTTCATCAGAGTCTTCATAGACAAAGTTCCCCCATGAGTCCCCCAATAGTTGTTCTTTGGGTTGTGCATGGATTATAGTCAAATTTCGATTCCTCACTGCCTCTATCAATTTGTCCAATTCTTTCTCAAGTTTTTTCAGTGAAGCTTCTTGGTTCCACATTCTTTGGTCAATGGCCACCTGATTTTGTTGCGAGACCACCATAAACTTTTGCAAAGTTTCCTCCACACTTGGCCTCACAGGCCCTTGTTGCTGCGGTTGTGGCATCGGGGGTTGATATTGCCGCTGAAAATGACCTTGCCATTGATTTCCTCCCCATGAAAAGTCGGGATGATTTCTCCAATCGGGATTACTCTCTCCTTGACTTTGTGAATGGAACGGACTCCCTTCTTGTGGATAATACTCAAAAGAATATGTCCCCGAAGGGCACTCATAAGAACCATGAGAGTATAATCCACAATTTCCAAACGACCCATAGATGTCATAGTTATACATCCTTGAGCCCATTTGAATGTTTAGTTGTCGGTCACCAAGTTAAAACAAAAAATATATACAAAATAATATTCACAATAGCAAATAATTAAATCAACTTTAAAATAAACGCGTCCCCGACAACGGCGCCAAATTTTGACGAGTGTCGAAACGTCAAAAGAAAATTTCCGACTCAAACTACCTACAATTGATTTGTAGATAGGGTAAGTAGGGTCGAACCACCGAGACACGAATTTCAAAGTAGAAAATTATTGCTATGACAAAGATTAAATAAAAATGAAGGTTTTGTTGTTTTAACTAATGCTTTTGAAAAAAAAACTAAATTTGTATAGAAGAGATTTAAATAATAAAATAAAATGGAATTCTCGGGATTGGGTTCACAATTATGCTCAAATTTCAATAGTCATCAATCAAAGTATACTTGGGGTTCGTTCTTACGAAATTATGATTGGGACACTTAGGCGGGTGATTTGCAATCAAGTGCTTCCAACTAATCTATTCCCTTGGCCCGTTCATAGATTAATTGGAAACCCATTTAGAAAAGAAGAACATCAAGAACTACAATTCTTATGAATCTTTTGGCGGGGATTCAACAAATTGTAATTATCAAGCAACGACTAATTACAATTGCGAATTTGGCGGTTCACAATTATAATTCAACAATATTCAAGAACACATATGGCATGCAACATACATATTCCAAAATTCCATTAAAACTACTTAATAATCCCAAGTCTAAAATGAAAATGATGAAAATTAAAACTTAAAACATGAAATTGTTACCTCCAATCCCAAGAACAAAGAAAGTTAGCTATCCATGATGAAAAGTGAAGAACACCAAATTAAAAAAATGAAAGAAAGAAAAATAAACTGAAAAAAATGATAACTCCCCCTTTCCACAGAATTCTCTCTTCTCCCTTAATACCCACGGCTGCATTTATTCCAAAATATGAACAGTCACATAAATCAAGCTCAACTAAGCCCAAGACCAAGCCCAGCTGTTCGGATTTAATGATTTAAACAACAAATGCAGCCCATGTCACAGCCCATTTTAATTCCCTTTGGCCTGGCCATGCGAAATCCTTGGCCCCAAATGCTTGCACTCCTTCGGCCCAGACATGCCCATTGGCCTTGCTTGCTTTGTACCAAGTATATTCGGTTCGTTCCATAATTACACCGTCGCCTTTTATCGCGTTTTGGACATCATCAAAAATTTATAAAAATTTATGTGCACCTTGTCCTTGAATTTCCAATATTTTCGCTTTGCCCGTTTTATCCTTGAACTTCCCAAGTGACACAAAATTACTTCTAATTTGCTCAATCTTCACTTGGATTCCTGAAACTAAATAAACACTAAAAATACCCATTAAAATACACAAAACTCAAGGATTAAGTAAAGAATAAGTTCATAAAGTATTAAATGGATGAGTGTAAAACTCACTCATCAACCACTTGCTTGTTTTCTTTTCATTTACATTTGAATTGAAAATCCTTGTACACGCCAATTTCCAAATAATAGTTATATATACTCTCGTATCGTCCCACATGAATGAAAAATTTTAGTCAAATTGATATAACTTTGATCAATAATTTAAATAAAAAATAGTGATTCTAATAAAAATTTAATTTTTTTATTATAACACAATTAATAATATTTTCAATAATGATTTTTAAATTAATAGTTAAAATTATTGTAATTTGACTAAAAGTCTCGTGATGGAGGGAGTATGTATTTAAATAGAAAACGTCAATCTACAGTCGTATGATCAAACAAATTGAAAAGAAATCCAACGATTGATAATAAAAAAAAAAGTTAAAACTGATGTTGGAGGTGAGAATCAATCCTGACCACTCTTTATCTTTTTTGAAATTAAATTCTGACCACTCTTTATGTGATGGTTATTCTCCACCCCTATTGTAATTGTAATATTGATTTTCCAGAATGAAAATGTTTATACACTATTCTTTCATATTATTATCTATACTACTTTACTTTTATACTAACAACATAATAAACTTACTATCCCTCCATCTCCTTCTCTTCCATATTTTACATTTTATATTTATAACACATCTTTTTTACTTTACTTTTTCTTAACTATCGTGTTTAAAAAGTTACTACAGTTTACGGTTTGAGATGAGATGGAAATAGAAATTTTAACAAATAAAAAATATAATTAATAAAAATAAATTAATACTCAATTTATTATTGTGAATATTAGAAATAGTACTTCCTTTGTCCCTGAAAGATTGTCTCATTTGTCATTTTGACTTGTCCCAAAAAGTATGTCTCATTTCTAAACTTAGGCATGAATGTTAGTGCAAATCTACTAAGGTACAAAAAGATGAAGCTCTTCCTTAATAATTATAAAATGTACAACAGAACAATCTTTTAAGGACGGAGGAAGTATTTATTTTAGATTGAATAAACGGTAGTTATATGATTATACCTAATCCATCTAATATAGCCATAACTTTGACTTTCAGTGGGTCCAAATTTAATTGCCAAAAATTGGAAGCTACAAAGTCAAAACTTTCATTTAATTTGACATCATTTCATTTTTCTGCACTACTTACCCATTGACTTCTGCAGTTTTCAAATTGCCCTTTAATGGCTTATGGGACTCACATTTATATTTGCAGTAGCTTTCTCTTCTTAAGGAAGGGAAAGTGCAATAAGTATTTTGAAGGATCTTTTTGACAATCAAGTAGTATCACATATTCTTCCTTGAATATTCTTTTCCAGTGACATGATAGTGATTTTTTTATTTTAGTTTTAATTTAAAGCGATTTTTATAGTTATAATTTTGATTTATTTTTTTTACCTAAGTTTATGCATTTCTTTTACTATGAGACATGAGTATCGATTTTTTTTTTGGTTCTGATAGCTATTTATTAGATTTTTTTCTTTTTTTTTTTTTCACTCTGATATTAGAACTAACTGTCATTTTTTAACTGATGAACACATGACAAACCTTTTTTTTCACTACTCACACATGCATGCACAGAAACACCTAGGAAATAAATCATAGGGAGAGAAAGTCTTCCCTCTAACTTTTGGGAGGATCGAACCCATGACCTCCAGGTTGAAAGCCATGAGCTCAAGCCAGCATGCCAAATTCCCATATGCAACACATGACAAACCTGTAGTGTGCACGAAAAGGGAATTTTTGTGTTATTTTTATTCCACGGGCTTTAGATGATTTTTAAAAAATCGATCATTCTTTAATAATTAATGTTAGGTTAAGGGACTTTCGAGAATGCTCTTTTGTATTTAAAGATGGTAAAAATGACATAAGCTAAAGCTTCATTTGTTTCACGAAAAACGACTTTTGAAAATTAATTTCTTTTAAAATATTTTACGGAAAATGAAAATATTTTTCGAACAATGAGATAAACATGTTTTCGGATTTTTGATAAGGAAAATGTTTTCCGAAAATTATTTTCATGTGTTTAATGAAAATATTTTTCGATAAAAACACAATTAGAGATGATGCTGCAAGAAACGTGTTGATCAGCCTTAGTTCAGCAATTAGGTTGATCTCCTAGCCTTGACCTGAAACCAATGAACACACGGCTAGCCGAAATGGTCTCCGGCTAAAACCCTCCGGCGTGATGATGAGATAGCACGTATTTAGCTTATAAACTGTGCTGAAATCAATTGAACAACAAATAAGACAATATCTTCTAACGTTGGATGTTGTGAAGTATTTATTGCCTTGATAAGAGATAGTGTTGTAGTAGGATTGTATCGAATCCCGTAATTCATGGAGAAAATATCGGCATAACGTACTCCGAAATTGTAGGAGGCAGTTATGGAAAGAGTCTTTGGTCGACGTACGTCTCTGTAGGTCGAGGTCGCCTGAATAGATCGAGGTCGACCTGACTTTGCATCATAGCCAGATAGCATTCGTACAAGGAGATGATCGCATGTCGGACAAAGCTAGGTCGGGACCAATAATGGTCGGACAATGAGCTAGGTCGACTAATCTTTGCTGTTGGACCATGGGCCTTGTAATAACTGGGTCGGTCCACTTGATGATGTTGCTGTAATAATATCTGAATAATTGGGCTTCGTACGTTGGGCATAGCCCGTCACTTTTATTTCGTTTAGTGGCCCCCAACTTTCTGAGTTGACTTTGTCGACCAGGAAGTTATGAAAAATTTGTGGACTCTTAAGTAGCTCGTAGCTAGATGGTTGAAAATGTTGGATGGTCGACTGAGATGACGTGGCTTAATCTCGACCATTAATTTTTTTGACGGTTAGATCCTTTGGAGCGCCGTAATGATTATGAGGTACGACGTTTAGACATTCATCTTGGGAACCATCTTTGGCATTAATTGAAGGATTGAACCGTTATGCCTCCAAACCTTTCCAATTCAGATAGGGATAAGGAGTAGGTATAAAAGGCAAATCCTTTTCCTTTTCCAATTTTACAAACCCCCAAATCTGATAATACCCAACAAGAACAAAGCAAGGCGATTTCTAATTTTCTGGTGCAATCAAGTTTCCGTTTCACTCTATATACCCTTCGATTCATCTGCTTTTAGGTTTATTTTCTAGCTTTTTTGTCAATTCCGACATGGCTAGGACCTTCGGTTGTGAGAGGGGTGTTAGGTATGGGTATTGTTCAGCCAACCTTAGGGTTTATAAACGATTAGATGGACCTTGGAGAAAGATGTAGGGATGAATGTATCACCATTCTGAAAGCATGGGGCTTGTGCTATGGAAATGTGGAAGTCCCAGGTAGAGAAAGTATAGGAGATTTGGAGGTGGACGACCAAAGGGTTGTCCGCTTTCGTCTCTTCAATAAGCCGATAGACCACTTTATTATGTTTTATATTAGAGGGTCCAATAAACAGCCCTTCCCTAAAGATAGGTTAGAATTTTCAGGGGAATCTAGGTCGCTCATAGATAGCTCTGATGAAACGCCATCCAGTTCTGATTCCCCTGTTCCCCCTTCTTCTGTAAATATGTCGACTCAACAACAATCTGCGGCCTCCACTTCGTCGAGCACCCCCTCTACCAACATTGTCGATGTCTTCTGCTCGACGATCGTTCCAGGACATAACGAAAGAGGATACGTGGCTCCCAGGCTGTCAATTGGGAAAAAGAGTTCGAAATCGAGGATCAAAATCCTCCACGACTTCTTCGAGATCAGCAGGGAGGAGTTCTGATTGACTCATTTTATGGCAACTCAAATGAAGGCTCGGTCATGGGCGCACTGGGCCTTAAACTCGTCAAAGGTGGCTTTCTTCTACAGCCAATTTGAGACCGATCTACGACTCCCCCTCGACCCATTCATCTGTGAGTTCCTAGAGTGTATGGTCGTTGTTCCCATGCAGCTTGGGGCTAATACTGTGAGGGTGCTCGTATTCTTTGCCATGGTCTGCCGGTTTGTTGGGTACGAACCGTGCGTGAACGTGTTTAGGAGATTTTTCAAAGTAGTAGTTAACGATAAAACCCTAGGTATCAGCACTCCGGCCAAAGCCAAGGCCCCCAAGTTATTTGTGAATTTGCCCGACAAGGTGGTTGGATGGAACTCCCATCTGATTTTGGTCGAAAGTAAGAGTGGTTGGGAATTTCCCTTGCCTAATGCCGCTTCACACCCAATGATGGAAGAGGACTATTGGGTCCCTGACTGGAGTGATGAGCTAGCTCACAGACTGACTATGGTAGCTCGAAGAAGCACTATCAGCCGGGGTGTATTAGGGTCGTGCAAATACTACTTTATTCAAGCTAGAATGATGTTAGGTTGTGATGGAGAGGTAGACCCACTAGCGTTGATAGTTAGGAGCCTGAGATACCCGAATTGGGTAATCCACGAGAGGGATAGGTTTGAGGCCCAATGCCATTTTTGTAAGAATCACCCCGGCCAATGCAGATCCCAAGATCACTTTGGTGGTAAATTGTTTACCCGTTATTTCCTTATAGCTCGTCATTTCTTTGCTCGCTTACTGTTCTTTCTTTGCTCGCTTATTTCTTTAGCTAACTGTTCATTCTTTTTGCTCGTGCAGTTGTCACCCCCGACCAACTAGCAAACATGGATCGTATACTTAGCACCAATGACCGGAGGAAGAGCAAAAAGCTCATGGTACTGCGAATGCCCGTGCCAGTCGCGAAAAAAAAAAAGAGGCTGAGGAAAGAAATAAGATGCTCCCTAAGGCAGGAGTAGCGATGGTTCCCATCGATGGAACCCATAGATGACGCCCCCCAAGTTTAAGCTGTTGGGGTGGAAGATGAGGTCGACACTTCGACCGAGTTGAGATCGGAATCCGGTCCACTACTTGAGCTAGCTGGGGCTGCCCCCCAAAATGTGGATGATGTTGATGTCGTCGATCTTGACGAAGATGAAGAGGAGGACACCCTTCCCCTTACAACGACAAGAAAGAGATCAAGGTTCGACCAAGAGCCTGTGGGAGCTGATATTTCACGAGCATCGGGCTCTGCCTTCGTTCAACCCACACTCCAAATGCCTCCGGTCACTAGCACGGAGCTCGTGCAGGCCAAAGTGGCCAGGCTAAGTGAGGTTCCTCCCCTCACGGGTGGTGATAGCTTGTGCCGCTAGTATCCTGATTTGGGATTTGGTCAATTTATAGTGAGGCGGGCTGCGGACAGAGATCTGCTGGCCAGATTTGCGGAGAAGGTCTGACTGCTGAAGAGTTTAGTGACAGGTCCGGCCTGGTCCACTCTGAGGTAACCATGCTCCATACCTTTCACTTTTATTTTACTCGTCATATTTTTTGGTCGCTCTTAATTGCGATAGTTTGTCAATCTAATCCTTCTCTTTTTGTTTATGCAGTCCCTTACTTTGATCGAACAGGCAAAGAGCAGCTGGAGAGCAGTTGCAGAGAGAGAGAAGATAGCCACGGCCCAATATGCTCATAAATCCCAAGAAGTTACCGAACTGAGGGAGAAGTTGGTGGATCTTAACTCTGGTTATGATGCTCTCAAGCTCGTTAAAGATGATACAGTAAAAGAGAGAGATGGGGTGTTGGCCGACCTCACTGCTGCCAGGACGGAGCTCGCCCCTCTCCAAGAGCAGGTAAATATTTTGAAGGAGGAGGTCGTTGAAGCCAAACTCATGAGAAATAAGCTAGAGAGCGACCTGGGTAGGATTCTTGCCTTTGTGCAAGATCACAAAGCTCGAATAAAGAAGATGGATGAAGATCACAAGGCTGCTCGGGATACTTGGGAAGAGGAGTCCCAGGCAAAGGTGAAGGCCACTGAGGAGGCTGCTGTGAAGGCTGCAATGGAGGCATTCAAGCATGGTGACGAGTGCTTTGAGATCATAATGAGCCGAGCTAGGGCTTTTTATGATGTCGGGTGCTAACATATGGCCCGCCGAGCTGTCGTAGATCCCTTCTCTAGCCTATCCGTTGATCAGTTGGCCAAATGGGCCTCAGAGGATCAGTATGATACCCAAGCCCGCAGTGGTAATCCTCTAGTGCCTTATAATGACAACAATTTGGCGGCAATCGCCCAACAAGATGAGGAAGATCATGTTGAGCCTTGGGTCGCACCTCCAGTGGAAGAGAGGAATTTTAATACCATTCTCCAGGAGCTCGATGAAGCTGCCGATCAAGATGATGAGGAAATGGTCGAAAGTGATGAGGTCAGCCAAGATCAAGTCTTCAATGAGGCTGAGCAAATGGGGCAGGAGCAACCCAACAACGATCAAGATAACTGATGTTTACATTTCTTTTGGTTTTGTAATGAACAAGTTCCATACATTCTTTTTTGTATTCTTTTGAATGTCGCCTTGGCCTAGTTTGGGAGGTAGTTAACTCGTAATCTTATTTGCCCAAGTTCTAGCCCACTATGGGGGACTTTCTTATTAATGCTAGTTGACTTTTCTTGAATCGTTTTGTTATGATTCATACTTGTACTTGTATGTCGAACTAGATTAAGTAGAAGATCGACCCAACTCTTGGTTAGAACAATTGGCTAATCAACGAAGCTGACCAAGGTTTTAGTCGAGCTTGTTTAATAATGAGATTAACATAAGTCTTTAGTCGGACTGTTTAAGAACGAGGTCGACTTAGGACATTAGTCGAATCTGTTTAAAGAACGAGATTGACCTAAGTCTTCAGTCGAACTTGTTTAAGAACGAGGTCGACTTAGGACATTAGTCGAATCTGTTTAAAGAATGAGATTGACCTAATTCTTCAATTAGACCTGTTTAAGAATGAGGTCGACTTAGGATATTAGTCGAATCTGTTTAAAGAACGAGATTGATCTAAGTCTTCAGTCGGACCTGTTTAAGAACGAGGTTGACTTAGGACATTAGTCAAATCTGTTTAAAGAACGAGATTGACCTAAGTCTTCAGTCGAACCTGTTTAAGAACGATGTCGACTTAGAACATTAGTTGAATTTGTTTAAAGAACGAGACTGACCTAAGTCTTCAGTCAGACCTGTTTAAGAACGAGATCGACTTAGGACTTCAGTCGAATTTTTTTAAAGAACGAGAGTGACCTAAGTCTTCAGTCGGACCTGTTTAAGAACGAAATCGACTTAGGACTTTAGTCGAATCTATTTACTATGTCGAGATCGACTAAGAGTCGGATTTGAGTTAAATAAAGCATAAGAGTAATACAACTTGTAGATAGAACATTCCAATTTATTGAAGAAGCAGATAGTTACATAGAATACTGAATGCTGAATCTAAAAGTAATATCTAACTAGGTGGCTAGCATGTCACGCATGTTTCAGCTCGTCACCCCCTGGATGGCCAATCATGTAGATCCCTTCCCTGATAACTCGAGTGATGATGTAAGGACCTTCCCAGTTAGGAGATAGCTTGTTCTGTCTGCCTTTCTACCAGTCACCTCGATTTTCCTTAGAACGACCTCTTCCTGACTTTCTTGTCGTGGTAGCCCTTGGTTTTCTGTTTGTAATTCACAATTCTGAGTTGGGCAGTTGTCTGTTTCTCTTCAAGCAAGTCCAGGTCGAGCAATCTGTTAGAAGTGTTCTGATCTTGATCGAAGAAAACCACTCTAGCTGTAGGAACTCGTAGCTCGGAAGGTGCCATGGCCTCCGACCCAAAAGTAAGGGCGAATGGGGTTTATCCTGTAGGTCCCCAGGTGGTTGTGCGGACTGCCTAAAGAGCAAGGGGCAGTTCATCCAACCATCTGCTAGCTCATCCCACTAAGCCCGTCTTTAGTGCTGATAAGACAAGTTTGTTCGCCGCTTCTGCTTGCCCATTTCCTTGAGGATAGGTGACTGACGACTTCCAATGTTTGACTCCCAAGCTGTTCATTTCTGTTTCAAACCCAATTGAGAATTTTAGCCCGTTATCTGATACAATTGCATGAGGCACTCCAAAATGACACCAGATGTAGTCATGGATAAAATTGATGGAGTTTTCCTCAGTAATCTTAACTAAAGGCTTGGCTTCGATCCACTTGGTGAAGTAGTCAATGGCCACGATCACGTACTTGCAGTTTCCACGGGCGGGTGGGAAGGGTCCAATCAAATCTACCCCCACATGCTGAATGGCCAAGCAGCGACTACTGGAGTTTGCTCGGTTGTAGGCACTCTTGGTAGGTCGGCATATTTAAGGCACTTGTCACATTTCTAAACAAATTCTCGAGCGACTTCTCTTAAGTGAGGCCAATAATAACCCAAAGTGAGTAGTTTGTCTGCCAAAGTTCTGGCCCCCGGGTGTCCACCACATATCCCACAATGAACTTCGTGCAAAAGATGAGTGACTTCCATGAGGTAAACACACCTCAGTAATGGCTTCACGAATGACCTTCTGAACAGTGCATCTCCGTGTATAACAAACCTTGGGGATTTTTTCTTGATCGCTCTAGCTGCCTGTTTGTCAGTAGGTAGCTCGCCTGTTTCTATATAGGCCTTCATCTCATCAATCCAGCACTTAGAGCTGTCAACCGAGCATAGAACCTGCACTCTTTCGTATGCTAGATGCTCTAAGTAAGAAATTGGCTCTCCATGTTGCTCGTCTGATGTGGCCAATTTGGAGAGTAGGTCAGCTAACTCGTTATCTTCACGAGCTACTCTTTAAATTTCCTAGAATTCCAAGTCTTGGACCAACCTTTTTATCAGCTCGCAATATTTGACTAGGCGGGATTGAGTACTTCGTAGTCCCTCTGACTTGGTTCACGATTAGCTGAGATTCACAATAGGCAATGACTTTGGTCACCCCAAAGCACTTGGCATATTCAATAGCAGCGATCAAGGCCTTATATTCGGCTTGGTTGTTGGAAGCCTCGAACTTGAACCTCAAAGCCTCTTCAAAAACTTTACCCGTCTCTGGCTCGATCAAAATGATTCCAGCTCCACTTATACTCTTGGTCACAGACCCATCTGATTAGGCCTTCCAGCAATCGTCGGGCAAACTTATTAAGGGTTGGCTCGATTGTTCTTTCCCCTTCAAACTTTCCTTTGGGGTACTTTCTTTGCTTTCTTCCTTGGTGAACATAAGCTCGACCAAGAAGTCTGCCAAAGGTTGAGTTTTTAATGCCTTTCGAGGCCTATACTCTATATCGAACTCTGTTAGTTCTATTGACCAGTTGAGTAGGCGGTCTGAACTCTCCGGATTATGCAGAATCTTCCTCAAGGGAGCGTTAGTCAGCACGACAATAGGGTGAGTTGAGAAATAAGCCTGTAACTGTCTTGCTACTACTACCAAGGCATAAGCTACCTTTTCAGCATTGTAATATCTTCCCTCTACGTCGTACAACACCTTACTCACGTAGTAAACGGGCTTCTGAACTCTGCCTTCTTCTCTGACCAACACTGCAGCCACAGCTCGATCCCCAGCAGATAGATATACAAACAAACTTTCTCCCATGATCGAGCTGCTCAGCAAAGGTGGAGAGGCTAGGTACTCTTTGAGTTGCTGGAACGACGATGAGCATTCGATCGTCCACTCAAAACTTTTCATCCTCCTCAATGTTTTGAAGAAGGCGAGAGACCTCTCTGCTGACTTTGCTATAAAGTGACCTAGAGCTGCCACTCTACCATTTAGTCGTTGTACCTCCTTAATGCAGGTTGGCTTCTGCATTTCAACCAAAGATTTTATTTTTTCTGGGTTGCCTTCAATGCCCCTCTGTGACACCATGAACCCCAAGAATTTTCCGGCTGCCACTCCAAACACGCACTTGTTAGGATTCAATTTCATGTCGTTTGCTCGCAGATTGGTGAGCGTTTCCCTTAGGTCGACCACATGACGCCTGGCCTTTATTTTTATGACCATATTGTTGATGTAGGCCTCCATGTTTTGGCCAATTTGATTTGCAAAGACCTTGTTGACCATCCTCTGATAGGTCGCTCCAGCATTCTTTAGCCCAAAGGGCATTATGTTGTAGCAATACGTACCTCCAGCAGCTTGCAAGGCAGTCTTTTCTATGTCGTCTTTATGCATCTTGATCTGGTGGTAACCTGAGTAAGCATCGAGGAAACTCAATGTGGCATGTCCAGCTATATAGTCGACCAACTTGTCAATCCTTGGTAGAGGATAGTTTTCTTTGGGGCAAGCCACGTTTAGGTAGATGAAGTCGACGCACATCCTCCATTTTCCATTTGATTTCTTTACCATCACCACATTTTCTAGCCAGGTGGTATATGACGCCTCCTTGATGATATATGCACTAAGGAGTTTGTTTACCTCTAGCTTGATGGCTTCTTCTTTGTCTCGAGCAAAAATATGTGGCTTCTGCTCTTTGAATTTTATGGTGGGGTTGACCCCCAAATGATGCACATTGACCTCTTCCTTTATCCCCCTTAGGCAAAGACATTTGTGCTTTATTTCAACAACTCGACTATTTTTGCCCTTTCTTCAGGTGACAACTGCCTCCCTATTCTGATGAGTTGCTCGGGGTAGGAAGGATTTGCAACTATTTCTTCCAGGTCGTCAACTGGCTCTAGCTTCGGACCATCCCTGAATTGTAGGGTTTCAACAATGATCTCTCTCACCCTTCTTCTCTCTTTGGCCTCCAATTGTGGAGCTTCTTCAACAATCATATCATCCAACTCAGCTGCAATTTTCCCACTAGTGGCCCCCGAGTTGTGGTTGATCTGGAGGCTTAGGTTGCCTATGATGACTTGATCGACCATAACTGTATCTGCTTCGACCATAGTGTTTTGAGAGGGACGTGTCGGCTCAGTTATGACATAGTCATGTGAGGAATAGGTCACCTCTTCTACTCAGGTGATTGTAGATAGTCTTGAGGTTGTGGTGACTGATTTGGAGAGCTTCCAGGTCGCTTCCGGAGAATCAATCTCTAGCTCTCTCTTCTTTTTGGATTTTAGGACATGATCCAGGTATGCTCTGGCATTTCTAAGAACGCATCCCACTCCTGACAAGGTAGGGAACTTGACCCTCTGATGGGGGATTGATGGAACCATTCCAAGGGCGACCTATCCAGGGATACCCAAAATAGCATGATAGTCACTTTCTACATCAATGACTATAAAAGTACCTTTGCCACTGTCCTCAATGGATGTTGTCCGATGTCTACTTCCAGCTCGATCTTCCTCTTGGCATCCACCCTATGATTGGTGAATCCTTCTAGTCGACCTGCGTAAGTCGACAATCTAGCATCTGTTAGCCCCATACTCAAGAAAGTTTAGTAGTAGATGATGTCTTTGCAAGCCCCCGTGTCTACTAATATCCTGCTTGACGTGCAGTCATCAATCAGCCTCCATGTTGTCTAACCTTCTTTTCAGATTGAGGAGCTCTCTAGCATCCAAGTCCCTCCTTTGATGTGAGACAGTGTTGGACTTTTCTCTCTCATCCCTGTGGGGCTCTCTTCTAGAGATGGTCTGCTGTTTGTCATTTCGTGGGGGTGTCACCTCTCTCCTTTCCCGATGGGACAATGACCTTTCGGCCCTCGAGGGTGACCTATTGTGATGATGTGTGCCATTCGCGGGAAAATTCGATTTTTCTTTTCTTTGAAAAACCAAATAAAACCGGAAAACGGAGTCGCCACGCCATTTTTGTTTTAAGGGCCAAAACATTGAAAAATGCCCGAGATTAGAGATTTGGGTTCGAAGGTCATGTTACACGCCGGGAAGGACGTTAGTGTGCACCCGGAATGCCTCGTAAAACGAGTCTTCCAAGCTGAAAATCATTTGTGTGTGTGTGTGTGTGTTTTGGCCAAAATAAGTTGAAACTCAGAAAAGTAAAAATTGGGAAATCTTTATTAGACTTTGGTCAGATCCCATGATTTTTTGGATGATTTTTGGATTGAGATTTGGTACTCAAAAGACTTTTTAAAGTTGAGAGTCACTTCTGCCAGAATGAAAAAGGCAGTGGACCTTTGATTTTAAATGGATTCAAGGGACTTAAAAACTTCATAATCTGGATAAACTCAGAGAATGAAAGTTGTTCCAGACACCTTAAATAAGATTTGTGCGAAGGAATTTTCCATTTTGGAGAAGATTTGAGGGGTCAAAACCTTCTGGAAATCTCAGATATGAAATCTGGATTTCCAGAAGCTGATGAACTGGCCTCTAAAAGAAAATTTGAAAAAGGGAGTTTTACTCACGAAAAAAATAAAGTAAAAATATTTCTGAAAAGCTCTGGATGTTGGCTACAAAAAGTGTTTTGTAGTCAACACCAAATTCCAAGTTTATCTATGTCCAAAAATTAAGACAATGGACTGGGGTCTTGGAAAATTGCTACTGGACAGCAACTTCTCAAGAAAGGAAAAATGATTTTAAAGGGGGTTTTTGCATCCATGCTTGTCCCCATTTCCCTAGGTTTTTGTTAGTGATCACTTGACATTTTAGTGGTGAATCAACTATACCAAACCATCCTTGGGGTACATTAGGACTAAGCACTTCATTTGCTTGGGAAGGGGAATTTTATCCTTTGAAATCAAGATTTGGTGCTTGAAAATGGTTTTTAGGGTTTTGAAAATGCATTTGCAAGTAAGTAAGAACACATTGAAGAAAATGTTGATCCTTGTAGAGGATCATCCATGGAGATGAACTTCCATGGTGATCCTCTTGGATCTAAGACAAGAAGATGAATGAACTACATTTTGTAGCTTGAAAATGCATACATGGATGAGAGACTTAGAGTAAGAAGAGGGAGGTTATACCTATCTTCTTTGTGTTTTGGAGCTTTGGCTTGAATGTAAGAGTGTTTGAGGCTTGATTTGAGTGAGTGAAAGTTGGGAAGATTCAAGAGAAAAAGGTGACAATTCTAGAGAATTCTCACTGTTTTCTCAAGTATTTTCGCCAAATGCTGTGAGTTATGTTGTTGTTCTCCTTTTTTTTTGAGACTGGAGGGCTCAATTTATAGCCCTCTGAAAAATACAAAGGTATCCGCGCGGACAAGGTTGGTGGCGTGCACTGTTCATTAAATGCTGCTCCAGGCTTTGGACACAAGGAATATTTTTCAAAAAATCAAACAGAAACTGTTTTTCAACTTGCTGTTTCGGGATTTTCTTAATTCTTTTGCTTTTTGAGATTCCTTTGAAGGTTTATCTTTAAATAGCAATGCCCATTTTGCCCTCACTTTGTTAGAAAAGTTAGGAATGTTAGTAATTGTTAGGAATGTTAAAACTTTCGTTAATTTTCTAACGAAAATACAAACAAACTCAAATTGGAGCACTTACAGTAGCCCCTCGGCGACGGCGCTTTCGAAGGAAGCGGGGTCGTCGATAAGAGTAAGGCTCCATATTTGACAGGATGATCAAGTGATCGAGCGGCTGAACCTATTTAATAGGCTACCTACGTATCCCGAGTGGGAATCAAGCCGGCCGTAGTTCGGGTCTTTGACCCTAGAGATGATGGCGTTTTAGGTGCCTCGAACCTGATGAGCGAGTTCTGCGGTCGGTTGCTGGAAAGAAACTCTGCTAGGGATAAGAGATGACCGTTCTCGGTCTGATGGCTGAAATTGTATATCCGCTCTGCTGGGGATATGAATGACCATTTTCGGTCTGAGGGCTATCCGCTCTGCTGGGGATAGGAATGACCATTTTTGGTCCGATGGCTGAAATTGTATATCCGCTCTGCTGGAGATATGAATGACCATTTTCGGTCTGAGGGCTATCCGCTCTGCTGGGGATAGGAATGACCATTTTTGGTCTGATGGCTGAAATTGTATATCCGCTCTGCTGGGGATATGAATGACCATTTTCGGTCTGAGGGCTATCCGCTTTGCTGGGGATATGAATGACCATTTTCGGTCTGATGGCTGAAATTGTATATCCGCTCTGCTGGGGATATGAATGACCATTTTCGGTCTGAGGGCTATCCGCTCTGCTGGGGATAGGAAATGACCATTTTTGGTCTGAGGGCTATCCGCTCTGCTGGGGATAGGAATGACCATTTTCGGTCTGATGGCTGAACCTAATGATAGGCTACCTACGTATCCTTAAGAGGAATCAAGCCAGTCGTAGTTCGAGATTTTGACCCTGGAGATGATGGCGTTTTAGGTGCCTCGAACCTTGATGATGGCGTTTTAGGTGCCTCAAACCTTGATGATGGCGTTTTAGGTGCCTCGGACCTGGATGAGGATGGCTTTTTAGGTGCCTCGAACCTTGATGATGGCGTTTTAGGTGCCTCAAACCTTGATGATGGCGTTTTAGGTGCCTCGGACCTTGATTGTGAAATGGCCTTTTGGCGGACTTTGTCTGCTGCCGAAGGAGAGGGTGACCGTTTTGGTCGAGGGGCTGGACCTAATGATAGGCTACCTACGTATCCCTAGTGGGAATCAAGCCCTTTCGTAGTTCGAAATCTACTCGAGATTTCTGGATAAACTCAGAGAATGAAAGTTGTTCCAGACACCTTAAATAAGATTTGTGCGAAGGAATTTTCCATTTTGGAGAAGATTTGAGGGGTCAAAACCTTCTGGAAATCTCAGATATGAAATCTGGATTTCCAGAAGCTGATGAACTGGCCTCTAAAAGAAAATTTGAAAAAGGGAGTTTTACTCACGCAAAAAATATAGTAAAAATATTTCTGGAAAGCTCTGGATGTTGGCTACAAAAAGTGTTTTGTAGTCAACACCAAATTACAAGTTTATCTGTGTCCAAAAATTAAGACAATGGACTGGGGTCTTGGAAAATTGCTACTGGACAGCAACTTCTCAAGAAAGGAAAAATGATTTTAAAGGGGGTTTTTGCATCCATGCTTGTCCCCATTTCCCTAGGTTTTGGTTAGTGATCACTTGACATTTTAGTGGTGAATCACCTATACCAAACCATCCTTGGGGTACATTAGGACTAAGCACTTCATTTGCTTGGGAAGGGGAATTTTATCCTTTGAAATCAAGATTTGGTGCTTGAAAATGATTTTTAGGGTTTTGAAAATGCATTTGCAAGTAAGTAAGAACACATTGAAGAAAATGTTGATCCTTGTAGAGGATCATCCATGGAGATGAACTTCCATGGTGATCCTCTTGGATCTAAGACAAGAAGATGAATGAACTACATTTTGTAGCTTGAAAATGCATACATGGATGAGAGACTTAGAGTAAGAAGAGGGAGGTTATACCTATCTTCTTTGTGTTTTGGAGCTTTGGCTTGAATGTAAGAGTGTTTGAGGCTTGATTTGAGTGAGTGAAAGTTGGGAAGATTCAAGAGAAAAAGGTGACAATTCTAGAGAATTCTCACTGTTTTCTCAAGTATTTTCGCCAAATGCTGTGAGTTATGTTGTTGTTCTCCTTTTTTTTGAGACTGGAGGGCTCAATTTATAGCCCTCTGAAAAATACAAAGGTATCCGCGCGGACAAGGTTGGTGGCGTGCACTGTTCATTAAATGCTGCTCCAGGCTTTGGACACAAGGAATATTTTTCAAAAAATCAAACAGAAACTGTTTTTCAACTTGTCGTTTCGGGATTTTCTTAATTCTTTTGCTTTTTGAGATTCCTTTGAAGGTTTATCTTTAAATAGCAATGCCCATTTTGCCCTCACTTTGTTAGAAAAGTTAGGAATGTTAGTAATTGTTAGGAATGTTAAAACTTTCGTTAATTTTCTAACGAAAATACAAACAAACTCAAATTGGAGCACTTACAGTAGCCCCTCGGCGACGGCGCTTTCGAAGGAAGCGGGGTCGTCGATAAGAGTAAGGCTCCATATTTGACAGGATGATCAAGTGATCGAGCGGCTGAACCTATTTAATAGGCTACCTACGTATCCCGAGTGGGAATCAAGCCGGCCGTAGTTCGGGTCTTTGACCCTAGAGATGATGGCGTTTTAGGTGCCTCGAACCTGATGAGCGAGTTCTGCGGTCGGTTCTTTGGAAAGAAACTCTGCTAGGGATAAGAGATGACCGTTCTACGATGGCTGAAATTGTATATCCGCTCTGCTGGGGATATGAATGACCATTTTCGGTCTGAGGGCTATCCGCTCTGCTGGGGATAGGAATGACCATTTTTGGTCCGATGGCTGAAATTGTATATCCGCTCTGCTGGAGATATGAATGACCATTTTCGGTCTGAGGGCTATCCGCTCTGCTGGGGATAGGAATGACCATTTTTGGTCTGATGGCTGAAATTGTATATCCGCTCTGCTGGGGATATGAATGACCATTTTCGGTCTGAGGGCTATCCGCTTTCTTTGGGGATATGAATGACCATTTTCGGTCGATGGCTGAAATTGTATATCCGCTCTGCTTGGGGATATGAATGACCATTTTCGGTCTCGAGGGCTATCCGCTCTGCTGGGATAGGAAATGACCATTTTTGGTCTCGAGGGCTATCCGCTCTGCCGGGGATAGGAATGACCATTTTCGGTCGATGGCTGAACCTAATGATAGGCTACCTACGTATCCTTAAGAGGAATCAAGCCAGTCGTAGTTCGAGATTTTGACCCTGGAGATGATGGCGTTTTAGGTGCCTCGAACCTTGATGATGGCGTTTTAGGTGCCTCAAACCTTGATGATGGCGTTTTAGGTGCCTCGGACCTGGATGAGGATGGCTTTTTAGGTGCCTCGAACCTTGATGATGGCGTTTTAGGTGCCTCAAACCTTGATGATGGCGTTTTAGGTGCCTCGGACCTTGATTGTGAAATGGCCTTTTGGCGGACTTTGTCTGCTGCCGAAGGAGAGGGTGACCGTTTTGGTCGAGGGGCTGGACCTAATGATAGGCTACCTACGTATCCCTAGTGGGAATCAAGCCCTTTCGTAGTTCGAAATCTACTCGAGATTTCTGGATAAACTCAGAGAATGAAAGTTGTTCCAGACACCTTAAATAAGATTTGTGCGAAGGAATTTTCCATTTTGGAGAAGATTTGAGGGGTCAAAACCTTCTGGAAATCTCAGATATGAAATCTGGATTTCCGAAGCTGATGAACTGGCCTCTAAAAGAAAATTTGAAAAAGGGAGTTTTACTCACGCAAAAATATAGTAAAAATATTTCTGGAAAGCTCTGGATGTTGGCTACAAAAAGTGTTTTGTAGTCAACACCAAATTACAAGTTTATCTGTGTCCAAAAATTAAGACAATGGACTGGGGTCTTGGAAAATTGCTACTGGACAGCAACTTCTCAAGAAAGGAAAAATGATTTTAAAGGGGGTTTTTGCATCCATGCTTGTCCCCATTTCCCTAGGTTTTGGTTAGTGATCACTTGACATTTTAGTGGTGAATCACCTATACCAAACCATCCTTGGGGTACATTAGGACTAAGCACTTCATTTGCTTGGGAAGGGGAATTTTATCCTTTGAAATCAAGATTTGGTGCTTGAAAATGATTTTTAGGGTTTTGAAAATGCATTTGCAAGTAAGTAAGAACACATTGAAGAAAATGTTGATCCTTGTAGAGGATCATCCATGGAGATGAACTTCCATGGTGATCCTCTTGGATCTAAGACAAGAAGATGAATGAACTACATTTTGTAGCTTGAAAATGCATACATGGATGAGAGACTTAGAGTAAGAAGAGGGAGGTTATACCTATCTTCTTTGTGTTTTGGAGCTTTGGCTTGAATGTAAGAGTGTTTGAGGCTTGATTTGAGTGAGTGAAAGTTGGGAAGATTCAAGAGAAAAAGGTGACAATTCTAGAGAATTCTCACTGTTTTCTCAAGTATTTTCGCCAAATGCTGTGAGTTATGTTGTTGTTCTCCTTTTTTTTTGAGACTGGAGGGCTCAATTTATAGCCCTCTGAAAAATACAAAGGTATCCGCGCGGACAAGGTTGGTGGCGTGCACTGTTCATTAAATGCTGCTCCAGGCTTTGGACACAAGGAATATTTTTCAAAAAATCAAACAGAAACTGTTTTTCAACTTGCTGTTTCGGGATTTTCTTAATTCTTTTGCTTTTTGAGATTCCTTTGAAGGTTTATCTTTAAATAGCAATGCCCATTTTGCCCTCACTTTGTTAGAAAAGTTAGGAATGTTAGTAATTGTTAGGAATGTTAAAACTTTCGTTAATTTTCTAACGAAAATACAAACAAACTCAAATTGGAGCACTTACAGTAGCCCCTCGGCGACGGCGCTTTCGAAGGAAGCGGGGTCGTCGATAAGAGTAAGGCTCCATATTTGACAGGATGATCAAGTGATCGAGCGGCTGAACCTATTTAATAGGCTACCTACGTATCCCGAGTGGGAATCAAGCCGGCCGTAGTTCGGGTCTTTGACCCTAGAGATGATGGCGTTTTAGGTGCCTCGAACCTGATGAGCGAGTTCTGCGGTCGGTTGCTGGAAAGAAACTCTGCTATGGATAAGAGATGACCGTTCTCGGTCGATGGCTGAAATTGCATATCCGCTCTGCTGGGGATATGAATGACCATTTTCGGTCTGAGGGCTATCCGCTCTGCTGGGGATAGGAATGACCATTTTTGGTCTGATGGCTGAAATTGTATATCCGCTCTGCTGGGGATATGAATGACCATTTTCGGTCTGAGGGCTATCCGCTCTGCTGGGGATAGGAATGACCATTTTTGGTCTGATGGCTGAAATTGTATATCCGCTCTGGGGATATGAATGACCATTTTCGGTCTGAGGGCTATCCGCTTTGCTGGGGATATGAATGACCATTTTCGGTCTGATGGCTGAAATTGTATATCCGCTCTGGGGATATGAATGACCATTTTCGGTCCGAGGGCTATCCGCTCACTGGGGATAGGAAATGACCATTTTTGGTCTGAGGGCTATCCGCTCTGCTGGGGATAGGAATGACCATTTTCGGTCTGATGGCTGAACCTAATGATAGGCTACCTACGTATCCTTAAGAGGAATCAAGCCAGTCGTAGTTCGAGATTTTGACCCTGGAGATGATGGCGTTTTAGGTGCCTCGAACCTTGATGATGGCGTTTTAGGTGCCTCAAACCTTGATGATGGCGTTTTAGGTGCCTCGGACTGGATGAGGATGGCTTTTTAGGTGCCTCGAACCTTGATGATGGCGTTTTAGGTGCCTCAAACCTTGATGATGGCGTTTTAGGTGCCTCGGACCTTGATTGTGAAATGGCCTTTTGGCGGACTTTGTCCGCTGCCGAAGGAGAGGGTGACCGTTTTGGTCGAGGGGCTGGACCTAATGATAGGCTACCTACGTATCCCTAGTGGGAATCAAGCCCTTTCGTAGTTCGAAATCTACTCGAGATTTCTGGATAAACTCAGAGAATGAAAGTTGTTCCAGACACCTTAAATAAGATTTGTGCGAAGGAATTTTCCATTTTGGAGAAGATTTGAGGGGTCAAAACCTTCTGGAAATCTCAGATATGAAATCTGGATTTCCAGAAGCTGATGAACTGGCCTCTAAAAGAAAATTTGAAAAAGGGAGTTTTACTCACGCAAAAAATATAGTAAAAATATTTCTGGAAAGCTCTGGATGTTGGCTACAAAAAGTGTTTTGTAGTCAACACCAAATTACAAGTTTATCTGTGTCCAAAAATTAAGACAATGGACTGGGGTCTTGGAAAATTGCTACTGGACAGCAACTTCTCAAGAAAGGAAAAATGATTTTAAAGGGGGTTTTTGCATCCATGCTTGTCCCCATTTCCCTAGGTTTTGGTTAGTGATCACTTGACATTTTAGTGGTGAATCACCTATACCAAACCATCCTTGGGGTACATTAGGACTAAGCACTTCATTTGCTTGGGAAGGGGAATTTTATCCTTTGAAATCAAGATTTGGTGCTTGAAAATGATTTTTAGGGTTTTGAAAATGCATTTGCAAGTAAGTAAGAACACATTGAAGAAAATGTTGATCCTTGTAGAGGATCATCCATGGAGATGAACTTCCATGGTGATCCTCTTGGATCTAAGACAAGAAGATGAATGAACTACATTTTGTAGCTTGAAAATGCATACATGGATGAGAGACTTAGAGTAAGAAGAGGGAGGTTATACCTATCTTCTTTGTGTTTTGGAGCTTTGGCTTGAATGTAAGAGTGTTTGAGGCTTGATTTGAGTGAGTGAAAGTTGGGAAGATTCAAGAGAAAAAGGTGACAATTCTAGAGAATTCTCACTGTTTTCTCAAGTATTTTCGCCAAATGCTGTGAGTTATGTTGTTGTTCTCCTTTTTTTTAAGACTGGAGGGCTCAATTTATAGCCCTCTGAAAATGTCAAAGGTATCCGCGCGGATAGGTTTGATGGCGTGCACTGTTCATTAAATGCTGCTCCAGGCTTTGGACACAAGGAATATTTTTCAAAAAATCAAACAGAAACTGTTTTTCAACTTGTCAAGCTTCGGGATTTTCTTAATTCTTTTGCTTTTTGAGATTCCTTTGAAGGTTTATCTTTAAATAGCAATGCCCATTTTGCCCTCACTTTGTTAGAAAAGTTAGGAATGTTAGTAATTGTTAGGAATGTTAAAACTTTCGTTAATTTTCTAACGAAAATACTAACAAACTCAAATTGGAGCACTTACAGTAGCCCCTCGGCGACGGCGCTTTCGAAGGAAGCGGGGTCGTCGATAAGAGTAAGGCTCCATATTTGACAGGATGATCAAGTGATCGAGCGGCTGAACCTATTTAATAGGCTACCTACGTATCCCGAGTGGGAATCAAGCCGGCCGTAGTTCGGGTCTTTGACCCTGGAGATGATGGCGTTTTAGGTGCCTCGAACCTGATGAGCGAGTTCTGCAGTCGGTTGCTGGAAAGAAACTCTGCTAGGGATAAGAGATGACCGTTCTCGGTCTGATGGCTGAAATTGTATATCCGCTCTGCTGGGGATATGAATGACCATTTTCGGTCTGAGGGCTATCCGCTCTCGGGGATAGGAATGACCATTTTTGGTCCGATGGCTGAAATTGTATATCCGCTCTGCCGGGAGATATGAATGACCATTTTCTACGAAGGCTATCCGCTCTGCTGGGGACAGGAATGACCATTTTTGGTCTGATGGCTGAAATTGTATATCCGCTCTGCTGGGGATATGAATGACCATTTTTGGTCTGAGGGCTATCCGCTTTGCTGGGGATATGAATGACCATTTTCGGTCTGATGGCTGAAATTGTATATCCGCTCTGCTGGGGATATTAATGACCATTTTCGGTCTGAGGGCTATCCGCTCTGCTGGGGATAGGAAATGACCATTTTTGGTCTGAGGGCTATCCGCTCTGCTGGGGATAGGAATGACCATTTTCGGTCTGATGGCTGAACCTAATGATAGGCTACCTACGTATCCTTAAGAGGAATCAAGCCAGTCGTAGTTCGAGATTTTGACCCTGGAGATGATGGCGTTTTAGGTGCCTCGAGCCTTGATGATGGCGTTTTAGGTGCCTCAAACCTTGATGATGGCGTTTTAGGTGCCTCAGACCTGGATGATGATGGCTTTTTAGGTGCCTCGAACCTTGATGATGGCGTTTTAGGTGCCTCAAACCTTGATGATGGCGTTTTAGGTGCCTCGGACCTTGATTGTGAAATGGCCTTTTGGTGGACTTTGTCTGCTGCCGAAGGAGAGGGTGACCGTTTTGGTCGAGGGGCGGGACCTAATGATAGGCTACCTACGTATCCCTAGTGGGAATCAAGCCCTTTCGTAGTTCGAAATCTACTCGAGATTTCTGGATAAACTCAGAGAATGAAAGTTGTTCCAGACACCTTAAATAAGATTTGTGCGAAGGAATTTTCCATTTTGGAGAAGATTTGAGGGGTCAAAACCTTCTGGAAATCTCAGATATGAAATCTGGATTTCCAGAAGCTGATGAACTGGCCTCTAAAAGAAAATTTGAAAAAGGGAGTTTTACTCACGCAAAAAATAAAGTAAAAATATTTATGGGAAGCTCTGGATGTTGGCTACAAAAAGTGTTTTGTAGTCAACACCAAATTACAAGTTTATCTGTGTCCAAAAATTAAGACAATGGACTGGGGTCTTGGAAAATTGCTTCTGGACAGCAACTTCTCAAGAAAGGAAAAATGATTTTAAAGGGGGTTTTTGCATCCATGCTTGTCCCCATTTCCCTAGGTTTTGATTAGTGATCACTTGACATTTTAGTGGTGAATCACCTATACCAAACCATCCTTGGGGTACATTAGGACTAAGCACTTCATTTGCTTGGGAAGGGGAATTTTATCCTTTGAAATCAAGATTTGGTGCTTGAAAATGATTTTTAGGGTTTTGAAAATGCATTTGCAAGTAAGTAAGAGCACATTGAAGAAAATATTGATCCTTGTAGAGGATCATCCATGGAGATGAACTTCCATGGTGATCCTCTTGGATCTAAGACAAGAAGATGAATGAACTACATTTTGTAGCTTGAAAATGCATACATGGATGAGAGACTTAGAGTAAGAAGAGGGAGGTTATACCTATCTTCTTTGTGTTTTGGAGCTTTGGCTTGAATGTAAGAGTGTTTGAGGCTTGATTTGAGTGAGTGAAAGTTGGGAAGATTCAAGAGAAAAAGGTGACAATTCTAGAGAATTCTCACTGTTTTCTCAAGTATTTTCGCCAAATGCTGTGAGTTATGTTGTTGTTCTCCTTTTTTTTTGAGACTGGAGGGCTCAATTTATAGCCCTCTGAAAAATACAAAGGTATCCGCGCGGACAAGGTTGGTGGCGTGCACTGTTCATTAAATGCTGCTCCAGGCTTTGGACACAAGGAATATTTTTCAAAAAATCAAACGTAAACCGTTTTTCAACTTGCTGTTTCGGGATTTTCTTAATTCTTTTGCTTTTTGAGATTCCTTTGAAGGTTTATCTTTAAATAGCAATGCCCATTTTGCCCTCACTTTGTTAGAAAAGTTAGGAATGTTAGTAATTGTTAGGAATGTTAAAACTTTCGTTAATTTTCTAACGAAAATACAAACAAACTCAAATTGGAGCACTTACAGTAGCCCCTCGGCGACGGCGCTTTCGAAGGAAGCGGGGTCGTCGATAAGAGTAAGGCTCCATATTTGACAGGATGATCAAGTGATCGAGCGGCTGAACCTATTTAATAGGCTACCTACGTATCCCGAGTGGGAATCAAGGCGGCCGTAGTTCGGGTCTTTGACCCTGGAGATGATGGCGTTTTAGGTGCCTCGAACCTGATGAGCGAGTTCTGCGGTCGGTTGCTGGAAAGAAACTCTGCTAGGGATAAGAGATGACCGTTCTCGGTCTGATGGCTGAAATTGTATATCCGCTCTGCTGGGGATATGAATGACCATTTTCGGTCTGAGGGCTATCCGCTCTGCTGGGGATAGGAATGACCATTTTTGGTCTGATGGCTGAAATTGTATATCCGCTCTGCTGGAGATATGAATGACCATTTTCGGCCTGAAGGCTATCCGCTCTGCTGGGGACAGGAATGACCATTTTTGGTCTGATGGCTGAAATTGTATATCCGCTCTGCTGGGGATATGAATGACCATTTTCGGTCTGAGGGCTATCCGCTTTGCTGGGGATATGAATGACCATTTTCGGTCTGATGGCTGAAATTGTATATCCGCTCTGCTGGGGATATGAATGACCATTTTCGGTCTAAGGCCTATCCGCTCTGCTGGGGATAGGAAATGACCATTTTTGGTCTGAGGGCTATCCGCTCTGCTGGGGATAGGAATGACCATTTTCGGTCTGATGGCTGAACCTAATGATAGGCTACCTACGTATCCTTAAGAGGAATCAAGCCAGTCGTAGTTCGAGATTTTGACCCTGGAGATGATGGCGTTTTAGGTGCGTCGAGCCTTGATGATGGCGTTTTAGGTGCCTCAAACCTTGATGATGGCGTTTTAGGTGCCTCAGACCTGGATGATGATGGCTTTTTAGGTGCCTCGAACCTTGATGATGGCGTTTTAGGTGCCTCAAACCTTGATGATGGCGTTTTAGGTGCCTCGGACCTTGATTGTGAAATGTCCTTTCGGTGGACTTTGTCTGCTGCCGAAGGAGAGGGTGACCGTTTTGGTCGAGGGGCTGGACCTAATGATAGGCTACCTACGTATCCCTAGTGGGAATCAAGCCCTTTCGTAGTTCGAAATCTACTCGAGATTTCTGGATAAACTCAGAGAATGAAAGTTGTTCCAGACACCTTAAATAAGATTTGTGCGAAGGAATTTTCCATTTTGGAGAAGATTTGAGGGGTCAAAACCTTCTGGAAATCTCAGATATGAAATCTGGATTTCCAGAAGCTGATGAACTGGCCTCTAAAAGAAAATTTGAAAAAGGGAGTTTTACTCACGCAAAAAATAAAGTAAAAATATTTCTGGAAAGCTCTGGATGTTGGCTACAAAAAGTGTTTTGTAGTCAACACCAAATTCCAAGTTTATCTGTGTTCAAAAATTAAGACAATGGACTGGGGTCTTGAAAAATTGCTACTGCACAGCAACTTCTCAAGAAAGGAAAAATGATTTTAAAGGGGGTTTTTGCATCCATGCTTGTCCCCATTTCCCTAGGTTTTGGTTAGTGATCACTTGACATTTTAGTGGTGAATCAACTATACCAAACCATCCTTGGGGTACATTAGGACTAAGCACTTCATTTGCTTGGGAAGGGGAATTTTATCCTTTGAAATCAAGATTTGGTGCTTGAAAATGGTTTTTAGGGTTTTGAAAATGCATTTGCAAGTAAGTAAGAACACATTGAAGAAAATGTTGATCCTTGTAGAGGATCATCCATGGAGATGAACTTCCATGGTGATCCTCTTGGATCTAAGACAAGAAGATGAATGAACTACATTTTGTAGCTTGAAAATGCATACATGGATGAGAGACTTAGAGTAAGAAGAGGGAGGTTATACCTATCTTCTTTGTGTTTTGGAGCTTTGGCTTGAATGTAAGAGTGTTTGAGGCTTGATTTGAGTGAGTGAAAGTTGGGAAGATTCAAGAGAAAAAGGTGACAATTCTAGAGAATTCTCACTGTTTTCTCAAGTATTTTCGCCAAATGCTGTGAGTTATGTTGTTGTTCTCCTTTTTTTTTGAGACTGGAGGGCTCAATTTATAGCCCTCTGAAAAATACAAAGGTATCCGCGCGGACAAGGTTGGTGGCGTGCACTGTTCATTAAATGCTGCTCCAGGCTTTGGACACAAGGAATATTTTTCAAAAAATCAAACAGAAACTGTTTTTCAACTTGCTGTTTCGGGATTTTCTTAATTCTTTTGCTTTTTGAGATTCCTTTGAAGGTTTATCTTTAAATAGCAATGCCCATTTTGCCCTCACTTTGTTAGAAAAGTTAGGAATGTTAGTAATTGTTAGGAATGTTAAAACTTTCGTTAATTTTCTAACGAAAATACAAACAAACTCAAATTGGAGCACTTACAGTAGCCCCTCGGCGACGGCGCTTTCGAAGGAAGCGGGGTCGTCGATAAGAGTAAGGCTCCATATTTGACAGGATGATCAAGTGATCGAGCGGCTGAACCTATTTAATAGGCTACCTACGTATCCCGAGTGGGAATCAAGCCGGCCGTAGTTCGGGTCTTTGACCCTAGAGATGATGGCGTTTTAGGTGCCTCGAACCTGATGAGCGAGTTCTGCGGTCGGTTGCTGGAAAGAAACTCTGCTAGGGATAAGAGATGACCGTTCTCGGTCTGATGGCTGAAATTGTATATCCGCTCTGCTGGGGATATGAATGACCATTTTCGGTCTGAGGGCTATCCGTTCTGTTGGGGATAGGAATGACCATTTTTGGTCTGATGGCTGAAATTGTATATCCGCTCTGCTGGAGATATGAATGACCATTTTCGGTCTGAGGGCTATCCGCTCTGCTGGGGATAGGAATGACCATTTTTGGTCTGATGGCTGAAATTGTATATCCGCTCTGCTGGGGATATGAATGACCATTTTCGGTCTGAGGGCTATCCGCTTTGCTGGGGATATGAATGACCATTTTCGGTCTGATGGCTGAAATTGTATATCCGCTCTGCTGGGGATATGAATGACCATTTTCGGTCTGAGGGCTATCCGCTCTGCTGGGGATAGGAAATGACCATTTTTGGTCTGAGGGCTATCCGCTCTGCTGGGGATAGGAATGACCATTTTCGGTCTGATGGCTGAACCTAATGATAGGCTACCTACGTATCCTTAAGAGGAATCAAGCCAGTCGTAGTTCGAGATTTTGACCCTGGAGATGATGGCGTTTTAGGTGCCTCGAACCTTGATGATGGCGTTTTAGGTGCCTCAAACCTTGATGATGGCGTTTTAGGTGCCTCGGACCTGGATGATGATGGCTTTTTAGGTGCCTCGAACCTTGATGATGGCGTTTTAGGTGCCTCAAACCTTGATGATGGCATTTTAGGTGTCTCAGACCTTGATTGTGAAATGGCCTTTCGGTGGACTTTGTCTGCTGCCGAAGGAGAGGGTGACCGTTTTGGTCGAGGGGCTGGACCTAATGATAGGCTACCTACGTATCCCTAGTGGGAATCAAGCCCTTTCGTAGTTCGAAATCTACTCGAGATTCCGTTGGCTTTTGGGATTCCGTTAACTTTGCTGGGGACTTTGTTAGCCTTTGCTGGGAAAAATCAGACGTTTTTGTCAGGGAAATCGGTCTTACGTTTTACTGCCGGAGATGATTTTGATGAAAGAAACGGGATTCCGTTTCTTTCTCGGGGAGATCGGACTTACGTTTCACTGCCGGGGAATAATTTTGATGGAAGATACGGGATTCCGTTATCTTTCTCGGGGAAGTCGGTCTTATGTTTTACTGCCGGGGAATAATTTTGATGAAAGATACGGGATCCCGTTATCTTTCTCGGAGAGATCGGTCTTACGTTTGACTGCCGTCGATGATTTTGATGAAAGATACGGGATTCCGTTATTTTTCTCGGAGAAATCGGTCTTACGTTTGACTGTCGTTGGATGATTTTGATGAAAGATACGGGATCCCGTTATCTTTCTCGGGGAGATCAGACTTACGTTTGACTGCCGTGGAATAATTTTGATGGAAGATACGGGATTCCGTTATCTTTCTCGGGGAAGTCGGTCTTACGTTTTACTGTCGGGGATGATTTTGATGAAAGGGGGTTGACTTTGGTTAACTTTGGTTAACTTTGTCAAGTTTGGGACTAAACTGCAGAGTCCCGGATTTTTAAAGGGCAAAAGGGTCATTTTGACCCTTACAATCCTGTCCGCGCGGAGAGGGTTGAGAATCAGAGGGTATTAATGAGGGCCAACGCCCTTTCTTCTCCTTCAGTCCCTTTTTTGAATTTTCGAGAGCAGAGAGAGAGAAACCGAGAGAAACCACCATTGTTGCCCACGGAGCTTCAAAATTCTTCCGTTTTTCTTCGATTTTCAAGCAATGGAACACGGGGAAGGCGCTTTTCAAGGCCAAGGACGTGGCCCGGTAGCGGAGAGACGATTGGAGCTCGTCCGAATGAGGAGGCACTATACTCTTTCGCAATCGATTGCGGAGGAGCATACCCCGATGCTTGGCAACATTGGGCCACCGATCCGAGTCTCCGAACGGTATTCTTCGAATCCTTTTGATCCCTTTGTCGATTTTTGCTTGAAATTGAATTTTGGGTGATTTTTGATTTTTTTTTTGAAAATTCGAATGATTGATGTTCTTGGCTTTGAATCTTTATTTTGATGCTTTGCATGTTGTAATGAGTATATGGGTAACTCAAAATGTGCATTTTGCTTGGAAAAAGAATTGGCATTTTCGCCATTTTTTTTTTGAAATATGGGACTATGATGAATGATTTCCCGAATTTGGAACGGACTTCTTTTGTTGCAATGTAGGATTCTTGCAATGTTGATATGATGATTTTTTTTTTTTTTGCAATGAGATGATGATTCCATGAATGACATGTATGCATGTTTTTTTTTTATGAAAAATGGGACGGAGTTTTTGCTTCCGTTGACTCCTTGCGTGAATGTATGAATGTAGGATCTTTTTTTTTTTTTTTTGAAATGACGGATGATATGCATGTTATGAATGCATTTTTTTTTTGAGAGTGTGATTTTCTATGAAAAGTGGGACGGATTTTTCGTTCCCCTTTGATTGAATGAATGACTTGAAAGATTGTTTATGTATGCTATTTCATGAAAGATGGGACGGAGTTTTTTTTTTTTTTGCTTCCGCTGAATGAATGTATGCATGTTTTTTTTTTATGAAAAATGGGACGGAGTTTTCGCTTCCGTTGACTCCTTGTATGAATTTTTTTTTTATGTATTGGAATTTGGTGAAAACTGCTTCTTTTTTGAGAAAAATGGGGCTGGGTTCATTGTATGCCGTTATGCTGCCGAATTTTCTTCAAAACTTTTGTGATGAATGATGCATGTATATGCTTTCTTTTTTTTTTTTTTGTGCAAATGCAAATGCAAATTTTTTTGACATTTTCTCTCTTTTTTTTTTATTGCAGGGTGGAAACAACTACGTGACGGAGCAGTTGAATAAGATAAAGACTCGCGGATCAGTGGAGTCTGTAGTTGACCTGTGGGACCGGCTTCCGAATGCGGGCCGAGGAGCTTTGCCGAGTCCGAGACAGATTGTTGTTGAGACCGGGCTTTGGGAGTTCATTGAGTGCTTGAGGGGATTGGTCAAGTTCCCTAAGAGCAAGGGCCTGATGTTTGCTTTGGCGCAGCACTGGTGGGATGCGACCCACACGTTTCATTTCTTCTGGGGCGAGGCTACGGTTACGCCTTCTGTCTATGCTGCGATCACGGGTCTGTCCTTCAATGGACGCAGCATTGAGTGGCGGGACGGCTACAGCGACGCGGACCTGCAGGCTCTTCTGGGATTTTCCCCTATTCCCAAAAAGGGGATGGGGGTGGAGTATGCCATGGTCTATGGGAAGATTGTGGAGACCATTGTGAGCTACGAGGCTGGGGAGGAGAGGATAGGCGCTGAGCAGATTGCTAGGGCCTTCTTATGGTTTGCTTTTTCGAGCACCCTTTTTGGACACGCTGAGGGGACGGCAATCTTTGCCTTGCTGAGGTCCTTGGAGGACGTGGAGATGGCTGGAGATGTTTCTTGGGGAGAGGCCGGGCTGGCAGAGCTTTACTTTGCTCTTGATAGGTACAGCCGGAAGGCTGTGAGCTCCTTGTACTGCTTCGAGTTTGCCCTGGAGGTATAAGCTTTCTCTTTGCTTTCCCTTTCTTCTTGAGCACACACTTTTCTTTTGCACTGGATTGATTTGATCTTTTCCTTTCGCAGGTATGGGCTCTGGAGTTTTTCCACGTCACGATGTGGCGGCAGCCTGCGGCGTACGTTGGGGCGTATCCGGCCATGCGCTCTTGGTCCAAGCATGCCCGGGAGAAGATAAGTTCCAGGGGGCGTACGACTCTCAGATACGCGGATTGCCTTCCTTTGACGGAGGCTGAGACGGATGAGAGGATGATATTCTACCCCTGGGATCGTTTTGAGGTGGCGCAGCTGAAGGGCGCTGAGATTTGGACCGTGCAGCGGAGGATTCTGAGAGGTCTGACCTGCGATGTCTATTACCTGGGAGAGAGGGTGACGCGCCAGCATGGCGTGAACTCGCCTTTGTTGACACCGATGGAGCCTCCTGCCGATATGATGCACCCGAGTGATAGATCTGTGACCTGGGATGATTACCGAGCCGGCCAGCACTTCTCGGATTTCGTAGCGATTGAGCAGTATTCGGCATTCATCTTGAGGAGGCTGAGGATGCCCCAGGTCCTTGATAGAGAGGGGTTAGGGATCCCGCGGTACCCTCGGACGAACTTCTCGTACGTCCAGGATGGGATTAGATTGAGGGTGGAGATCCCTCAGCCCGAGCGACTTCCACGAGCTTTCCGGCCTCGTCCGGGTATGAAGGTATGGCTTTTTATGCTTCTGCCTCTTCTTTCTTCCTTTTGCTTCATCATTTTTAGCATCACTTCCTTTTTTGACGCTTTCGCTTCTGTGCAAATTTCGGAGGTGGTCGTCGAGAAGCTGACGAAGCAGGTGATCGGGGCTAAGAGATTTATGAGGAGGATGGTTGCTTGCGGGGCTCCTCAGGCTAGAGCGAGGCGACCACGGCCGGCGCCTGTCAGGCGGGAGGCTTCCCCTATTCCTTCAGAGACTTCTTCCGAGACTCCTCTTTCTCCTCTCCTAGATCCCCGCGCGGTGCTGCCTTCGGATCATGTCATTCTCGGGGATCCACATGGGCAGGGACACGTTTGGCAGCATGGTGGGTCGTCTTCGTACGTCCAGGAGTCCGACGCCTTCACTTTCGGATTCGACTTCTTCGAGGATCTTGGTTTGCCTTATCGCGGCGTGCCAGTTGGTCCAGACGAGCCTCTTTCTGGAGACGAGGACGATTCTGAGCCCGAGATCTTCAGGGCTCCTGATGAGGCGGGCCCGAGCTGCAAGAGGGATTGGGGGCAGACATCGGGCGCTAGAGACTCTGATTGATTACCTTTTTTAGCCTGATTTTCTGAGATTTTGTGATTTGTGACTGGGATTGAGATTTGTATAGCTTATGCACATTTTGCTCTTTTTTTTTTTGGAATGTAATAATTTAGGATTATTGTTACCCCTTTTTTTTGTTTTTTTTTATGCACACTCCTTCTTTTTTTTTTGGAATGTAATAATTTATGATTTTATTTTATGAATGCAATGTAGTATGAATGCAATGTTGCATGAGCCTTGGTTTTTTGGCAAGGGTGTTAGTGTTTGGTATATGGACTGGTTTGGGGAGGTTTTTTGCACAGGTTTCGAGCAACCGGGACGAAATATTCCTCTTTGGTTCAGCAGTTTGGACTTGTTGCAGATTTTTCTGATGGAGAACAAACATGTCCGCGCGGACGGGACAGGAATCTGACACTGTCCTTTGATTTTGCTTCAGATCTGGTTTTGCTTTATTTCAAATCCAAACATCTTCTTCAACCACCAGTCCAAACAGTCATTTTCGGGGAGAAAGAGAGAAAATCCATGGAAAACCTTAGAAAAGCTCCATCAAAATTGTCCCAAGAATCCCAAATGTCATTCTTCAACAAATTCAAGGATTGGTCCCGGGAGATTATGCATGAGAGGAGGTCATTCCTTGAAGAAAGGTACAAGGTGAAGTGCTTGTGGTCTCTTAAGGAATTGATTCCGGATTATGATCTTTTGAGGGCTTCTTCCTCATTTTGGGACACTAGAAGGCATGTCTTTTGCCTTTCCTTCAACGAGATGGTCCCGACCGTCGAAGAATTTCGGGCCTTGCTTGGTGGTCCGGAGGTGGAAGAGATAGCGGTTCCTTTGCCCGGAGGGGCTTCTTTCGTTGACAGATTGTGCAACCTCCTTCATCTTTCCCCGGAGGAAGCGCAAGGTATGATCTGTGGTCCCGATCATTTTGATATTTCCGGTCTCCCTGATAGGTTTAGGGGCTTAGGCTTGCTTGACGATGCCTATTGGGATGCCTTTGCACTTTGCATGTTCGGGACCTTGTTCACGGTCTATTCGTTTGGGATCTGTCATCGGTCTCTGCTGGATGTAGTCGTTCATTGTCGCTTCGAGATGTTGTACCTTTGATCTTGGGGAGACTTTCCATGCTCTCGATAGTCAAGCTACGGAGGCGGTATATGCACGGGGCAGCCTGCTCCTCTTGACTCTGTGGCCGATGGAGCGCTGGGATTCTTCGCGAAACTCCTGATATGATCACGCCTTGGACATTTGCCAGGAGAGGGGTTGTGAGATTTTGATGATCGGGGCTCATGGGAGCGTTGGATGGCTGGTCGCCCGGACAGAAGATATCGTATGGTCGCTGCCTTGTTGGCGGGTGGAGACTCGCAGAGTGCTTCAGACGGGTCTCATGTGGTCATGCTTCCGGGCTTTCTCACCCGGCTTCTATATTCCGTCCTTGGTTTTGAGACAGCTCGTCTTGGAGCAGGTTCCTTTGGAGGACTTTGATGATATAGCCACCAGGGTGGTGGCTCCTGTTTCTATGGATGATCCTTCGGTGTTTTCCTTTCTTTCCCGAGCATGGAGGTATGACGTCTTTCCTCCTCGGGTTATCCTCAGGCGTCCGAGACCGGTGTTCCTGACCACTTGGTACCTGGATTGGTACGAGAGGCATCTGGGAGAGACTCAGGTGGTTATTTTGAGGCAGCGTGAGGCTATTGTGGGTGCGGAGGACCTGACAGTTTCTGAGAGGAGGAGGGCCGAGGCGAGGGCCAACCCTCATGACAGGAGCGGAGACGCCGTGACCGACTATGAGGCTTATGTCAAGAGACAAGAGAGGAGGACTCCTACTTTACCAGCCCGGCTACAGGAGATGAGAGATAACGCTAGGGCTACTAAGGCCCTGACAGAGGCTGGTCTGATAGATCCTGTTCCTATACCAGAGCTTGGTAGGAGGAAGACCGACATTTTTCCTGTTCGTAAGAAGAAGACTCGAAGGGGGAAGAAGAGGGGAGAGGCCGCACGAGTGGCTTGGAGTGACCTTGAGGTTTCCGAGTATCCCTTTCTTGTCATGGCCGACACATTAGTTTGATTATGTATCTTAATTTCTTTTAGCAGGTTGCCAGTTGTAGGAATGAATCGGGCTTCGCCTCATCAAAAAGTTTTTAACTTGTAATGAATATTTGAATTGCTTGAGTTTTCGAGACGCTTTCATGGTCTGATCAATTGTATTGATGTCAGAGTATGACTTTTATTTGTGTTTTAGACCGAACCGTTTCCGGCTGCCTACGTTCCCCTCATTTTGAGGAGTTCAAGTCTTCGTAGTTCAACCCGGTCGATTTTTTTTTGTTTTTGTTTGTTTTTTTTTTGGTGCAACCCTGTTTTTTACCTAGGCCGCCCTCTTCGGGTTTTCAACCTAGTTGGGTATTACTCTTTTGGAACTCTTTTTTTTTGTTTCTGTTTTTTTTGTTTTACGCGTAGTATCTGCGCAGCTTGTCACCATTCACTGAGTGTACAAAGGGATTTCCGTCAAGGTCTGCAAGTTGCATGGCTCCTCCGGAGAAGATCTTCTGGACGACGTATGGCCTGACCCAGACAGGCTCCCATTTGCCGAGGGGGTTGATACGGACTGGGGGCTTCTCTTTTAAGACGAGATCACCTTCTCGGATCTCCCGATGCTTTACTTTCTTGTCAAAGGCTCTGGCCATTCTCCCTTGGTAGGCTCAGATGTGTTCCATGGCCTTCAATCGGCGTTCATCTAGCAGGGCCAATTCATCATGGCGACTTTGGAGCCATTCGACCTCGTTGATCTGGCTTTCCAACAGCACGCAGAGTGAGGGGATTTCTAGCTCGATTGGGAGCACGGCTTCCATTCCGTATGTGAGGGCAAACGGTGTTTCCCCAGTTGCCGTTCTGACTGATGTTCTGTAGCCCCAGAGTGCCAGGTGTAGCTTCTCGGGCCAATCTCTGCCTCGGACAGCCATTTTCCGGATGATGTTTTCTAGAGTCTTGTTTGCTGCCTCGACGGCTCCGTTGGTTTGGGGCCTGTAGGGAGATGACTTGTGACGGGTTATTCTGAATTCTGCCAGCAGCCTTTCACATTCCCCATGACTATATGATGTTCTCTTTGATGAAGAGGGCAACTTTCTTTGAGTTGAGGATCTTGTAGGATTTTGCAAGGCATCCTTTCCAGTTCCTACCAATCTGCGTCTCTTTAGGCTCTTCCGCAGTTCCCAAATTCATACTCGTCAAAATCTCTTCGGCAGCTTGGGCTCGACTTTCCTCTTTCCGGACAACCTGCTTAAAGATTTTTTTTTTGTTGTTTAATGTGTCTGCTTCTTTATCTGATGAATTATTATTAAATGTTTTTTTTATTAATTAATTCATCATTAATTAAAGTGGCAATCAAGGGATACTCAGAAAGGTTCGTCATTTCATTGAAAACGAAAGGGAATACAGCGCTTGCTACAGACTCGTAGTCTTCAGGCGTAAGGCCATCGGACGACCCTAGAGACTCGACCTTAACAATGAGAGACTGGGAGGACTTGTCCTAGATTGACACAAAGGGACGGGGGACCAATCCAAGTTTGGTGATCATTTCCTCCTTGGTCGCGGACGGGCCTGAGAGGGTTTCCCAATTTTTTAGCGGCTTTGCTATTGGTGGCCTCATGACTCGGGAACTGTGCTGTTTCTGTTTTCCTTTCTCAATTGTTGCTATCATCTCTTGGACCGAGCCGAGATCAATCAGGTCTGGCACCTGGACTTCTTCTTCGAACAATTGCTGCATAACCAGACCATCCCAATCATCTGAGGGAAATTCTGTGGCCTTAGCTTTTGGTACTGTCAATTCAAACTCAGGCTTCGGATCTTCCTGGGCAATCGGGGTTGTGGTAGTAAGCTTCTCGAACTGCTCTACCAGGTCAGGCACGCCTCTGAAGGTATACTCACTCTTCATGGTAGTGGTAGCCCCAGGTATCTTGGGTAGGTCCAGGAACATTCTACGGACCGGGTTAGCCTTGGTTCCTCTGAACTTGTTGAGGCTATCCTGTAGCTCCGGCCATCCCTCTGTAGGAGTGGACTCTTTGATTATGACGTGACCTAGCTGTGTGGGACCCTTCACAAAGTAGTCGGCCAAATTAGGACTGAAAGGGAGGGATTCAAGACCGCTGATGGGGGTCCTTCCCGCGATGGCTTCTTTCTTCCGCAGAGCAATTTCCTTTTCCTTTGCAATTTTCCCCGAAGTCGGTTCATATCCCAGGCCATGGCGATTTTTCTGCCCTTTAACCTCGATGGGTTTGTGGATTCCTTGTTGGTGCTTACCCAGACCTAAGCCAGGCAGGTAGCTCATCCTTCTCATCATTTTCAGGACCGGAGGGATTTTATCTCGGGTGACTGTCAGATCAACGTTGCACACTTGGGCCTTAGGAGGCTCGACTGTGAAGCCTGTCAGCATGAGGCCGTCCTCATCATGTTTGATTTCCAGAATAGGTATTCCACCCGTATCTGTGCCCTCTAAAGTGACTAAATCTCCGTAAATGGTTGTCAAATCCCCATCCGAGATGAATTTCACACACTGGTGGAGGCTTGAAGTGACCCCTTTGACTTGATGGAGCCAAGGTCTTCCCAGCAGGGCATTGAAAGTGATTGGGATGTCGATAACCTGGAATTCCACAGTTATCAATTTCTTGCCGAACCAGAGGTCCAAAGTAGCAACTCTGAGGACTGCTCGGGATGTCGAGTCATAAGCCTTGACTGTGAGGGAAGAAGGCTTTAAATCTGTAGTCTTGATTTCGAGCAGGCTCATGATCTTTGTCGGGAGGATATTCATTCCAGACCCATTGTCCACCAACACTCGGGGGAGGCGTCGTTCATCCAACTGGACTGTGATGAAGAGAGGCTCGTTGTGACCGGCTCCAAATTGAGGGAGATCAAGGTCTGTGAAAGTGATTATGTTCCCGTAGTGGATGTTTCCAATCAACTGTACCACGTCATCGGGAGTAGCATCAATAGGCACTAGAGTGCGAGCCAGGCTTTCTTCCAGCTTCAGCTTATGGGGATAGGACGAAGTGAGTAGAGACCAGAGGGAAATGTTGGCCTGTGTCTGCTTCAACTGGGTGAGCACGGGATCCTCTTTTTCGGGTGCAGGTTTCAGCTGTCTTAGCATAGGGGCGGCGATCTTCTTTCGGTGCTTGGTCTGTGGCCTTCTTATCTGCCTTGGGATTTCCTTGGAAGATCTGCCCGGATCGGGTCAACAGATTAACTTCCTCCTCAGTTGTCTCTTGACTGGATTTCTTCAAGGCTGCCAATGTTAACGGGGGAGCCTGTTTGGCTATCGGCCAATGGTTCTGGCGGAGTCTAGCAACGGTGAGGGGCTGAGCTTGAGCTGTACTGGCCCCTTCCTGGGCGGCCCTTATAACTGCTTCCCAAGTCACAGGCTTTTGAGTCTGGGGTTGTGTTGTTGCCCCCTGTATGGCCCACAGAGCTAGGGCATCCTCCGATTCGCTCCCATAGTCTGCCTTGCTCATAGTTATCATACAACAAGAGTCGCTATTGTCGGGACTCGGCGGCTTTTCGATCTCATCCCCGGTATAGTGTAACCATTCTGGTTCCTTTCTGTAATACTCAGAGCTGGAAATGATTATAGCACTTTGTGTGGGAGGTGCATCCGGTATCATGCCAGTTTCTAGGACTTCTCTGAAAGCTGACATACATTCGGGGAAGGTGACCTCTTCTTGGGTAACCCTGACAAGGATCGTTACTTTGCTTTCGGGCGGATTTGATCTGACCATGGTTATTTTCTCATTGGGGAGAATGGGAGTCAGTCTCCCTCTTTCTAGCAAATCTTCAACTATCCGCTTGGATCGGATGTCTGAGAATCCTTTCCCCAAAGCATGGTAGGCAGTGTTGAATTCTATGACCTCCACATACTCAGCCCCAGGAAATTTCATGGCTTTCATGTCCTCTGTTTCATATTCGTCTTCCGAAGTTTCTTCGTCGTCGCTTGCTGACAACCAGCCATTGTGCCTGGCTCCCATGGGCTCATTTCTGGCATGATTGTTCCAGATTGTTTCCGGATCTGGGGCCTCAGTTGACTCTTCACTCTCGTCATCATCATCGTCGTTGTTGTCATTGGAATCATCTTCCCAAACTAGCGGGATTTCGGCTGAGAGGGAATGCCGATCGAACCTGTTAGGGGAATATGGGTGCGTGCAGCCGCAGAGATTGTCATACGCTCCCATTCCCGGAAGTGATAGATGCGACTCAGCTTTTCCTCCCAGAAACTGCGGGGGAAGAGTGAGAGGGGGTGGCACGTATTTGACACCAGGCAGAATGTAGAAGGATTCTTCCTCCTCTGATTCTTCAGTTTCACTGCCTTCGGGATCGTATTCGACTTCTCCAATAGCCAGTTTGCAGAAGTGTACTAGCTCCAGATGTTCTTCGGCTTCTTTGCTGATAAGCCCCAGTACAGGCGCTCGCCGGAAGCTTTCTTGTTCGATTCTTCTCGATTGTTCTAACCATCTCGTGTAAATGGTTCTCTCATGCTTTGACCGGAACAGCCCCAGTTCTTCGGTATTGGCCTTCCCTTCATCCGAGAAATAGCGGGCCTCGTATTCTTGCAGGAAGTCTCTGACATGAGACCAAGATGGGTCAATTTGTTCGATATCCTCAAGGCTGAGGGGGAATCCGAATTCAGGATCCTCGACGAGGTTGGCCACGGGTATTTGGGGACCTTCATCAGCATCTTCCTGGGAATGCGAAGATTCTCCGCATTCAATCATATTCACCTGATTATGGTTCCTTGGCAGAGGATTTTTGACTGTATTAGGCCCTTCGGGGCCTTCCAACTTTCCTTGCTCTATCAGCCCCTGGATTGCCTTTTTCAGAGTGAAGCAGTTGTCTGTTAGATGTCCATGGGCTTGATGAAAAGCACAATACTTTGTAGTATCCACGGGAGCATTCGGATTTCTGGGTTGGAAATTCTCCAAAGGCCGCAGCAAGCCTTCTCTCACCAGTCCCCTAAAGATGTCATTCAGAGGCATTCCAAAGTTTTCGAGGTTCATGACCCGTGGTCTGGGCTCGACTGGTTTTCTGGGAGTAAAAGGAGTTGTGTTATTGCATTCCTGTCCCGCATAGTTAATCATCTCTTTGCCTTTAGCAGGAGCAGGGGCGGTGTTTGCAGGAGGAGCCCGATATCTGTAAGCGGGTGCAGCAGCCGGTTGCTGATTGTAAGCTTTTTCAAACTTAGCTGCAGAGTTAACCATGACCCGTAAGTCTGAGTACGGGAAGTGACTGAGGGAGGCTCTCAGATGCGGTTTCAGACATGACTGGAAGATTTCCATTTGTTCCTCTTCGGAAGGAGGGATGGCCATTTCGCTGAGTTTCAGATTCCACCGCTTGTAGAAGTCCCCAACATTCTCATCAGGACGCTGCACTGTTGTTTGTAGGTCAACCCTATTTGTTTCCCATTCCAAGTTGGCCTTGTATTTTTCTGTGAAGGCATTGGTAATCTGGTCCCACGTAGCCCTGGCTTCGGGTTTTAAACGAAAGAACCACTTTAAGGCACTGGACTTCAAAGATAGACTGAAATAGTCAGCCAACTGCTGATTGGTGCATCCTTTGGCCTTCATCGCCAAGGTATATGTGTCCAAATGGGTTTTCGGGCATGCGGTACCATCAAAGAGGTCTAGATTTGGCATCACGAATTTGTGGGGCAGAGGAACAATGGAGTCCGGGTCTGTAGGCCGGAAAGCAGACTTCTTGGCAGTCAATTCAGCGATCTGCGCTTTCATTTCCTTGTGTTGTTCCATGAACCAGGCCAGATGAGGGTCTTGTGGCGAAGCCGTGGCATTTGAACCGGAGAGGGGGGTTACCACTGGAGGCAGACTGGTGGATGGAATGGCCGGCCCGGGGACGTAGGTGAAAACCTGTCCTTGGGCTGAGTTACCCTGGGGAGCATGAGTAGGAGCACAGGCGAAGGGATAGAACCTTGCGGCCTGCTGTTGATTTTCAACTGACAAAGTAGGTGGAGGCAGCCCCGATGTAGCCGGATAACTTGGATTTCCAGAATGGGGCCCATAAGTAGGCTTAGGTGCGGGCTGCTGTCCCTGACTGTTGAATTGCATGGCTGGCTGAGGTGAGGGTGTATAACCCGGGGGGTACTGCGGTCCTGGTGACTCGGATGAAACCGGGATGGAGGCATTCTGAGGAGGGATTCCTGACTGTGGCCCAGAACCAGACTGTGGCGGCATTCCGAACTGTGGCTGTTGCTGTGAAGGTCCGGATTGATCGGTCCCAAACCGTGGCGGGATCCCAATTAGCTGTGGCATTCCGAGATAGCCCCAACCATGAGAAGACATTCCGTACTGACTTTGTCCCCACTGAGGAACTGCAAACTGATTTGTGCCGTCGGGCTGCGCGGATCCAGTAGTCTGAAGCTGGGGAGCTGGCTGACCCGAAGACCGAGGAGCATGGGTTCTGGTAGTGGCACCATAGGAGGTGGGTGGTGGCATCCTGGAGTAGTCAGGGCGACTGAGAGTGGGATTGGCATCCTCGTCTTCTTCCACGGTGAAGGTGCCATCGGGATTGAGGCTGGCGGTCAAACCGTGGCTCTTAATAGCCTCCATAAGGCTATTCAGCTGTGCTTCCTGTCGTAATCTCATACGTACATTCGTTCCCGATTCCACCATTGCCTGTCTGAGGGGTCCCGGGAGGTGGAGTGATGTTGTCCCCATCATTACCGGCTGATGCAGACATTCTGAAACCCGGAGTCGGAACAAACGGCGAAGCTGATGACGCGCTTGACTCTTCCCAACTAATCAAACGATGACCCGGTATCCGGAACCAACCTTTGTGAGGAGCTGCGGGGGAAAAGGCACGAGGGTTCAGATGTCTGGGAATTGAAGGAGGGTAGGTGTTTGGGCTTTGGGCTCATGCAACATGCGGTTATTTGTTCATGTTTACTTAAAACATGTTTTATTAACCTAATCGGTTGGAAAAGATTGCTCTTCTTTTTCGCAAACTACTCTGATTCCTGGATCAGTGGGCCCCGTCACTACGTCTATAAGCCCCTCGTATTCCACCTGTATTTCGACCTCCCAGGGTGGACAGCCCCGGGCGAGGGTCCTATAGGGCAAGCGGGTCCCACCGACCGAAAAGAAAAACGATCCTAAAAGTCTGGCGGGTAATCGAGTCTTAATGAGCATTCGATGTAAATTACGGACAAAGCTGACGTCAAAGTCAAGATCATGTTCGAGGGCTCGACAAAAAGTCGGCATGATTTGGACTGATAAATGTCCACGATTGATCTTGACTTGTCGTCAGTTAAGCCGTAATTAGGCATGGAATAATCATTAATCCTCGATGACTCAGTGTCAATCTTTGGGAGTCGTGTATAATTTGTGCCGATCGGAGCCGAAGTCAAGGCGCCGGTCAATATCTTGGTCAAAGTCTGCGGCGGAAAACCGGTAGAACTTCGGCGATTAGGGTCCCCGAAAGATATTGAGTCGGTATGCCGACAAAGGCTTGAAAGGAAAGGTCTATACACGAGACGGGGGCATGACACGACCGGACTAAAAACCAATCGGGTCTCGGACAAAGTGTGTCACGAGACAAGTGCATGGTCGACACGAGGCTTCATGGGATGTTTGGGTAGTCCTGTGCTTGCACCGAGAGGCGTAATAAGACCAAACGGGCCGCGACAAGGATTTCCCTGTTAGGGACGTAGTGTGCAGTGTAAGGTCACGTGCGCGTAGTGTGCAAGCCGTCTATCTTCTTTTTCTGAGTAAAATAGAAATTTTTTATGTGTCTTAAAAATATGATGCATGATTTTTTTTTTTTTGAAAATTTTCTTTTTTTTTTAAATTTTTTTGATTTTTTTTTTTTTGAAATTTTATAAACACATAAGCACATAAGCACAAGAATTCCGACAGTTAGGGACATGATTCCGACAGTCAAAATTTTGACTTTTTCCGAGGCGGCCGAAACAACACGAAAATGTGCAAAAATCAACACACACAACAAATGATTTTTAAAGCCGGGACGGAAGCTTGACCCTCAAAAGCTTTTCTCTTTTTTTTTTTGAAAACTATGATACCGGTACGTGGGATTGTTAAACCACAATTTATCCCCGACTCGTGTTAGGAGGCGATAACGGGAAGTTTAATGGTTTCCACCGATATACCAAATATCATTTTTTTTAGAAAAAGCTTATTCATTCCCCAGCGGAGTCGCCACTGTGATGATGTGTGCCATTCGCGGGAAAATTCGATTTTTCTTTTCTTTGAAAAACCAAATAAAATCGGAAAACGGAGTCGCCACGCCATTTTTGTTTTAAGGGCCAAAACTTTGAAAAATGCCCGAGATTAGAGATTTGGGTTCGGAGGTCATGTTACACGCCGGGAAGGACGTTAGTGTGCACCCGGAATGCCTCGTAAAACGAGTCTTCCAAGCTGAAAATCATTTGTATGTGTGTGTGTGTGTTTTGGCCAAAATAAGTTGAAACTCAGAAAAGTAAAAATTGGTAATTCTTTATTAGACTTTGGTTAGATCCCATGATTTTTTGGATGATTTTTGGATTGAGATTTGGTACTCAAAAGACTTTTTGAAGTTGAGAGTCACTTCTGCCAGAATGAAAAAGGCAGTGGACCTTTGATTTTGAAATGGATTCAAGGGCCTTAAAAACTTCATAATCTGGATAAACTCAGAGAATGAAAGTTGTTCCAGACACCTTAAATAAGATTTGTGCGAAGGAATTTTCCATTTTGGAGAAGATTTGAGGGGTCAAAACCTTCTGTAAATCTCAGATATGAAATCTGGATTTCCAGAAGCTGATGAACTGGCCTCTAAAAGAAAATTTGAAAAAGGGAGTTTTACTCACGCAAAAAATAAAGTAAAAATATTTCTGGAAAGCTCTGGATGTTGGATACAAAAAGTGTTTTGTAGTCAACACCAAATTCCAAGTTTATCTGTGTTAAAAAATTAAGACAATGGACTGGGGTCTTGGAAAATTGCTACTGGACAGCAACTTCTCAAGAAAGGAAAAATGATTTTAAAGGGGGGTTTTTGCATCCATGCTTGTCCCCATTTCCCTAGGTTTTGGTTAGTGATCACTTGACATTTTAGTGGTGAATCAACTATACCAAACCATCCTTGGGGTACATTAGGACTAAGCACTTCATTTGCTTGGGAAGGGGAATTTTATCCTTTGAAATCAAGATTTGGTGCTTGAAAAAGGGGAACGTAGGCAGCCATATATGGTTCGGTCTAAACAATAAAAAGGACGATTAAGTTTCCATGAAATGTGTCCTAAACAATAAAAAAGGACAATCAAGCTTCCATGAAGTGCGTCCTAAATAATGAAGGGTATTTCAGTTTTCATAAAACGGGTCCCAATAAATAAGACATTTGAATTTCCATGAAATGTGTCTTGACTGATTTTTAAGATAATATTTCTTGTTCATTACAAGTTAAAAACTTCTTGATGAGTTCAAGCACGGTCTACCTCTTAACTCTGCTAACCTGCTACAAAATACAATAAAATGCCTAAATAAACTAATGTGTTTGCAAAATGGCAATAAGGGAATCCTAAGAAAAGATCTGTCAGTCGTCATTCGCTGAGTCTTCTTTGGTCTTTTTCCCTTTTCCTCGGCCCCGTCGAGTCTTCTTCCTCTTTTTATCTATGATGTCGGTATCCCTCATCCCGACCTCCGGTATCCTCACTGGAGCCTCTACCAAACCCGTGTCAATAAGTGCTCTCTCTATCCGAGCACGAGTCCGCACCTCCTCCCTCTGAGCCTCAGTCAAAGGAGCGACCTCGGACAACCTCTTGTACCGAGCCTCCATATCCCTGACCAAGTCACTCCGACCGGGTTATGGCGACTCGCCTTAGCCTCAGTCTCCCTCAAAGTCCTACTCGAGTCGCAGTCAGCTCCCAATACAGCTCTACGTCTCTCCTCCAAAATGACCTGAGTCGCTCCCATCTCCCTCTCGTACCCACCAAGTAGACAGTGGTCAAGATGGTGCTCTTCCTGCTCCTGAAGATAGCCCTGGGTGGGAAAGCAGCGTATGTCCAAGCCCTCGAGAAGAAAGAGAAGCTGGTTGGATCCCTCATGTCCAATGACACCACCTCCATGGTCCGGATGTCCTCCCAATCACTCAATGGCTCCTGTAAAGCCCCAAACTGCCTGGATACTAAGCAGGGTATGTAGAAGGATGACCAGCGGAATCCTGGAACCCTCACAAAGATATGACTCCCGAAATGTCCTCCCGGTCCGCAACCTCCAATGAGGTATCCACCAACGGATGTCCGAAGTGGATAGCCTAGCCATCGTCGGCTCCCGGCTACTCTGGTCCTGTTGCCTCGGTGCACCTCTCCGAGAAATCACCCAAGGGCACCGAGTCGGCAAAGCCCCGGCAAAGCCTCGAGCCTCTCCCGCAGCCCATAAGGTCAACACAGCGGGACTCCCGGATCTCATGAAATGGTCTCCTCGAGCCATCCTGTCAATCCCATGAAGCGTCTCTCCCAAAACCAGCGGGACAATATCCTTCCCAGCCTTGCAGTCTCTAACCATGTCCAAGAGACCACTATGACAGATCCCCACGGACTCAAGAAGGAACGTAGAGCAGAATACGCAAAGAATGAAAGCATCCATAGCCACCGTGGTCGCAGCCATATCTGGAGACCCAAACCTGCCCGGGATATCGTAAAGGTCAATCCTATCCGGGCTATCATCATCCTCTCAGCCTCTCCCAAAGGAATCTGCAGAAAAGATGCAAGCTTTACCGTCACCGGCACGTCTCCGATCAGCGGAATAGATATAGCCTCAATCTCGGGACCCCCAATCAAGGCTCGGAAGTCTTCATGCGTCGGGATGATCTCGTTGTAAGAAAAGCAGTAAACATGTCTCCGGACGTCCCAGAACTTTGCTGCGGCTCTCAAAAGGTCCCAATCGGGCGGGAGATCCCTCAAATGCCATAAAGACTTGATCTTGAAGGAAGAATCAAGCAGTCCCTTATGAGATTGGAAGTTGTGTCTCACCCAAGATTGAAGATCGGACAGAAAACGGTCTCGCTTCCCCCTTTGCAATCTGACGGGCTTCTCCATCGCAAAATGATCAAAGGTGGTGCTTTTAGGTCCAAAATGTGCTCTGAGAACAATTGGGACAAGTCTAAGTTGAAAATGAAATGAAATGGCCAAGCCTTGCTTTTATTCAGAAAATAAATCCGCCCGTACGAACCGTGAGCCGCACGGCTTCATTTGCCCCAGAGACCTATCCGCACGGCTACATTAGCCCTCTGCAGAAAAAAATTCTGCAGCAACCAAAGTTGCTGCCCAAGGGAGTTTTCACCCCACTTTTTCAACCAAAACCTGTACAAAAACATATCCAGAAGCCATTCAAGCATTTACATACCATTATAAATCATTTTGGCCTAGTTTCAGCCCCAATTCCAAGCAAAAAAGTCGCCCCAAGGCTCAGATAATATGCAAATTGAAAAAGCGTGAATTAGAAAAGCAAATAAAACATAAATACAATGTCTTCGCCCCATCGGCGCCCAAATAAAGCAAAAAATAAACAAAGTGTGCATAAAAATTGTTCATTGTTTGTTTTTGTTCCAAATCTACTCTAGAGACCTCCTAGGCCTCTAATTCTTCCTCCTCCTCATCGCTACTCAGCTCGTAGATGCTAGCCTCCCTCATCAGGTCCTCCTGGTCGCTCACATCAGATAGATGGACATTATCGTGCCCATACTCAGCCAGCTGCTCTAAAATGTCAGCATTGGGTCCCCGCCCCCGAGGCATGGCACTGGAAGAGTACTCCGAGGCCGATGAGGTAGACGCTGTGCCCCCGACATGCCGTCTCTTGCGCCCAGGCTCCTGTGCATCCGCCGCCGCCTTCGAGCGCAGCGCCTTCCTCGAAGGGACCGGCACATGTCCTTCCAGCCCCTATTCTCGCCCGACCAATCGTCATAGGTGCGAGCCGGAACTCCGAGAAAAAGAAGAGAAAAATCTCGTAAAATTGCAAAAGGCGTAAAAATCTGAAAGCCGAAAAGGGAAAGATCCTAAAAGTATACTTACAGTCTTTGTCGGGGAGGCAAGGTGTACCGGGGCTCCCTAGCATCGGGGACAGTATCCTCATCCTCCTCGGTACTCCATGGACCACATAGGACGATGCGCAGGAGGGATCGGCGGGTCAAGCAGGCTCATCCTCCCCATATCCCCGAGTGACCGCCGGCTTCACTAGCTTCGTGGCGTCCTCAGCGCTTCTCCACAAACACACAGGCGTAGGGGTGTCCATGTCGGAAGTACTCTGCAGCCCACGCCGCCCGGTACTGCAATCTCATCCTCTCGGCCAATCCTCGGGCCGCAGATCCGTCTGGAGGATCGTGGGGAGTAATGGCGTCCAATGGAGGGACATGGCTATGCTGCCTCGAGAAACGGTCCCCCAAGTAAATGACATCACATGTCAGCCCAGTGAGCCACCTCCTCTGCCTAGTCGCCTCAATGGCATCTCCCAGCAAAATCTCCGGATACCTGCCCCAAGGGTAGAAGTCCACTCCGTCGTGCCCGTCCTTGTTGATGATCGGCCTCACCATTTTGTAGTCGAAGGTGATCCGGGTCTTCCCCGTGAATTTATCCCTCGCATCTCCCCTCCAGCGAACCATAGCAGGGAAGATGGTGACATCACTCTGCTGGTTCCAAGGGAAGAACCCGATCACCTCGCAAAACCAGGCCTGCATATTCAAAGCATCAAAAGGTCATTCTCTCTCTCATAAAAGTCTCAAGACAGAAAAGAGAAAAGAGAAAAGAAAGGAGACTACCTCAAGGGCAAATGAAAAGCAGTCCATCGAAGCAGCTTTGTTCCGACTGTACATGTCCAACGAGAAATAGAGCTTCGCCAATCCGGCCTCTCCCCAAGAGACCGTCCCTATCCCATCTACATCCTCCAGAGAGTCGAGGAGGCAAGTCATAGCTAGCGTCCCAGAATTAGCGAAGATAGTGACTGACAGCATCAACCATACAAATGCTCTAGCCAACTGCTGGGCAGTCACATCATTAGCAGCAAAGTTCTGCATGCAAGTCTGAACTGCCACCTCGACGTTCCGCGTCTCCATCCCTAGCCCCTTGGGAATCAACTCAAACCCAACCAAATTCTGGAACTCCTCAGCTGTAATGTGGTCTCTCCAAGTCACGGGCCTCCCGGTGAACTGTAGGCCAGTAATAGCTGTGAAGTCGGCAGGAGTCACTGTTAGCTCTCCCCAGCTCAGGTGAAAGCTATGTGTACTGTCCCACCAGAACTCAGAAAGGGCCTGGATCAAGCCCTTGCTCTTCGAGGTGATGTGAACACCCCTGCCGATAGCCTCGACGAATGAATCCAGGCCGGTAGCCCTCACCAAATTCTTGGGGTTCACCCCATTCTTCTCAAAATCCGGCATCCTCTGCCAAAGCTTGACTGCTATCTCAGATGGTCCTCTAGACTTGTTCTCCTGTAGACAAGCACAAACAACAAAAAAGTGTGTCAATCATTCATCATTTTCAAAAAAAACCATGCATATATTCACACAAAAGTACACATGTTTTCAAAAGAAAATCATTCACAAAAGTTTTTCTAGCATCATTTGCATCAAAAAAGCTTCTTTCATCACTTGAAACGTGTCATGTCAAGTCCCATTGCTTTCCTAAAGCACAAAATCACAATTTTCACAATTCTTTGCACATAAGAATTATTCTTTCAAAAATGGCATGCATGAATCCTTTTCATCTTCCAAAATCATGTTTTCTCAAAATTTTGACCTAGTTCTAGCACATGCAAGAACTCCGTCTCACTTTAGACAATTTTTTCATTCTTACTTTATTTGCGAGAAAAAAGTGGGTCATTCCCATTATTTTTGTCAAACAAATTGCACATTGCATATTCTTAGCCTCATAGGTTATTCATCAATGTCTCAAAGTCATTCAAAAATCCTAGAAAATTCCTAAAATTCGGGTCAAGCCCTAAATCATTCAAAATTCAATCAAAATCGACGGAATTGAGCAAATTAAGAATGCTTACCCCAACCGATCGCGGGTTCGTTGATTTATGCTCCCTTCTCCCCGGGTAAAGCTCCGACGGAGGCGTAAGAAAGTCATACTTTCTTTCCGTTTGCACGAGCTCCTTTCTCCTCCTCCGAGCGGCCGCCGAGATGTTTCTTCTTGCTTGCCTCGGTATGGGATTGCCCTCCGGATCCATCTCAAATCAAAGGGAAGCAAGGGGATTGAAAGAATTTCGAAATTCTCTTCCTCTCTTCTCTCTCTCGTTCTTGGGCGGCAATGCAATGCCAATGGCCCGTTCAAATCTGATTTTAAATAACTGGAAAAAACAGCTTCTAGCCGTACGGCTCCTTTTTCTCCATCTCATGCCGGCGGCCTCATTCGCTCTGAGCAGAAAATTACAATCCTGCCCCTGGACCTTCCACTTGGGCATGCAATTTTCGTTATCTTTTAACCAAGATAACATCTTTTTCAGAGGATATCCCTTATCTCTTAAGCAATTAAGCTTTCTTCCCAGTCGCCTCCGTTAATTCCGTTATAACGGGATAATGCTAGGTGACAACCTCCGAATTGTCAAAACTCTAAACTTAGCTTACCTCTATTCCGAATAGTGACGTATGCTAAGTTCTCTTAACTTAAGCTACCTCTATCCCGAATAGTGACGTATGCCAAGTTTCTCTCAACTTAAGCTACCTCTATCTCGAATAGTGACGTACGCTCAAGTTTCTCTTAACTTAAGCTACCTCTATCCCGAATAGTGACGTATGCTAAGTTCTCTTAACTTAAGCTACCTCTATCCCGAATAGTGACGTACGCTCAAGTTTCTCTCAACTTAAGCTACCTCTATCCCGAATAGTGACGTACGCTTAAGTTTCTCTCAACTTTAGCTACCTATATCTTCTCGATAGTGACGTAAGCTCCAGTTTTCTCAGATGACAACCTCCATTAATTGTCAATCAGGTGACAACCTCCATTAATTGTCAATCAGGTGACAACCTCCATTAATTGTCAATCAGGTGACAACCTCCATTAATTGTCAATCAGGTGACATCCTCCATTAATTGTCAAACCCTCGAGGATCCTAGACATCGTTCCTACCTATCTAGTGATGCTCGAACTACGATCAAGGCTTGATTCCTCCGGGATACGTGGTAGCCTTTTATAAAAGGTCCAGCCATCCGACCACTTTGGTCACCCTTTTTTCCTCCGTCACTCCTCAGTGATGAAGTAGTCTCTCATAAGAGACTTTGTTATCTGACCACCTTGGTCACTCCTAGCATATTCCCAGTAGGATCAATTGCTTGACCTCCTAGGTCATTTTCCCTTCTATTTCCCCAGCAAGAGACCAGTTTCTCTTCTCCCTTCCCCAACGGATCTATTCCGAACTACGGCCTGGCTTGATTCCTCCGGGATACGTAGGTAGCCTTTCATAAGAGGTTCAGCCATTCGACCACCTTGGTCTCCCAATCCGTCTCGGCATTCGCCAGATCGGATCCTTTTCTATCGACAACCCCACTCGCCTTGCAAGTGACGTTGCCGAGGGGCTTCTGTAAGTACCCAAATCTGGCTCATGCCTTCCGGTTAAATTTCCCGGCAATTTCGGTAAGTTTTCCGGTAATTCCCCAGACCATCCTAGTGTTCCGGAAACATTCCGGAACTGTTTTTAATTAAATAAGGGCTGAAGGGGATCCTTCCTAATTAAGAAACACGTTTTTCTTAATTAGGAGGGAAGGTTCTAGAACTTGCCACCTTGCATGGTTCTAGAATGCTGAGTCATTGTGGATAATGCCGCACGGCTGCATTAGCTTGCTGTCCTTAGCCGCACGGCTTCATTAGCCTTATCCAGACTGCCTATAAATAGAGCCCTCCTCTACCCATTTAACAACAACAATTTCCAACAACACCACACATAATACGAAGAAATACTCCCAAGAGGCTGTTGAAGATCCAAGAAGGTGAAGAAGAAGGCCAAGAAGCTCCCTCCCTCCTCCTTGAAGATCCAAGACCAACCTCTCCTCCTAGCTCCGCCCGAAGAAGAAGGAAGCCATTGGTAACCTCGCACGCCCTAACCTTGCATCCTAATTGCTTTATAAATTGCTCATTGCATTACCTTTTATATTGCTTGGAACTTGGTAGATTAAAGATCATATCTTCATATTCCCCCTTCCCCTTTTGCATGCATTAGACATCATTTGTCATAAAAATGTAGTCTTTTCCCATAAAGGTGCATCCTTTGCACCTAAAACCCCCATTTTCAAATAAAAATGTCATCTTTATGCATCTTTTGCATATAAAAATCAAATCTTTTCAATCAAAATGCATCATTTGCATCCAAAATCACTTTTCCAAGCATCATTTGCTTTAAAGACCATGTCTTTACCATAAACTAGCATCATATGCTTTTCAAAATGCAATCTTTATGCATCATTTGCATAATGAATGCCAATTTCTTCAAAAATGCATCATTTGCATAAAAATCAAATCTTTATGCATCATTTGCAATAAAGATCATTTCTTTGAATTAAGTGCATCATTTGCAACCCAAAAATGTCATCTTTTCATTAAAGTGTCATTTTTACATACATTTCCCCCATTCCCCCATTAGCAACCTAGGAACGGACCGGTGTAAAAGATCCTATCTTTACATCGTTCCTTCCATTAAAGGTTCCATATTTCTTTAGAAAGGGACAACCTTGAACCCTATATCTCCAATTATCGCTTAAGAAAGAGTATGAAGCATCTATACGAGCTCGACCGTCTTAAAGCGTAGGATTGATGGGCTAAGGACCTTCCTTTTCTAAAGAACATCATCTTTGACCATAAAGAGAGTCATTCTCTCGATCACGCAAGTCCCGAGGGTCCCGAGGTTAAAAATGCGATGATCACAAGTCACAAGATGAGGGCGGGATCATAATCCTGAATACATAAATTCCAAGAAATCCCGAGCGACAACCAACAAATGGTTTGTACGTCCGGAAGACGACTTGGGACATTCCCTCCTTATTTTCAAACACATGCACACAAGAAAGCACGCAAGCAAGCACGATTAATGAAATCATGGGAGACTTGCTCCGGCAAGGCATCTTGGGTGAACGCCAAACGTTCTTCCCAAGGGGTAACTTAACCTCCGAACCCATAAAACCTTTTTTTCAAAGTTTTGAGGTAATCAAAATGGCGTGGCGACTCCGTTTTTCAAATTAAACCGGATGTCTTCAAACTCGCGTGAATCCAACAGAAACAAAATTTGGGGCACACATTCACAACTCCTCCATTAAATCGTCAAAATCCCAAGGACCCTAGACCTGTTCCTAATTATCTAGTGAGCCTTGAACTACGAACACGGCTTGATTCCTCCGGGATACGTAGGTAGCCTTTCATAAAGGTCCAGCCATCCGACCACATTGGTCACCCCTTTCATTCATCACTCCTAAGTGGTGCATGAGACATTCATAAAGGTCCAGCCATCCGACCACATTGGTCACCCCTATCATTCATCACTCCTCAGTGGTGAGGTAGCCTTTCATAAAGGTCCAGCTATCTGACCACATTGGCCACTCCCTTCATTTGACATATCCCCAGTAGGATCAGCCATTTGACCTCCTAGGTCACTTTCTTTCCATCTTCCTAACAAGAGACCAGTTTCTCTTCGCCTTTCCCCAGTGGATTCTGAACTACGATCATGGCTTGATTCCTCCGGGATACGTAGGTAGCCTTCCCAAAGGTTCAGCCACTCGACCTCCTTGGTCACCCAATCGGTCTCGACAGTTCACCAGATTGAATTCTTTTTATCGACAACCCCACTCGCCCTGCAAGTGCCGTTGCCGAGGGGCTTCTAAAAGTACCCAAATCTGGCTCATGCCTTCCGATTAAGTTTCCCGACAATTCCCCGAACTTTCCTAAAGTTTAGGGGCAATTCTGGAACTTTTCCAAACTGTTCAAGGGGAGAAGGACCTGCTAGGAATTAAAATTCCAAGCAGTCCCTCGTTGAAATGAAGCTTCCAGCTGCCACCTTGCATGAATCTAGAAGCAGGCTAAGTCATCGATGGATAACGCCGGATGGTTTCTTTTGCCAAAGGTTAATGCCACACGGCTTCATTAGGAAACACAAATCAGCCTATAAATAGAGGCCTCCTCTACCCATTTTATATACAATTTTGAGGCATTGTTACTCTGCCAAAATTACTTCACGAAATTACAGAAACTGAAACTCCCCAAAAATCACCTCCCTCCTCCATAAAATTCATCCAAAACTCTTCCTACATTAGGAAAACCCCCAAGGGAGATAGAGAAAACAACCAACGGTAATCTCTCTTTCCTTCCTCTTAAAATACTCTTTTTACCTTGTTATATTCATTACTTGTCATCTATATTGTTCTTACTTGCCATTAATATTGATATATTGCCATAAAGTTGCCATCTTTATCATGTAGACATCATTTCCCCTCATTTCTTCTACACAAATGATTCATGGGGAATCCCTTCCCAAGGATGAACAAGGGGTCCACACGTGGCTTGTTCTAGGGAGGATTCACCACATGATGATGTTAAATAGTCCCATTTTAATACATAAAAATGCTATCTTTACTCTTATAATGTCTTCCCTTTCCCTTGACCTTGCTTCCAAGGATTTTCCACCTCATAAAGTTCTTAAAGGACATAGGAAAGCCTTAAAGGTCTTCCCTTTATATTCTTGTCTTTAGCTTTCATAGTGTTCATTACACGTATTTTCAAAAAAAATGCAATATTTACCTTTCCAAAGTCATCCCCCATGTCCCTTTTGGTTGGATCACTCTCCGAGGATTGTCTAGTGACCTTTTCAAGGCACAAAAGACATAGGATGAGTATAAAGATCCAATCTTTATACCCCTCCCCCTAGTCCCTTTGGTACTTGAAGCATCCCGTGGTGTGGATCGGTGTAAAGACATCATCTTTACATCGTTTCCGCCACTAAAATGCCATAGTCGAAGTCCCTTTAGAAGAGGATAAATCTTGGCCCCTACATCTCCGATCATCACTTGAGATGAGCATAAATGTCCCTACGAAGCTCAATCGTCTCAAGATGTAGGATTGATGGGCAAAGACTCTTCCCTTTCTAAAGAGTCTCATTCTTGGACTATAAAAAGGTGTCCCTCTCTCTCTCGATCACATATGGCCAAGTCCCGAAGAACGTTGGTTTAAGATATACCAAGGCTTTTACGCCTACTATGGTTGATTATTCTAACGGGAGGGTAAAAAGGTCACTTAATGATGATCACAAGTCCAAGATGAGCACGGGATCAAAATCCAGAACACATAAAATCCAAGTAATCCCGAGCGATAACCTTCTCACATGGTTTATACGTCCGGCAGATAACTTGGAACATTCCCTCCCTTTTCAAATCACATCTCACACACGAACACACAAAACAAGCACAAACTTCGGGTCTAGGAAGACTTGCTTTCGCAAGGCTTCTTGGGTGAACGCGATCCGTTCTTCCCAAGGAGTAACTTAACCTCCGGACCCTTATCCTTTTTTAAAAAATTTTGAGGAAATCAAAATGGCGTTGCGACTCCATTTTTCAATAAATCGGTGTCTTCAAACTGAGATGAAACGGCGACCCTATAAGAAACGGTTCGATCCGCAATGGGCCCACATTCACAGAAGCGGATGAATCTTATGTCTCGACATCTCCGATCATCACTTGAGACGAGCAATAAATGTCCCTACTAAGCTCAAATCGTCTCAAGATGTAGGATTGATGGGCAAAGACTCTTCCTTTTCTAAAGAGTCTCATTCTTGAACTATAAAAAGATGTCCCTCTCTCGATCACATATGACCAAGTCCCCAAAGAACATTGGTTTAAGATACACCAAGGCTTTTACGCCTAATATGGTTGATTAATCCAATGGGAGGGTCAAAAGGTCACTTAATGATGATCATAAGTCCAAGACGAGCACGGGATCAAAATCCCAAATACATCAAAAGCGATAACCTTCTTATATGGTTTATACGTCTGGTAGATAACTTGGCACATTCCCTCCTTTTTCAAATCACATCTCACACACGAACACACAAAACAAGCACAAACTTCAGATCTAGGAAAACTTGCTTTTGCAAGGCTCTTTGGGTGAACGCGATCCATTCTTCCCAAAGAGTAACTTAACCTCCGGTCCCTTATCCTTTTTTTCAAAGTTTTGAGGAAATCAAAATGGCGTGGCGACTCCGTTTTTCAATAAACCGGTGTCTTCAAACTGAGGTGAAACGGCGACCCTAAAAAATGGTTCGATCCGCGATGGGCCCACATTCACACTAATCGACTTTCACAAACCAAGATAAGATGACGATACATCTCCACTTGGAGACAAGTTTACAAAACAAACTTTGTAAAAACAACAACTTGTTTTAATTACATCCTATACATATGCGGAAACGTTTTACAAAATCAGTACTATATACAAGTTTCCTCAAAAGAGTAGTATCTAAATGATACTCCCAACCACAAACTAACTCTAAAACATACCCTAACAATTACCAAAAGAAAACCTTCTAAACTCCTCCCCGGTCTCACTGGTTCGGGCCTACTGTCTCAGCGCGGTCTAAAACAGTAAAAGGGATAAGGGTGAGAATAAATATCAGTAAGCTATTATGATGCAACAAGATGACATATAAGATGCAACACATAACATGTTTACACATAACACCTTGTTTAAAGCTGTAAATATATTACGTTACCTCGGTTTATCTTTCCCGTCTGAATAATATGTCGTACAACATGGGAGTATTAACTCCTCTCTTTAGTGAACTGTTTATACATATTCACCATCTTATAAGACTCATTTTTCAGAGAACCATATAATATTACTCGCTATTTGCAAATGCTTTTGGCTAAGTACAGAAGCTATCACCCCAACTGTGGCCACCAGAAGGGGACAGTCACAGGTATAATATAATTCGGTCAATTCATAGAGCTTAATCCATAATTGATCGAATACCATTATACCCCTAATAACATCAGCTGATACACACATTCAAGCACATAAACCGATACTTGAAAATAAATCCACCATCGGGATATCAATCATTCACCATGGTAGTATTACTCACGTTTAAACCAACACAATAGTGCAACTTATGTTTCAATACACTATTGAACAAACACACCATAAATATGCATCCAAGTATTGGCACAATATATCCTAAATAAGTCTTACATAATCAAATACAACATGGCTTAACCTCAATAAAATATTTAAGGCTATTTTATCAAGTTTTACCAACTTTGGTTAAGTTTCCATTCCTTCTGCTTGCCATCATTCATTTAGTAATGCCTTAAAGACTAATCATATCTTGTGAAATTTTGAATGTATTCACCAGAGCATATTATTCTAGTATTATTTACAACAATAATTTTCCCTTTCCATCTATTTCAACTCAAAGAAAAATACTCAAATATAACATTCAACATTTATAATTCAATCATTTCAACATAAAACATAAAATAAGTAAGATTAAAAGAAGGGACATAATAACTTACCTTCAAAATAAAATGGAAAAATTCAAAATTTAATCGGATATAAATGATCTACTCTGTTTCCTGAACATTTTGACACAGTCGGATTGAAGAACGGACTAGTATTGAATTTATGAAAAAATTTTGAATAAATATAATCGTAGTATTTTCTGGAACGGATGAGAGTAACGGATGAGAGAAATCTTTTCTTGCTTGGTCTGGAATTCGTAAAGCTGAGGATATATATTAAGGAAGTTTCACTTAAGCTCCTCCAAGAATTGAGTTGTTACAATTAAATTCTTAAGTTTTAACTTTGACACTTTAGCCCCTTATAACTTTTTATATATTTTTAATTAAATACCAATAAATACTAAATCAACTACACAACTCCTATTATTTCTAATTAGTCATTAAATAATTAAATTTTATTTGTTAACATACTTAAAATATCAAATAAATTATTAAAATATTAAAACTAACACATAATACTAATAAATATAATGCAATGCATGAAATGAGATGAGATGCAACGCACCCCACACACACGAGCTCATCATGTGATCAAACTAGTGCCTAGGTTTAGGGTCGTGACAAGGGTGATGGGGGTGGGGTTGTAGGGTAGGAGGTGGGATTATTAGGGGTGAGGTGGGTGGGTGTGGGGTAGGGTAGGGTAGAGGTAGGATAGGGTGGTGGGAAAAATATAAATGGTAAGATGATGGTAGGCTAGGATGGTGATAGGGTAGGGTGGATAGTCGAGGAGTGGTGGGGGGTAGGTTGGGTGGCCGAGAGTAGGAAAGTGAGGTTGGGTGGGGGAGTTGTTAAAAAATAAATTAATTTAATTATGAGTAAAAAAAGTTTGACCGTGGGAGGGGGGTTGGTGGTTGGTGGGTGGGTGGGTGGGGGGTGAGGGTGGTGAGGGTTGTTAAAAAATAATTTTAATATGAATTAAAAAATTGTTTGAGAGTGGGGAAGTTGTTAAAATATAATTTTAAAATAAATAAAAAATTATTTGAGATGGTGGTGGTGGGAGTGTGGAGTTGTTAAAAATAAATTTAAAATGATTAAAAAAGTTTGACCCGATCGAGGTGGGGCAGGGGGTGGGGTGGGGTGGTGGTGGTGGTGGTGAATGGGGTGGGGTGAGGTGGAGTGGGGAGTTGTGGGGAGTTGTTAAAAATAAATTTAAAATGATTAAAAAAGTTTGACCCGATCGAGGTGGGGCAGGGGTGGGGTGGAGGTGGTGGTGGTGGTGAATGGGGTGGGGTGGGGTGGGGAGTTGTTAAAAATAAATTTAAAATGATTAATTTTTTTTTTACCCGACGGGAGTGGGGGCGGGTGGTGGTGGTGGTGGTGAGGGTGAGGGTGGAGAGGGAGAATTATAAAATCTAATTTTAATATAAATATTTTTTTATAAGGGGATAGGGTAGGGGGTGGTTGATATGGTTTGGGAAACGTGTGGGTGTATGAAAAGTTAGATGTGTGTGTGAGGGTGTTACCATTTTTCGAAAAATAATTTAATTAGGAAAAATTGTAAGTCATTTTAATTAAAAAAGTGGAGAAAATATTTTTCAAAAAACATTTTTTTCATTTTTCAATACTTACCAAATATTGAAAAATGGGAAAAACGTTTTCCAAAAAATATTTTTCCCCAAACAAACGAAGCCTAAGTTAATTTTGCTTCTTAACTGCAGGTAGCAGTTAAATTCAATATTTAAATTACTCCCACATTCCAAAATCTATACTCACTCCGTTTTCTCTTAATTTATAATTTTAATATTGTGGACAAAAATTTAGATTGTTTAAGAAAAGTATTGTATTATAAGTTTAAATAATGAGTTGGTCTTACAAAAAACGCATTTTTTCTGAAACTTAGAAAAAACGTATTTTGTTTTTTTCGTTTATGTCAGTGCCAGTTTAACAAAGTGTCAGTGTGACAAAGTGCCAGTGCATGTGTAACAAAGTGCTAGTGTAAAAAAGTGTCAGTACCAGTTTAACAAAGTGCCAGTGTAAACAAAGTGCCAGTGCATGTGTAACAAAGTGCCAGTGTAAAAAGTGTCAGTGCTAGTTTAACAAAGTGCCAGTGTTAGTGTAACAAAGTGCCAGTGTAAAAAAGAGCCAGTGCATGTATATTAAGTGTCAGTTTATAAACTAACACTGGCACTTTGTACACTAACACTGGCACTTTGTTACACTAACACTGACGCTTTATTAAACTAACACTGCACTTGTTTTACACTAATACCGGCACTTTGTTAAACTGGCACTTTGTTAAACTAACACTGGCACTTGTTTTACACTAATACCGGCACTTTGTTACACTAACACTGGCACTTTGTTATATTAACACTGACACTTTTTTACACTGACACTGGCACTATTTTACATTAACACCGACACTTATTTTTTAAAAAAAATACATTTATTTAGGACGAAAATAATGCATGGTGAGAAGTTTTATGAAAATTGGGGTAATTACATAATTTTGTTTTGTTATTTTGTCCATTCAGTCAACAAGTTGCACAATTAAGCTTAATCTTAGCAGTAGCCAAGTCAGACCCAAACTGGCCAACCCCAAAAAGCCTATCCATCCGGTAACTTTTGACAGAAGATACGACCGCCGGTAACCTGCTGCTATCTCCGAACCCTAAAACTCCTTACCAAAACCCTTAGCGTCCCTAATTCACACAAATAATCAGTCAATCAGTCCCTGGGAATTCGAATTAATCGTTTGAATCCTCCAATTGCAGCTTCAATTTTATAGAACGCGTACGGACGACGTCGGTGAAATGCGTTGTTTTAAAAACTGTTTTTTCTTAGCTTAAAAAAAACTGATTTTTTACGAGATTTTGGCTTAAATCTATAGTATAAATGGTAGTGGTGCCATGAACAGTTGAATGAACAGTATCAAGTGCCGAATTTTCCATTTTGCCCTCACTAAGTTGTCATTTTCCCATTTTGCCCTTAAATTTTTTTTTTTTTAATTAAAAAAAAAAAACACAAACGTGTCCTCGAACACGGGCTTAGGCTAGTAATTGGATATGAGAGATAATGCGATAGAAAATGGTATGAGTAATTGTTGTGACTACTAATAATAAATGGATCATTATTTAAAAAATACTCCCTCCGTCCCATCGATTTTAAGAAAACTTTCCATTTTGGGCGTTCCACTAATCTTAAGAATTCCCAAAATGGAAAGTTTATATTACTTTTATATTAAATGGGACCCACTTGTCATACTCACAACAATAATTCCATCACTATTCCCTCCACTCATTCTCTCTCCTATTTAATTTTTCACACTCACAACACTTCTTCCACTCATTCTCTCTCCTAATACTATAATAATATTCCTTAATTCCCACATCAAATGAAAAATTCCTAAGATGGCCGGGACGGAGGGAGTATATATATAACTCAGATTATAACTTTTGAACTTTGTAACTTTTTGTAACTAATAACTTTGACATTTGAAATGAAAATTTGTGTGAATGGTAAGATGGAACGAGTATTTATTTTGTGAAGAATAGTTTGTTCCAAAAACCAAAATAAATTTAATAATGTTTATCTCTAAAAAGGTTATTACTTGAAAGTTTAAAATTTTAAAATGGATTTTTTTTACTCCTTCCATTCCTTTTTATTTGTCTTTTTATAGGATATAGGAGTTTATTTACTTATGTAAGAATGTATAGTGAACAATATAAATTGAGTTACGAATGTGGATCAGGCCGGACAAGGCTCAATGGATTGGGCTCAAAATATAATTCATACAAGTCTCAATTACGACAAAAGGAGTGGAATTTCATACATTTTCTCGTCTATCTTTCTCGTCATTTCTCACTATTTCGACATATACATAATATATCGAATAATTACTAACGCCCAACAAAACTGCATGCCGACAAGGCATAATCATATAGGCCGAGCAAGGCCCCATTTGAAAACGAAGAGCCCCTACTCGGTTGTCAACAAAATAATGAAATGGGTTTCCCCATCCTTGACAAATCTCTTCCTCGGCTCATTTTAGGCCGAACAGTCCATATATGATGAGGAGCTCTACTTTAAGGCGCACGTGCATAATATGTTGCCTAATTCTACTCAAATAAGGACTGTGAATATTTATAATCCTCCTAGGATTATAACCTTATGTCACATACTTTCTTATCCAATAATGACTCTACAATTATATACCTATAAATACAAGCCATAATTCACATTATTTTGGTAATACTTCTTTTGACTCTACACTCTTGTCAATTGATTTCTCTCTCTAAACACAAATACTTACTCTCACGCCGGAGGGCATTCGCCGGTGAAGCCCCGACTTAATTTACGTGTTTGTTTTTGTTTTTCAGGCTATTCAATCATCCAGGATACAACCTGCCACTTGATTTGGGCTGATTCGAACGTTTTTGGCATCATCAGTATGGTTAAATTGCCGGGAAGACGATTCGAAACACCCATTGAATAGCTTGAAAAAAATTTCTCCACTCTCCAAATCCTAATAGAGGACGGACATACTGCTAGTATTACTCCTAAAAATGATAATGTTCTTGTGGAAGAGATTCAAAACACAAGGACTGATTTTCCTTTAATCAATTGGGAACTGCCTCCTCCACCACCGCTGATTGATGGACTGCCGCCCTTAGTAATGAATCTGCGTTCTAGGGGATAACCAATAACCAAGATAGTGCAGAAGAACCCTCCTCGTTGTCGGCACCGAGGAAGGCCGACCGGTAGCCAGACAACGAGGAATGCTGCCCATGAAGGAACTGGAGCTTCCCCCTACAGGTTGATCGCAAAACTCTATTGCATCAACAGACGAAAACTTTGCAACACATTTATGAAACGTAAAATGCCTTGCTACAGTTAGATCCTGAACATTCTCTTGCTGAATTCATGAGGCCTACGAGGACTGGAAATTCCCTTGGAGGGCAGAGTCAGGTTGATAGGCGTGGTAGTCAGGGTAATAGAGAAAATATTCCTCGTGGCCAACATCCCCCTCACCTTGGCATCTCTGGTAGATCCAGGCAAAACCCCCCAAGATGTCCCTACTCGTCACAAGGCACATGGAAATGTCAACATAAGAAATGAGGTTGAACCAATAAAGGGTGCAGGAGGTTAATTCTGCTGACTTAAGAGCAAGGCTCAGTTACGCTTGGCATAAAACCCCCCTCGTCGTAATACCCCTCCTCGGCCTAGGAGCCCTCCTCGGCCTAGGAGCCCTCCTCGTCCTAGGAGTCCTCCTCGGCCAAGGATTCCTCCTCGTAACAGATCACCATCTCATTATGAATTGGCACCTATAAGAGACAGAACACCATCTGGGCATGGGGACAATCACCAGCAGCGTGAGGAACATAGTAGAGTGAATGGATACAGAAAGAAAGAAATGACCCACCATAGCTCTCATTTAAGCTCAGGGATTGATGTCAGAGAATTATTACTCTTGAAAAAGAGATTAGATGAGATGGAAATGGGGAAAAAGGAAGTGTACGAAGATAATACCAGTGCCACCCGTCCTTTCTCTAAGCATATTAACGATCTACCTCCCAATCCCGCTCTTAAAATCCAATGTTTTGAAAAATATGCGGGGATCACAGACGCAAGGGACGATGTGCAAAGTTTTGAATCCACTATGGCCCTCCTCACCAAGGCAGATGACATACTCTGCAAGGCCTTCGCGAGTACCTTCTCCGGAACAGCTTTGTCCTGGTTTCATGAGTAAAAGAAAGGAAGCATCGACAGCTGTAAAATCATGAAAAGGAGATCATATATCACTTCGCTACAGCTGGAAAGAGAAAGAAAGGACTAACTGGTCTTGCTAACATTGAGCAAGGGAATATTGAAACAACTCTGAGTTACTATGATCGATTCAGAGTTATGGCAGATCAAGTAGAGGAGAGCTTGACAGACAGGGAGGTGATCATTTGCTTAAATTTCTAACTAAGATCTGGACAGCTAATCTATGAACTTTTTGCCAGAGAGCCTAAGTCAAATTCTGATTTGTACAATGTGGCTTATGCCATAGTAATGGCAGAAGAGAAAAGTAAAAAGACGTCTGAGAAACTAGAAATAGATGCAGCTGGCGCTAACCAGGCTTCAAATGGAAGCAGATACAAAGGGAAGAATAGAACTCGGGCTACTGAAAAAGCCGAGGTTTTTACCCCCCCTCCCCCTCACCAAACCTATCACAGAAATTATGCATTTGGTAAATCTACCAAATCCTCGACCGCTTGATGAAAGAACAAAGTACACCCGTGACAGCTCCAAGTATTGTGCCTTCCACAAGGATCACGGACACGACACGAAAAATTGCATCTTCCTCAAGAGAATCATCTAAAGATGGGTAGACGAGGGAAATCTTGACCGCTACATTATGAGAAAGGATAACAAGCGATGAAAAAAGGATGACGATGATGAGGATAAGGAAGATGAAAGGGAAGACAGACATCCTAGGGCCAAACTCCATGTCATAAAGGAGGAAACTGTCTCCAATAAAAATTAAAAGATCAGATCCACGAGCTAAGTAAAGTCTATCACATCCCCACCTGGATTTATAAGGAAGAGAAAGTCATCAGTTTCTCCTCTAATGAACTAGTCGAAAGTCGCACGACCGGCGAACAGGCTTTGGTGATCAAATGAAGGATTGACAACTATAAATCTGAGAGACTCCTCATAGACTCGGGGGCCTCCTGAGACATTCTATATTACTCTACCTTCCAAAAGATGAATTTGAAGGATAGTATGCTAGAGCCATACTCCGAAAGACTAGAAGGCTTCACCAACCACAAAGTAAGCGCCATGAGGATGATTGATTTATCACTAAAAGTAGGAGAACATCCTTTCCGGGCAGAGGCCACTATAACATTTGTGGTCATGGATCTGGCGAGTGACTACCATGCCATCCTAGGCACTCCAAGTCAAGGCAAACTTGGGTTGGTCGCCTCTCTCCCTCACCAAAGACTTAAATTCCCTACATGTGCTGGAGCCGGATGTATGAGGGCGACCCCAAGGACTTCTTGGAGCAGGTCATGAGGAGCAGAAAAACGTATAGAAAGGTGGAGGAAGACACGCCAGAAGATAATCTAAAAATCTCTAAGTTTGTAAAGACTACTAGCATCAGTTCTAGACTGAATCTGATTTTTGAAGCAGAGGATGAGGATCGCATGATCCTAGATATACATGAAAACAATGAAATAGTTCTGTTCGTCCTGGATTTAGCCCCTCATCTCGTCATCGGCCAGAACTCGGGGGCCAACCCTGACTTGAGACAAGGAAAGCTACCAGACGTAGACGAAATAGTGCAGATGGAAGACCTAGACATAAATGATGAGGAAGGTAGAAGGCTTAGAGAAAAAATCATCGAAACATTGCAATTTTGAGACGATCCAGATATGGAGCCCATAGTCTAATTGAAAGAAATCATACTTAATCCCGACTATCCGGAACAAAAAATAAAAATCGAGGGCCAGCTCTCCCCTGAAGAGGGGGAGAAAATCATCACCCTTCTAAAAAATAATCTTGATATCTTCTCCTGTAATGTCGAGGATATGAGGGGAATTAAGGAAGATATAGCCCTACACAAATTGGAAGTTGACCCGTTTGTTAAACCTATCAAACAGGCATGGAGAATTTTTGCAAATGACAAGGAAGATGCCATCAAAGAAGAAGTACAGAAATTACTAAGTGTTGGAATTATCATGGAAGCAATCTACCCTGTTTGATTGACCAATGTTGTGATGGTCAATAAACATAATGGGAAGTGGTGAATTTGTGTTGACTTCACAAACAAGGCATTCCCAAAAGACAGTTACCCTCTCCCCAGAATTGACAAGCTGGTAGACTCCATTGCCAGATATAAAACACTTAGCTTCCTAGCACAGGCCCTGGTCGATTTTATGGTTGAAACCACCTTTATAGTTGAGCACGACCCCACCTCCCGTAAGCGCGAAAAACCTGCGGGGAAAGAACCGACCATCGAGCTCCCATCCAACTGTTGGATCTTATATACGGACGGTTCAGTCACTAAGGAAAAAAGCGGAGCTGAAATTGTACTAGCAAGTCCTGATGGAGAACACACCATCCAAGACATAATCAGATTCAAGTTTCCTGCCTCCAACAATCAAGCCGAGTATGAGGCTTTGATATTCGGCATAGAGTTGACATCCTTTTATGAAGCAACTAAAGTCGTCTCCTTCTATGATTCCCAACTCGTAGTCAAGCAAATAAAAGGGGAGTATAACACTCAACATCCCACACTTAAAAAGCATAAAGATCTCGTCCTATACATGACGAAAAAGCTGGAATTTTTTGAAATAAGTCAGATAGGAAGGGAGGATAATCAAGTGGCAGATGTTCTATCTAAACTGGCAATTATTGACGTGGCTGATCCCGACTCTAACCCACTCATAGTCTTTGCCGAATAGCCTGCTGATGGATGTGGTTTTACCCATCCAAAAGATATGTTCCTAGCTTATTTTCTGTTCGAAACCTTGGGAATTTAATGTGTTTTGTTAGTGTTTTGAAAGTACAGGGGTTGAAGTGAAAATAATCAGAAAATGGAGGATTTAAGCTTGTTTTGGAAGTTTAGGGACCAAACTGTAATTACGAAAAATTGGGAAGAAAATTGACATTACAAAGTTCATGGGCCAAAGTGTAAATCTGGAAAGTACAAGGACTAAAGTGTAAGTCTGGAAAGTCCAGTGACCAAAGTGCAAATGTGAATCGAATCCAAAGCATCAATCAGCACGAGTGGAAAAAAAAGGCACGACTCATGCCACGAGTCATCACCAGCCAAGGATTTGTGACAGAAAATCTGTGACGGATTTGGTCCATAACAAAATTAAAAGCCTTTTTCAACAGAATCAGAAACATATTTGTGACAGATTTCAGCAGAATCCTAATTTGACTAGGAATTGACCTGTTTTGATTGTAAATTAGGAATCCCTCATCCCTCCTCATATATAAAGAATCCTAGACAAGTTTTTGATCTCTCTCTCATCTCTTATCATTCTCTATATCTCTTCTTCTCTTGTACATATTAGATTATATTTTTTTATTTATATTGAAGATTCAAGAACAAAATTTATTTATTTTAATGGTCTTTCAAGACTAATTTATTTGATTCGTTGATTGAGGTGAGTAATAATTTGATCTTTATGCTAGGATTTTAATTCTTTCTATCTCTCTCTCGTTCTTGTTCTCTCAGCGTTCTTCAAGATCAAATATAGGCTTCAATTGTATGTTAAGATACTTTGACCCATGAATCTATTTGGGTATCCATTGTTACAGTAACGCAGACATAGATACATTGACCCTTGTTGAGAAGAATAGATTTAATTGAGGACGTAACTGAAATCAATGAATCTAGGTTCTTATGTTCTTTTGATCTTCACGATTCTTCAATTATTTTATTTATGTAACTGTAGTATAATAAGAAGAGAATATTTGAGTTGCAAATCGCACACCAAACCGTCCCAACTCATGATTTTGTGAATGAACCCAAGAATGATATTGAATTTCTTTACATGATTTAAATAGCATAAAGTGATAATTGTTATGATCCTCAATCCATGAATCCCTTGTTAGTTGATTTCTTTGCTTGCTTTTATTTATAGTTTTCTTAGATTAATAATTCAAACAATCAAACCCCTTATTTTGGTTACTTTTATACACTAATAAAATACACTTGTTCCACTTTAGTCCCTGTGGATTCGATCCTTGCAAGTAAGCATATTACTACATTGATAAACTAGTGCACTTGCTAGGTAATTATAATAAGAGGGAGATTTTCTCCATCAAGTTTTTGGCGCCGTTGCCGGGGACTTGTGTAGCGAACAAGTTATTTTTGTTAGTGTATTGTAAATAATTTTATTTTCTTATTTTCTTTGCAGTGTAAATAGTTTTCGTTTATTATTTTCTTTTTTTTTTTTAGTTGCATAAAATTAAAGTGAGAGATACTCTTTGAGGATGTATGGAATGAACACCTATAATGTGTATTGTGCTAATTGTGGTAATTATTATCATACTACTATTAATTATCCGTCTAGGGCATATTTTCCTGACATTCTCCACAGGTACAAGAGATAAGTTCGTTCCAGCTATGGCAACAACAATATGATTATTCTCCTAATTGTTGTACACAAGGGAGGGAAAATCACTCATGCCGGGCATGGAACAATTATGAGCCACATTATAATGATCCACTGTAACCTAAAAAGCCATTATGGGAAGAGGCTCTGACAAGATTGAAGGAGGAAAATCGTTAATTGACGGAGGAAAATCGTCAACAACAACAACAAGTAGGTGCAACCATAGGTAGGTTGGAAGCACAAGTTACTACACTGGTAGAGGCCTTGAAAGGTTGTGAGCGAGATACTAGTTCTATCCAACTTGAACGTTATGAATGGGAGGACGCTTCCATTAATGACGAACTACCGATTCTCTCTTCTTCTCCTGCTAGTGATAGTGTGGTTGTTAATGAAGATGTTGATTGTAAAGAAGATGGGGTGGAAAAGAAATTAAAAGATGATGAGGGCGTTAATGTTGATGAGGTTGGTCCGACCAAATTGACAAGCAATGCCTCAATGAAGACCTTCTCCATCCCATTGAAAGCGTGAAAGTCTCCATCATTCTTGTACCTCCCCTTGTTTTTGAGGGTGAAGAAAGTGGCAAAGGATTGAAAGATGAGAAGCCCAAAAAACTGAAACGTCAAAAATCCAATTAGGCACAAAATAATATCAAAGCTCGAGGAATATATATGGGGCATGAACTGAAAATAAGGACCCGCAAAACCATGAAGTGGGACAAAAACGAAAAGTGAAGTCCAAATGTGAGCAACGGTCGGGCTAACGACCTTAACCAAATGCGCTGATTGGGAGGCAACCCAAGTAGGTACGTTTTATTTGCTTTATTTATTTATTTTTTTGTGTCATATATTCCTTTGAACCCAATTCATGTTTTAGTTCTCTTTGCTATGAGGACATAGCATGTTTTGAGTTTGGGGGTAGATATCTCTCCGAGTTTATGGGTTTATAGGGGAGTGTATATAGTGTCACCCTAAAAAAAATAGAAAATTTTAATTTTTTTTGTTCTTTTCATACTTTGGGTTGTTGGCAAGAGACCATGATGATTTGAGAGTGCTTTAATTTTAAAATTTTTGAGTATTATTGTCAATATGGGGTTATAATTGCATTGATACATGTAAAGTATGATTACTCTACCTTTCACTTCCATGCTATTTTTCTTGATCATTGTTACCAATTTAGGAGATCTTTATAGGGTCACTTTGGCATTCTCGGGGTCCATAGAACATGTTTGCATGACTGTCAGTAACACATCAATTAGACTATTCGGGAAGTAATATTTGGCTATTTTCTTTGAACCCTATTTGTGAGCCTTTAACTTTCTCCTCACTTATAAAAATTTCCGCTAGACCCCCTTTTGAGATTGAAAAAGAATGGAATTTCTCACAAAGTGGGAGGTTATCTTAGACCATTATTCGCCTTCATTTGTACCCACATCGTCCTACCCTTTTAACTTATACACTATTTTCTCACCTTTTCAAGAAAGTGAAACTAGGGAATGAATGGAAATTGTCGGCGATGTGTGAAAAATCAAGGGTAGAAAGTGGTCAAAAAAAGAAAAAAAAAGGGTCATGTTATGTATTGAAAAGAGGGGCTTGAGAAAAGTATTGAATGCACATTCTTCGTGATTTATTTGTGCAAAGAAAAGAAAAATAAAGATTGAAATGCATTGCCCTCTCTAATGTTGAAGTGGAAAGTGACCAAAAAGAAAGAAAGGTGATCAACCCCATGTGTGAAGTTTGAAAAACTATAAGTTTGGGGGTTGAATCAATGGGTTGGCATGGAACGAAATGATAAATTTCAAAGGATGTATGATGAAGACTTTCTAGTTTCACTAATTGACTTCGCATGTCCTTATCTACATTTGGAACCGTGAACCTAGCTCGCGATTTTCGCGATACATTACAAACCATAAAGCCATATTTGGTCCCTAGAGTAGCCAGATTGACAGTTTTGTTTAAACATGCATATGAGTGGCCTTGTGTAGATATTTATCTTATTATCATTGATTTAGAGCATGACACAAGTGACCCTATAAAGTATCTTATTTTGGTAACATTGATCTTCCATATTTCATTCATCATTCATTATGTAGTGAAGAATTGTAAGTTAGATGCATCCATGTAAATATAATCACATGTTCATGTTAATGCTTGTAGATTATGTGTGTTGTAAGATCTGAGACTTGTTGTGCCAACAGCTTATTATATGAATTGAACAAATTCCAAAAATATTTTCTTTTGTTTTAATTAGTTAGTTGGTTTTTATTTTATTTTAGTTTTGTTTTACTCGAGGACGAGCAAAAGATAAGTTTGAGGGTTTTTTATGGATGTGGTTTTACCCATCCAAAAGATATTTTCCTAGCTTATTTTTTGTTCGAAACCTTGAGAATTTAATGTGTTTTGTTAGTTTTTTGAAAGTACAGGGGTTGAAGTGCAAATAATCAGAAAATGGAGGCTTTAAGCTTGTTTTGAAAGTTTAGGGACCAAACTGCAATTATGGAAAATTGGGGAGGAAACTGATATTACAAAGTTCAGGGGCAAAAGTGTAAATCTGAAAAGTACAATGACCAAAGTTCAAGTCTGGAAAGTCTAGTGACCAAAGTGCAAATGCGAATCGAATCCAAAGCATCAATCAGCACGAGTGGAAAAAAAGGCACGACTCGTGCCACGAGTCATCACCGACCAAGGATTTGTGACGGAAAATCTGTGACGGATTTGGTCTGTCACAGAATTAAAAGCCTTTTTCAACAGAATCAACAACAGATTTGTGACAGATTTCAGCAGAATCCTAATTTAATTAGGAATTGACCTATTTTGGATGTAAATTAGGAATCCCTCATCCCTCCTCCTATATAAAGAATCCCTAGACAAGTTTTTGATCTCTCTCTCATCTCTTATCATCCTCTATATCTCTTATTCTCTTGTACATATTAGATTAGGTTTTTTTTTTTAAATTATTTTGAAGATTCAAGAACAAGATTTATTTATTTTAATGGTCTTTTAAGGTTAATTTATTTGATTCGTGGATTGAGGTGAGTAATAATTTGATCTTTATGCTAGGGTTTTAATTCTTCCTATCTCTCTCTCATTCTTCTTCTCTCAATGTTCTTCAAGATCATTTATAGGCTTCAATTGTATGTTAAGATACTTTTGACCTATGAATCTATTTTGGTATCCATTGTTACAGTAACTCGGACATAGATAAATTGACCCTTGTTGAGAAGAATAGATTTAATTGAGGACGTAACTGAAATCAATGAATCTAGGTTCTTATGTTCTTTTGATCTTCACGATTCTTCAATTATTTATTTACGTAACTGGAGTATAATAAGAAGAGAATATTTGAGTTGCAAATCGCACACCAAACCGTCCTAACTCATGATTTTGTGAATGAACCCAAGAATGAGATTGAATTCCTTTTACATGATTTAAATAGCATAAAGTGATAATTGTTATGATCTACAATCTGTGAATCCCTTGTTTCTTGATTTCTTTGATTGCTTTTATTTATAGTTTTCTTAGATTAATAATTCAAACAATCAAACCCCTTATTTTGGTTACTTTTATAAATTAATAAAATACACTTGTTCCACTTTAGTCCCTGTGGATTCGACCATTGCAAGTAAGCATATTACTACATTGATAAACTAGTGCACTTGTTAGGTAGTTATAATAAGAGGGAGATTTTCTCTATCACATGCCTACGAAAGGCTGCAAGTAATGCTCCTAGATAGGGAGGAGAAGTGCTGGATAGATGACTACATGGAATTCATTAAAAAGAATCAACTCACAGATGATGAAGCATGTGCTAGACTTATGATGAATGGAATTATCTACAAAAGATCATTCACATAGCCCCTGTTGAGGTGTGTCTATCCCAAGGAAACGTAAAATATTTTGGAAGAAGTTCATGAAGGCATTTATGGTGGTCACCCGGGGCTAAAACCTTAGCCGACAAAATCATCGCAATAGGTTACTATTGGTCAAACCTGAGAGATGACGCGTAAGCCTACGTAAGAAAGTGTGACAAGTGTCAGAGATACTCTGACATTCCTAGACTTCCAGCAGTAGAGCAGACTCTCATAATACCTACACAGCCATTTGACATGTGGGGAATTGACATCATCGTACCCTTCCCCCCTCCCGAGGTAATTGCAAATATGTGATGGTGGCAGTCGACTACTTCTCTAAATGGATTGAAGCCAAGGACCTAGCCAAAATAACAGAGGAGTACGCAATCAACTTCATCCACAATTTCACTTGGTGCCGCTTTGGAGTTCCACACACTATCATTTCAGATCATGGCCTTCAATTTTCTAAGGCATTCGCGGCGGAGCTGAACAAACTAGTAGTCTGACACATCAAGTCATCAATAATAAGATCTCAATGCAACACACAGGCGAAAGCAGCCAACAAGTTGGTGCTAACGGCCCTAACTAAAAACCTTGAAGGAAGTGATGGTAGATGTTTATGCCTACAACAAGAAGTTCAAACTATGATGAGCAAGTCAACAAGGTCAACAGGCTCCTAGACCTATACCTAGTAGATGAAAGAAGAATAGCTGCTCAGATGAGGATGGTGAACTACAAGCAAAGAACCAAAGCCTATCATGACAAAGGGTCAATAAGAGAGTATTCCAAGTTGGTGATTGGGTACTTAGAAAAATTAAGGCAACTGGCAGGAAGGCTGAACAAAACAATCTCTCCCCAAACTGGGAAGGCCCCTACGTCATCACTCAAGTTATCAGAGAAGGGACCTACAAAATGAAAACCCCAGATGGATACGAGTTGAAACATCCGTGGCATTCTGATCATCTACGAAAATATTATCACTAGTTTATAGTCTGTCTTTTATGTAATAGATTAATCTTTGTTAGTCTTTTCTAGTTATTTTCAATAGGATTGCAGTTCGATGTAATCAATTTCAGTTAATGAATATTTAGTTTTCATCAAGAATAACGACTAGCAAGACAAATGACGAGGAGATCCTCCACGGCATCAAGGGATAAACTCCCATAAAATTACCTAAGACCTATGACCGAACGAACTTCCTCATCATAGAGAGGTAAAACATTAAAAATTGTTTAATTGTAAGTACGCCAATCCAATTCGCGATCCCTTTTTAGGTACATTTTAAATGATAAAATTGCACTAAGGGGCGTTTTGGTAAATTCCCGATCCGTTCCGAGACTTCCGGGAACTTTTTATAAGTTTCCCGCGAAGGAAGTATATTTTAGTATTTTTCCCGGACAAAAGGAACTAAAAGGAATTAATCAGTTTGGACCTCTTGGGAATTAGCCCGGAATGTTCCAGAATCTGGTTTTGGCGCCAGAATCGGCTATTAGTGTTCCCAGTCGTGCGACAGCTTGAGGCATAGAAATTGGATACGTTGGGTTGTGCGACCAACTAATCCAATTTCCATTCTACGTATAAATAACCAATTTGGCTTTCATTTGCAAGGGAGCTCACACAATTCACACACACAGAACGCACAACTCTCACCCTTTCTCTCTCTACCCGTTAACTCCTCTCTCTCTCTCTATACGCAGCAACGCAACCTCCATTGCCAACCATCGCCAAGCTTCCCTAACCTCCTTCCTAAACACCTTCCTCCGATCCAAATCTCCACCGAGCTTCTCCCCCAAAACCAATTCCATCCCAATTGGCAACCTCAACCCAAGCTCTCCCTCAAACCTCTTCTCCAATCCAAACCTCCACCGAGTTCCTCCTCTAAATCCCTCACCGAGCTCCTCCTCCAAACCATTCACCGGTGACCTCCAACTCTCCCTCTCCCCAATTCCAATCGCCAACAACCGACCTTCACCTAGCTTCGACAAAATCTTCTCCCAATTCCCCCTCAACCAATACCAATACCGATCTCCCCTGTCCAGAACACCACCGGTGACTACCCAAACCCAACAACAACCACAACCGCTTCCCCTGCATCTAAGCCGTCAACCACACCGCCGCTCCTCAACGCCTGTTACAACCCCTAAGCCGTGCACCACCACCTACTCCGGCAACTTAACAACCAACCCTCACCGTTCTCTCTCCCTACCTCGATTGAACTCACCGGCAGCAACCCCAAACTCCATTGCCGTTCCCCTATTCTGTTCTGGAAGCCAAGGCTGTCGCACGTACTGGAAGTGTCAAACAACTCCGATCTGATTGTTGAGTTTGTTCCGTGAAGCTGAATTGAAGAATTCGATACCTAACTTGGTATCGAATTTGTGGACTACGAGGGTAATGATTTCCTCACTTTTATCTCATTTACTGTTTATTTGTCTCATTGCAATCTATTCCCGGACTTGATAATTAGACTCTATCTGTCCCCGATTATCAAGTCCCAACTGCCGATCTCTCTGTTTAACTGTTTAGCTTGGTTTGATTGATGTTCATAATGTGATTTGTGGTATTTGTTGTTTATTGGCCAAGGGAGTGTGGATCTCCCTATATCCACGTCCCCTTGGTCAATTCATTGTAAATTCACTATTTCTGAGTTGTTTTGATATTGTGTTGGGATTTGGATTGATTTCTGTTAGATCAGTGCTCACATTGTAAGGTACCTGCAGACGGTCAACTCGTGTCACGCGACACAATTGGGCAGTTGGAGTCCTGTGTCACGCGACACAAGTAGCCCTCTGCAGAGACCACATTTCAGTTGTAAGTTCTGTAAGTCCTCGATGTAGAGTGGGATGTGGCCTCCCAGAGTCAAAAGGCTCACAAATTGTAATTCCCCTTTGTTGAGTAATAAAACAAAGCACTCTTATGCATTTTATACACATTCTTGTTATACACTTTGCACACACGTTTGGATGATTTTGAATGTTGAACAATTGAAAGACTCGTCTACGGATGAGGCGTGTTGGGTGAACTCTCGGTTCTTCCCAACACGTAACTTGACCCCCGAACCCATTTTCTCAAACAAAAAGGTTTTCAATGTTTCCTCTTAAAAACGGCGTGGCGACTCCTTTATTTTATTTTTCGGCGAGCGCACATTCAGTGGATACTCCGCTGGGGACTTTAAACTTGTTTTTCAAAAGTGGGTCAGACTTTCGTGATTTTTCAACATCCTTATCATTCATTTGTGTGTGCTTTGTTGTGTGACATTTTATGTGTTTAAATGCATTTTATGTGCTTTGTTTTATTCCTTTCCCTCCTTGTGTCCCATCCTTGTTGATTGTGTTGCTGATGCTGGGGCTTGAGATATTGCTTTCGTGCTTGGAGGTTGGGGTTGTTTTGACTCTTGTTCAGATTCTGGCAATGGGACTTCTTCTGTCACGCGACACAATGTGTTTTGGTTGTCCTGTGTAGCGCGACAGAAGTGGCCTACCTGCAGTTTGTGAGTTCCAGTTCAGTTGTGATGAGGGGCAGTCCCCCATAATTAAATTCTTGATCCCTGATTATTGTATCTCTGTGGGGTGTGTGAGTGTGTGTTGTATTTTCTTTTATTACCCCTTTTCAAAAAAATAATAAAAAAATAAATAATAATAAAAAAAAGAAACATAGTCATCCGCACACTACTTCACGTAGATCTAGAACCCTCGGGTGCGATTGACGGCATCGCGGACGGCCATAAAATTCGCCTACGCTTGAGCGCCTAATGTCAAACCCATATCCCTAGTGCGTTATAGGTGGCGCCACACATTTAAACCTCACCCAAAACGGTTGGTTTTGACACGACATTTTCAAATACAATAAAATGGATTGTTTCAAAAATTTTAATAGACTTTCGTACCCTTCCCAAAACCTAGCACGTGTGGGCATGTTGCCATCGCAACATGATTTCACGAAGGGACATGTCACTCCCGTGGCGTGTTCTAACGAGAGATCATGCCGCTTTGTCAACGTGCACCGACAAGAGGTCATGCCGGATTTTTCCTTGAAATTCTTCAGGAATACCCGTTATGCTGCCCAAATTTCTCTAGAAATTGGGGCTGCTCGTTCGGCCCATAAATGCTTTGGTTTTGTTTAGGTACTATTGCCTATATTTAATTTTGAACCAATACATTTGGTGTATTTGTGGATGATGTGTCCATAGGTTCCCCCCGAGATCTAGATTGTGTGAAATAAAGGATTAGCCTTTCCCAACCGTCTCTAGGATTTAAAAGACACCGATTTCTACTTGAAGACTAATAAAGTGTTGCACGAGTCCGTCTCCTTTCCCGTTCTTCCCTCTCCCGTACCTCCTCAAGATTCTCTACCCTCCGTCTATACACGCTCTCACCTCTTCACCTCTGCAAGGCTACGGCAAGTTGGGTGTGCGCTCTCGTTCCCGGCGCTCATTGGTCCACATTCCTGAGGCGGAAGCAGTTCAAGTGCTCGAGCAGTCGTCCATCTGATGCAGAATCCAAAATGCTAGGTGCAGAGAAGACTATGGCCCACCAATTTGGAAGTTCATATCCCATGGGTCAGCAGCAGAGTGTAAAAGGTGTGTCCATCAAAGAGTTGCGAGCTACACTTGAAGATATTCCTTCTCGCAAGCGAGAGGCCCGGTTGTTTGCTCAGTTTGCTAAAGATAAGGAGGACGACCTATAAATGACAAAGAGATCGAGAAGGGTCCTCACCGCACCGATGGCAACGATGCTCAATGTTGAAGAAGCCAATCAGTCTTCGTAGGGTCTAGAATGTCCACTGTCGGACATGAGTCTGTCGAGTCCAAGTCGGACCAATTTTTGCTTTGCAGTGATAAAAATCTTTGTTTCTCTTCTTGCTAGACTCGAGACATTACTAGAACACCTGCGTTACACTTGATTGAAATGGTCTTATTCCAAATGATCACTTGTGCTGCTCACCGACTAATGCTTTGAAATGACTAATGTTTAAATTGATCGGAGCGAGAAAATCGACTGATATCCCCATCTTGCGTCCCATATGCTCACACCTCTTTCATAATCTCGTTGTTCGATGAATTTGCACGGATCTTCCTCGAAGTAAGCTAAAGAAGCAATGAAGACTCAATCTCGTTTGGATCATCCGGTAGGGACTGCGGTTGAAACCTCTCACCCCTAGGAAAACCTTTACCTTACCCTCACCAAATAATACCCCTTCAGTTCAAGATCGGCATATTTTGAAACCCATTTAGCCATCACCCGAAGAAGAGGGACTATCCTTGAGGCTCCCATGATGCAAAAGAAGAGTGACCGTCTCCAAGCTCAAGAACGGCAGAATGTAGTGATCCATCCTGGGGACTAGCTGAAATTCTCCTCTCGAAAAAAAAAGAGAGAGACAAAAAAACAAAAAAAAAGAGAAGATACAAAAAAAAAGAGAGAGAGAGACAAAAACAAAAATAAAAAAAGAAGAAAAAAATGAGAAGAAAAAGAAAAGAAAGAGAGCCTAGTCCCCAGCGATCCTCTCAGAAGCGAAAGTCAAAAGGATCCGGTCATTACTCAAAAGGAGTCTCAGAACGAATAAAGAGACAGCATGGATGTCCCTCACCACTACCCTAACCAATTCCGGCCATCCTCTCGATTTTAGAGGATATCCCCACTACCTTGACCAATCCCAAGCCGTCCTCTCGATTTTAGAGGACATTCCCATTACCCTTACCTTTGCCTGTAGCCAAAGCCAAGATTGACCTCTCATTCTTAGAGGCATTGAAGATGCAATCATGGATTCCCTCACATTAGAAATCCCAAACACATACCCAAGAGCCAACCTCTCATGTTTAGAGGTTCAGTCAGCAAAGAGCCCAGCCGACCTCTCGTCTTAAGAGGTCATGATACCCTAAATCACCCAAAGACCGATCGAAACCCCGAAACCCAGTCGCAGTTCCTATCGGGTAGTAGTTTCATTCCATTATCGTCGAGATCTAAAACAAATTATTGCTTAAAGCGGAGCCAAGTCCATCCCGGCTCAAGGGACCGTCAAGCGAAGACTGTGCAAATTCCGTCCGTTCATTCGACGTCGTATGTGAGCATATTTCATTTCTCCTTCACAAACACTTGCCGTGGATGTCCCACTGGGGCTTCGCATCTGTGTCTCCCATCGACACTCCAAGAGGACACGTTCTTTCGATTCTCAAAAATTCTCGAAGGTCCTCACATCCCCGAACTTCATCGTTCATTCTTTTCATTCGGGATAAGCCCGAACTACGGCGACCTGAGCTCCTCCTATGGAGGGGAACGTAGGCAACCAGAAATGGTCCGGTCGAAATCACAAACAAATCTCAGAAAATCCGGTCTCCTCAAGGACCATGCCCATACACTGTTCGTTCTCCCGAATTTGATCCTCGATATCAGTTGGGCTTTCTCCTCAGGATTGATGAAAATATTTGCTCATATCAGCTTTGACGGTCGACTAACCCGAACATCAATAAAGGGTTTTAGGCAGCTTTGTGATCATCACGAATAAGACAAGTTTTCAAGTGTCTCGACAAGTCTTCTATTTCTACATCATAGGAAGATAGAGCTAAACACCGTTTCGGTCAGCAGGGGCTTCCATACACTTTCCACACCTTGTGATGCTTATACTCTCTCAAAAGAGTCAAACCCAAAACGAGAGTGTCATACACAAAACTCGGGATTCATTTCCCACCCTCAAAGGATGTACCCCTGCACGTAAACACTTCCGAGTCTTGTCCAGCGACTGATTGACTGCGGTTTGAAAAGATGAATAGCCTCTGTGGCCACAAGATGACTCTGCCTGCGATGAAGCTGCATGGAATATCCTCAAGCTGGGGCTTTGGTTAAGGTATCCCTCCGGCTCTCCTTGTCGATTCCCTCCAAGATTGCTTTGCACTGTCAACTGGGGCTTCGCCAAGCCGGGATCATTCTCTGCATTTTCTCTGCTGCTTGCTGTCTCAGACGCGCGATACACTTTGTCCTCACCAGCAACGGACCTGCTGCAATCTGTACTCCCGGGAGCGTCCCCGACTTGCCTAAGCTGCACCTTCCATACACCGTCACTTATACACTTTTCAAATCCTCGGGAGAGGGTCCACCCCATCACAAACACCTTTCGTTCCATACACAATCCCTCATAGCATAATGGCTACCTACACATCTGCTCACCAAGCCGTGCAAAAAACCCTCACTTCCCTATTCTCCCCAGCTGAGATGGACTTGTGCAACCAAAGATTAATAACGCATAAGCAAGAGGTTAAATAAAATGCAAAGTGCCTAGTAGTGTTGTGTCCTCCCCCCGCAGAGTACAATAAGCAGGTGATCGTAATGTGATCGTGAGGACTGCCCCTCGAATCACAATCTTGGACAGAGATTCCAAACCCCGCCTCTATTATCTTCATAAGGCCCAGAACTACGACCGGCTTGATTCCCTTTTTAAGGGATACGTAGGAAACCTTTCTCCAAAGGTCCAGCCATCTGATCTCACAAGCATCATATGAAAAAGCCCCAGCAGCCCCAGTCTTCAAACAATGATTGTCAAGAAAAAGAGCCCTAGTTGCCTCAGCCCCCAAGCAGTGCTTGTCAAAGAAAGAAAAGAAAGAAGAGCCCCAGCTGCCCTAGAAACCAGACAACAAGGCTCACCAGTCCCTACGACTTCAGAGTCTATTTTGCATGATAAACCGAGACAAAGAGTCCGCATCTGTCAACCTCCCCAGCAAGCGTCAACAAGTGGTAGCCTCAAACCCCAAACAAATGCCTGTCAAAGAAAGAAGAGCCCCAGCTGCCACAGAACCCAAGCAATAATGATCACCGGTCCCGACGACTTCAAAGCCTGTATTGCAAAGACCATCCTGCGAATGGCCACCCGACAAGCATCGACAAGTGACAGAGGCCACAACCTATCCCTCAGCAGAACCAATGGTAGCCTGAGACCTTAGACAGCTACCTACCAACAAGCAGTTACGGCCTAAGACCCTCACAGGTACAACAATCAGAAAAGAGCTTCACCATATCCCGAAGACTGGCCCTCAGGCCAAACTGGAGAAAAAAGAAAGAGAAAGAACAAAAAGGCCTGTATCTGCGATAGCCCCCAAGCAGAGCTCAACAAGACCAGCAGCCCCACAATCCCAAGAAAGAAGCCAATTCCCCAGAAAGCAGAATCCCCGGCTTGACAAACAAAACTTCCAGAGACCAGTAGCCTCGAGGCACAAACAAAAGCAGAGTCCCTAGTTTCCCAAGCAAAACCCAGGACACAAAAGAAAAGCGACAATCAACAAAGACCGTCCAACAGCAAAATCGGTAAAAGAACAACAAGCGAGCAGGAAAGAAGTAGTGTGAGTCCACTGGCAACTACCCTGCACCAACATAGTGGTATGAGTCCCTTTGGCATCCACAAAGAACAAAGAAGAAAGGAGATAGCGTGAGTCTCCTGGCAGCTACACTTATCAGCACAGAACAGAAAGGAGATAGCATGAGTCCCCTGTCAGCTATAATTATCAGCAAAGAACAGAAAAGCAGAGATAGCGTGAGCCCCCTGGCAGCTATACTTATCAACGACAAAGAACAGAACAGAAAAAGTAGCGTGAGACCCCTGGCAGCTACATTTATCCCCAACAGAGCAGAGAAGAAATAGCGTGAGACCCCCGGCAGCTATACCCATCCCCAGCAAAGAAGAAGGAAAAGTGGTATGAGTCCCTCCGGCATCCACGAAGAGAAGCAGCAGTAGTGTGAGACCCTCCGCAACTACCCTGCATTAGAGAAGTGGTATGAGTCCCTCCAGCATCCACGAAGAGAAGCAGCAGTAGTATGAGACCCTCCGGCAACTACCCTGCATTAGAGAAGTGGTATGAGTCCCTCCGGCATCCACGAAGACAAGCAGCAGTAGTGTGAGACCCTCTGGCAACTACCCTGCATTAGAGAAGTGGTATAAGACCCCCGGCATCCACAAAATACCCGTTGCAGCATGAGACCCTCCGACAGCTACTCACAAATACCAGTTGCAGCGTGAGACCCTCCGGCAGCTACAACCTGGTGTGAAAGGAAGCTACTACCCAACCACAGTAATACCGACCCCGCAAGAAGTCACAGGTAAGCACAGCAAAGGTATGAAGACACATTTCTACCCCTTTCTTGCTTGTAGTTAGTAATCTTCAAACTACGATTTGGCTTGATTCCCTTCTTAAAGGGATACGTAGGAATCCTTTCTCAGAAAGGTCCATCCATTAGACTCCCCGATTCACCCTCTAGCCCGTCGCCTTATCCCCCGGATGCTCATTGGGATTGGGCCTTATTTTATCGACAACCCCACTTTTTTCAAAAGTGACATTGCCGAGGGGCTCTGTAAGTACGCCAATCCAATTCGCGATCCCTTTTTAGGTGCATTTTAAATGATAAAATTGCACTAAGGGGCGTTTTGGTAAATTCCCGGTCCGTTTCGAGACTTCCGGGAACTTTTTATAAGTTTCCCGCGAAGGAAGTATATTTTAGTATTTTTCCCGGACAAAAGGACCTAAAAGGAATTAATCAGTTTGGACCTCTTGGGAATTAGCCTGGAATGTTCCAGAATCTGGTTTTGGCGCCAGAATCGGCTATTGGCGTTCCCAGTCGTGCGACAGCTTGAGGCATGGAACTTGGATACGTTGGGTCGTGCGACCAACTAATCCAATTTCCATTCTACGTATAAATAACCAATTTGGCTTTCATTTGCAAGGGAGCTCACACAATTCACACACACAGAACGCACAACTCTCACCCTTTCTCTCTCTACCCGTTAACTCCTCTCTCTCTATACGCAGCAACGCAACCTCCATCGCCAACCATCGCCAAGCTTCCCTAACCTCCTTCCTAAACACCTTCCTCCGATCCAAATCTCCACCGAGCTTCTCCCCTAAAACCAATTCCATCCCAATCGGCAACCTCAACCCAAGCTCTCCCTCAAACCTCTTCTCCAATCCAAACCTCCACCGAGTTCCTCCTCTAAATCCCTCACCAAGCTCCTCCTCCAAACCATTCACCGATGACCTCCAACTCTCCCTCTCCCCAATTCCAATCGCCAACAACCGACCTTCACCTAGCTTCGACAAAATCTTCTCCCAATTCCCCCTCAACCAATACCAATACCGATCTCCCCTGTCCAGAACACCACCGGTGACTACCCAAACCCAACAACAACCACAACCGCTTCCCCTGCATCTAAGCCGTCAACCACACTGCCGCTCCTCAACGCCTGTTACAACCCCTAAGCTGTGCACCACCACCTACTCTGGCAACTCAACAACCAACCCTCACCGTTCTCTCTCCCTACCTCGATTGAACTCACCGGCAGCAACCCCAAACTCCATTGCCGTTCCCCTGTTCTGTTCTGGAAGCCAAGGCTGTCGCACGTACTGGAAGTATCAAACAACTCCGATCTGATTGTTGAGTTTGTTCCGTGAAGCTGAATTGAAGAATTCGATACCTAACTTGGTATCGAATTTGTGGACTACGAGGGTAACGATTTCCTCACTTTTATCTCATTTACTGTTTATTTGTCTCATTGCAATCTATTCCCAGACTTGATAATTAGACTCTATCTGTCCCCGATTATCAAGTCCCAACTGCCGATCTCTCTGTTTAACTGTTTAGCTTGGTTTGATTGATGTTCATAATGTGATTTGTGGTATTTGTTGTTTATTGGCCAAGGGAGTGTGGATCTCCCTATATCCACGTCCCCTTGGTCAATTCATTGTAAATTCACTATTTCTGAGTTGTTTTGATATTGTGTTGGGATTTGGATTGATTTCTGTTAGATCAGTGCTCACATTGTAAGGTACCTGCAGACGGTCAACTCGTGTCACGCGACACAATTGGACAGTTGGAGTCCTGTGTCACGCGACACAAGTAGCCCTCTGCAGAGACCACATTTCAGTTGTAAGTTCTGTAAGTCCTCGATGTAGAGTGGGATGTGGCCTCCCAGAGTCAAAAGGCTCACAAATTGTAATTCCCCTTTGTTGAGTAATAAAACAAAGCACTCTTATGCATTTTATACACATTCTTGTTATACACTTTGCACACACGTTTGGATGATTTTGAATGTTGAACAATTGAAAGACTCGTCTACGGACGAGGCGTGTTGGGTGAACTCTCGGTTCTTCCCAACACGTAACTTGACCCCCGAACCCATTTTCTCAAACAAAAAGGTTTTCAATGTTTCCTCTTAAAAACGGCGTGGCGACTCCTTTATTTTATTTTTCGGCGAGCGCACATTCATTAGTACCTATGGCTGAATGACCCTCCTCGGCATAGAGAGGCAAAACATTAAAAATTACCTAAAACCTATCACCGAACGACCCTCCTCGACATAGAGAGGCAAAGTATCAAAAATTATCTAAGATATATGACCGAGCAACCTTCCTCGGCATAGAGAAATAAAATCAGACAATAACTTAAGCGTCATGCCGAGGAACCTCCCTCGACCTAATGACAGCTTTCAAAATTACCAAGTATCTAAAACCGAACGAGCTTCCTCGGTTGAAACAAGTTAAAACTTGAATGACAAGATGGACTTCCGCGGCTTCCCAAGTTACTTTGCACTTGTGCAAATACTCAACAAACGAATATACAATATATGTGCAACACAATAAACACTCAAGTTAAAGACAATTCATATCATATCAAGACGACGAAGAATGAAGAAAGGGCATTATATTGATTTGAAAGTTGAAGTACAAAGGCCCTATTCTATTACAACAAAAAAACAAAACAGAAAAGTTCTAAGCCTGATCATTAGTAAATAGCTCATCTTTGTTAACTTCGGCTTCAGGAATCGTAATCTGCTCAGTTTGAATCTCCCCGGCCTCCTCCTCCTCATCCCGTATCTTCTCTATTAAAGGATTTATGTTTTGGGAGTCAACGGGGGGAGGAACCCAGGCAGGACGGCCTCACGAGCATCTTGGGCCGCTATCAACTTCAAGGCATATTTATAAAATGGCACCAAGTCATGGCCAGACCGAGCAAGGTCATTATATGCATCTTGGCATATAAGATGGGCAAGCAGGCCTACGTCGGCATGGAGAGTTGGGTCCACCAAGGCCCTTCTGGCTAAGTCAAGATAGTCATCAGAGTACTTGGTGGCCGTCTACTCGGCCAAAGCTTGTCTGAAGGCCGAGCTGACCTTAAATTGAGAGATAGCCTCTTCAATTTGTATGGGCAAGCTGGCCTCCAATTGCTTATACCTGGCATCAACTTCCTCGATATTTGCTTTGAGTTCAGCCACGAGCTTCTCAATTTTAGCTTGCCCGACTTTGTTGGCTTCTTCGTCTTTGGCCTGAGCCTCCTTGGCCGCCTCTCTAGCCTTCTCGGCCTCTGCCCTGGCCGCCTTCTTCTCATCTACCTCGGCCCTAAATGACTTAAGGAGCACCACGGCCTTGGCCAAATTGGCCTAATTCTTCTCAATCTGCCGTTAAAGCTTCTGTTCGTGCTCGTCGTCCGCTTTGCTCTTTATTGCCTCATAGGCAATTATTGTGGCAAGCTACAACAAAGAGAACATAATTTATCAACAAGAGATTACAAGTATGATAAAACCGAGAAGGAAAAGAAAGTTATGATGAGAAGGTTACATCGCTTAGAAGGAGGCCCTTTCTATTGGCCAGGTGCTCCCTGGTCGACTTGGCCTCAACGAAATGTTCGAGCAAGTCCTCGTCCATTTCATGATGGACTACACTCCGGCCTAACCTGAGCTTAGGGCCCTTCCTGGCCAGCACATTCAAACCCCTGATTTTTGGGTAGACGACTAACTCCTTGGCTACCTGCTCGGCTTCAGCATACTTTTTCACGTGCCAAGCAGTAACCTCCTTGGAGGAAGATTCAGCAATTCTCTTGGAGGGAGATTCCTCCTACACGGTGTTCACCCTTGGTCATATTTGGGCAGAGTTTCTTTCACCGGCTTCAGCCTCCACGGTCCCAATTAGACCGGCTTGCCTTATCGCCTCCTCAGTATAAAAAGTTAGAGCTTGGGAACAGCTTGGGAACTCTGTCCCTCTTCGACCTGGGCATCTTGCCCGTCGTTTCCTTCCTCGGTAGAGGCAGCAACACCCCCACCGGCTTCAAGGGCAATGCCCCATCATCCTTAGTGGATAATATAGCTTGACGGTGAACAGCTTCATCCCGTCTCTTGGTTTGATCCGAGGAACGAGACGTACTCCTCCTCAACTTCATCAATGCCTGGGGGTCAAGTAGTTCCTCCAACATCTTTCTCTCTTGCTCGACTATAAGATCTACAAGGATGAGAAAGAACAATTAGTAAAATTACGAGGAAGAACAAAAGCAAAATAAAAATTATACAAGTACGAAAGTCGGAGAAGGAAGATATTTACAACCGACGATGCCATCCTCGGCAAGGCAACTGTCTTTATATAACTTGCAGACATCACATTCATCATGAAATACCAAACCGGGGTGCACCCTTCAGTTGAGAAATCTATTACCCCTAACGACGGGGAGGAGGGGAATCAACCCCATCCAAAGGTCCAGGCATGAAGCCTGCCTACACGTAGTACCTATGATCGGTCTCCAAACTCGACCAACATAGAGTTCTTACCTCGGCAATTGCCTCAGCTTCTCAATCAGCTGCCCACTCCACTCAGGCCTCCATACCTGCTCAGGCACACGTGGGTACTCCAAGGGAGAGGGAAACTCCTAGTCTTGTCGGCTCTCCACCCTAACGACATGGTTATTCCACCCGGATACTTTACTCGACATGGGGTAGATAAGTTTTGGTTGGTTTGGGTTGCTCCTTATCACCACAAGCCTTGTATACTTATTGTAACTCATGTTATAAAAATGATGAAACGCAGACTGACAAGGCTCAAAGCCTAAGCTACGACAAAGGACAATAAAGACGATGAGGAACCTCAAGGTGTTGACACCTAGCATAGCCAGGACGACTTGTATATCCTCAATGAATTCGTTTATGAAAGAGTCCAAGGGAAGACGGAGGCCCAATTGAAACTGCTTTAGAAGAAGTGGATGTGATTCAGACTATAATAAAAGTCAACTACAACTTTCTCGATCTTGAGTGGAACACCGGGGAAGTAACTAAGTCGGTACTCTCCCCTTGATACCCCATACCTAGAATGGAGTTCCTCTATCTTGGGTTCCTCGCTCTTATGGATTTGGGTCTAAGGGTATAAGTCCTACCTCGGCCCGATCCACCCCGCCTCTACCTAGGCCTCTAGATTGGGCTCCCTCGTTGAACGCGTCTACAATCCTCTCCAAAGTTGAGGGACCGGTATGACGAGCAGCACCACTTACTCTTCCCGTCATGGCTGCACAAACAAAAGAATAAAGGAGCATTACTTGGCTAAGGCAAATGGAAGACGAGGAAGAGGAAGAATATCCCTCCTCGTCCTATAAATTAAAACTGAGGAGGGACCCTTACCCTGTTAGTGTTATGCCCTAGGCCTATAGTTGATAGACTTATGTGTTGATATTATTTATTATTATATGAAAAGTTTATCATTCGATTATTATATGTGTTGCATATTTTATTGTAATAATCTCCGTCCCTAATTATTAAGTGAATAATTAGTATAAATGTTAATGGATAATCATATGATGATTATATGCATAGAGATGCACATTAAATTTATGGGTACTTGTTAGAGAACAAGTAACTGGACTTGACCCGTATGAGATTTATGTCATGGTCAAATGTCATAATTAAATCTCATAAGGTTACTTCATTTAGTCCCTAGACCTGAGATTATCATGACCTTACATATGATGAAAGTCATGTTTGATTTTAGTCAAACGATATCTTAACACGATATCTATAAAGGCTAACTTTGGCATGATCGAAATCATGATGAGAAGGATGATAAGTCAAGATGGAATTTGTCCCTCGAAAGAGAGATGTTTTGCTTGGGCCCCTCGATGAGTGATAATGATGAAAGTGTATGGCCATACCCCAATACGATTGGATTATCATTATACTCAAGATCGAGAAAGTATTGAACAAAGACAAGTAGACGTGGACCATGACTTGTGTTCAATATAACATCGTGAGACAAAGGGAGAAATGTAAGTGCACCATTGGAAACGTGAACTCTTACGTTATATTATTTGGGTAGACATAATGGCTTGCTAGAGTCCGCTTATGTCTTATAAGGGTCGATATGATCGATCTCATTGCCAACATAATATAATCCTATTGGGTCACACACAACTAGAATGAATTGATTAAACCAGAGGAAGAATGATTGAGAATTCCTGAAATGGCTTGGGTTGTAGCGCAACAGAACTTGGCCATAGGCTTCGACTGGTCGTGCGACAACATGAAGCCACAGAGGCATTTTCAGACTAGTTTCCTAAATTGATTAGGAAACATATACCATACTAATGTGGTATAAATATGAAGGTCTGTCAACCCTAATTGACTAGCCGAAATTCTGAAAAGAAAATCACAACATAATTCTCAATATTCTTCAAGGTTTTTGATCTAGCAATCATCAAGAAATCGTTCTTGGTTCATTCAAAGGTGTGGATACCATAAGAGGGTCTTCGCTCGTGCAACGATCAAGGCCTAGAGTTCGAAGTTTGTATTCAGAATCACATCAATACATTGTTCGATAGCTCAAGAACGGAAAGCGTTCAAGGTTGGTTATATCTATCTCATAGGTATTCAAGTTAATTATATAGAACAGATCCTAGGTTCTTTGGGTTTTATGTTATTATATGCTTAATTCCGCTGCGCATGGACCCGTAAAACCCAACAGTTGTATCAGAGCCCCGTTCGTATGATTAAGTTTGAATAAACATTCTAAGAAAAATTGATATAAATTGTTTATATGGTTTTTGCATGTTTTGTATAGGATAGTTTGATTGTTTTTTAAACAATATGCCTAAATCATGCTCTATTGATATTGAATTAAATCTGTTAAAAGGTGTTTACATGATTTAATTGCTCTGTGATTTAGAATTGATTGAATCTGCAAATCTGCTTGATTGTGTCACGCGACACTGCTTGATTGTGTCACGCGACACTGCTTGATTGTGTCACGCGACAAAACTTGCCTCTGTCACGCAACAAAACTTGCCCATATGGGCAGAATCAGTTTGTTGAACAATCCTGCTAATCTGTGAATGTGTTTACAATCTGATATGTTTATGTCTTAATCTGGATGCCATAAATTTCTGAAAATTAAGTTTATAGGCTATGCTAGATTAATTCATTGTTTATGCATGCTTAGTTAATTAAAATATGATTTTATTAATTGTTGCGATGCATGAATTATGTGTTCTTACGTGTTAAGAATTTTGTTAGATGTTTAGTTGAAACATTGCATTGTAATTTCCTGAATGTTTAGATTTAAACATTAAAATTTGATTTTCTGATTGTTTATGAGAAACAAGTCATTTTACGCAAAATTTAAAAGGAAATTGATTGTTTATATAAAGTATTGATTATGTTGCAAATCAGAGCTGATTTCTGATTGTGCATGTCTAGGAGAGTTCTGTCGAAGGAGAGATTTGGTACTTAAGTAGTCCTTGTGGCTCACCTATCTTCCTGAGAACTTACCTGGTGCACAGTTATGACTATCTTTGCTGATGTGCTTATAATCTACTTTAAAGAACCTTCATTTAACTTTTAAGTTCTTTATGCCAATTTATGATTAAAACACTTGAGACCATTCAGATAGTTTTGGGTGGGCTTGCCATAGCAAGGTACTTTGATTCTATTTGTATGCGAGCAAGATGAGGAAATGGTGGTTCCTATACATTTAAAGTGAATGAACTTAATTGGGTTATCAAAATGGTTTTGGACCCAAGGCATAAGATGAGATTAAAATATGCTTAGAAATATGATGTCTTGAACAAATCTCATAAAAGATCTAAGAGTCATTTATGTGATATGATTGATGTTTCTACCTAATTAATTTAGTTTTGAGCGATTTTCCATAGCAAACTTGAAATTAAATTAAAGTTGGATCTTAGCCCATTAAATGTATATTATGCTTGTTTGCATTGGAAGGTGTATAATTTAGTGGGAGCATTTATTTTCATATAAATGCATTATACTTTTCATATAATATGTTTACTTATATGTTTTCATATTTTATGTATATCTTTTTGTAGAATTAAATGGCATCAAACAATAATCATCATTTGTCACTGCGATCTGTCCTTGAGAAAGAAAAGTTGGAAGAGAATGGTACAAACTATATGGATTGGATCCGTAGCGTGAGAATCGTTCTCAGGCAAGAGGAGAAATTGTACGTTCTCGAGGAACCTATTCCACCTGAACCTGCTGCCAATGCTACTAGGGCAGTGAGGGTCAATATCTGAAGCAAAAGCATGATTCTACTAATGTTGGTTGCCTCATTCTCTCCGCCATGTGCAAGAGCCTTCAGAAGGATCTTGAGCACTTGGGGACAGTTGATCTAAACAATCGACTGATGAAAATGTTCCAAGTTCAAGCAAGGCAAGAAAGGTATAACACAGTTAAGGCCCTAACCTCATGCAAGATGAGTGAAGGACAAGCTGTTGGTCCCCATGCTCTAAAGATGAAGGGCCACATCGAGCATCTTGAAAGGCTTGGTTTTCCGATTAGCCAAGAGTTGGCTACTGACATGATATTGAATTCATTGCCTGAATTGATTAAACCAGAGGAAGAATGATTGAGAATTCCTGAACTGGCTTGGGTTGTAGCGCGACAGAACTTGGCCATAGGCTTCGACTGGTCGTGCGACAATATGAAGCCACAGAGGCATTTTCAGACTAGTTTCCTAAATTGATTAGGAAACATATACCATACTAATGCAGTATAAATATGAAGGTCTGTCAACCCTAATTGACTAGCCGAAATTCTGAAAAGAAAAACACAACATAATTCTCAATATTCTTCAAGGTTTTTGATCTAGCAATCATCAAAAAATCGTTCTTGGTTCATTCAAAGGTGTGGATACCATAAGAGGGTCTTCGCTCGTGCAACGATCAAGGCCTAGAGTTCGAAGTTTGTATTCAGAATCACATCAATACATTGTTCGATAGCTCAAGAACGGAAAGCGTTCAAGGTTGGTTATATCTATCTCATAGGTATTAAAGTTAATTATATAGAACGGATCCTAGGTTCTTTGGATTTTATGTTATTAGATGCTTAATTCCGCTGCGCATGGACCTGTAAAACCCAACATACCCAACAATGGAGGACACTCCAAATGGTCGGATTTCAAGTAATACAAATTGATGTGGTTGATTATCTCGGACCAACCTTGGAATAGTACAACGTTGAAAGACTCAATATCAAGTCGGTCAATCCTAAACCGACTTGGGTAGTGCACGTCGGTTCTAGAATATTGCTACCTCGTCAAAATCTCCCCTATCTCGTTCAAATTCAACATCATCCATGGCCCATCAGTCCTTTGATAAATTATAAGATTTTGGGTATGGTATTGGTAACAGTAGAGGGCATTGGGGTTACTTCTCCACGTCCTCGCCATCTCTAAGTACGAGGAAGGCAAAAGAAATTGAAGAAAAAGCTTCAAGAACACCAACAATGGCGGTATGAGCAAAACCCACCAAGAACAGTATCAAAACCCAGCAATCCGAAGAAAATATGCAAAAAATAAAAGGAAAGAAAGAAATTATACATTTAAATCGAAGATTGATGAAGAAAATGTGTACGAAATCAAGCACACATGAACAGATTTGACCAAGAAATCAAGAGCATCGCCGGCGGATTCAAAGCTATTTTGGCTTATATACTCAGATCTAAACGAGTATGGGTCGAATAACCGGGTAAAGGCGCTGTCACCTCCCTCACCATAAATGTTATAGAGGGTTCCCAAGACGAATGTCAGACCTCATGGACAGCGCCCATCATTGTCTATTTAACCAGCGGATAATGAAGCGCCTTATGACACGTAAGAGACCGTTCGTATTCGTTAATCCGATGTATGGCAACACTTCCTCCTCGACATAGTCGAGCTAGGAAGTCGGGGGCCACTAAACGGTATAAACCGAGGTACGGACGTGGATCAGGCCGGGCAAGGCCTAATGAATTGGACCCAAAATATAATTCATACAAGTCTCAAGTACGACAAATCTAGTGGGCTTTCCCTACCTTTGCTCGTCTTTCTTCTTCATCATTTCTCACTATGTCAACCTAGATATATCAGAGTGAATAATGACTAAAGCCCAACAAAACTGCATGCCGACAAGGCATAATCATATAGGCCGAGCAAGGCCTCCTTTGAAAGACGAAGAGCCCCTACTCGGTTGTCAACAAAATAAGGAAATGGGTTTCCCCATCCTTCACAAATCTCTTACTTGACTCATTTTAGGCCGAACATGTCATATATGACGAGGAGCTCTCCTTCAAAGCACACATGCATAAATATGTTGCCTAATCATAATCAAATAAGGACTGTTAGTTATAATCCTTATAAGATTATAACCTTATCTCACTTACTTTCTTATCCAACAAGGAATATACAATGTTATACCTATAAATACAAGCCATAATTCACATTATTTTAGTAATACTTCTTTTGACTATAAACTCTTATCAATTGATTTCTCTCTCTAACACACAAATACTTACTTTCACGCATGAGGGTATTTGCCGGTGAAGCCCTGACTTAGTTTACGTGTTTGTTCTTATTTTTCATGCTATTCAATCATATAGGATACCACATGTCGCTAAATTTAGGCAGATTCGAACGTTTTTGGCATTATCATATAGTATTTAAGATGAAAGAGAAACGTTAAAAATGGAAATTGAAAAAAGTAATTAATGAGTTTCTTGGTTTATCTCTATAAAGACAAATAAAAAGTAATAAAAAAATATTATTTTGTGTTTGTGAATCTCATACTCCCTCCTCCCACACCAATAGATATCAAAATTTTGGGCACGCGGATTAAGAAAAGGTAAGAGAGAGAAAAAGTGGAGAGGGAATGTTGTGAGTGTAAAAGTAAAATAGGAAAGAGAATGAGTGGGAGGAATAGTTAGGTGAGAGAATGTTGTGAGTGAAAAAGTAAAATAGGAGAGAGAATGAGTAGTGTAAATAGTGAAGATTTCTTTCCATTTTGGGTAAGTATCAATTGGTGTGGGACGGACCAAAAAGAAAATAAGTATCAATTGATGTGGAACGGAGGGAGTATACTACTAGTTTTTATTTTACTCTCTACTCACTCCGTTCCGTCCGAAAGGGCACACAAATTTCTTTTTTGGGCGTCCCATTTGAAAGGACACAACCCAAAAATGGAAAGTTTTTTATTACTTCTTTATTTGTGGGACCCACTTGTCATACTCTCACAATAAATATCCACTAACTATTTCCTACCCCACTTTCTCTTTCCTACATCACCTTTCACTCACAATATTTATTTTACTATACACTGTTTCTCTTTCCTACATCACTTTTCTTAATTTCCGTGCAAGACACAAACTTTGCCCTTTCGGACGGGACGGAGGGAGTATTATAAATGGAGTATAATCTGTGCTGCTACGGCTCTATAGCCACAATGTCCATCAGATGCCACATCTGTGATGCCTCCAATACATAGGATAATGAAAGGCGGAAAAGACGTCATATACGGAGAGCTGTATATACTAGTGTGATTGGGCTGTCCATTTCCCTCTCCACGACCCTGACCCTGATCCCGTCCTCGTCCTCGACCTCGCCCTCGACCCCGTCCTCTCCCACGACCGGAAGCAGCTAGTGGTGGATGAGACGTAGGAGTACAAGCAGGGGTAGATGGTGTGGGTTCTGAAACTGGTTTGCGTTTGTGCGTGGACTCCGAACTCGCTTGGGTTGATGCAATGAATGCAGATCTAGACCTGAAATAGGGCAAAGAAAAGAGTGAGAAGCATTCATACTATCACACATCCACTATCTACAGTACTATGAACAGTTCCATCTGCCGAATTTTCCATTTTGCTCTCACTAAGTTGTCCCTTTCCCATTTTGCCCTTAAAATTTTTTTTTTAAAATTAAAAAAAAAAAACGTGTCCTCAGACACGGGCTTAATTAAAATAAAAAATAAAAAATGTGTCCTCGGACACGGGCTTTTACTAGTCTATCTATATATAATAACAAGATTGTGGTAATTCTTTGGCCATTGAAGGGTATTTTCGACTTTTCACATCGTGGCTAAATGGCAATTAACAAGGCCAAAATTCCACATGGCAATCTGTTATTGGGCGAATTTTATTTATTAATTTTTTTTAAATCAATTTGGACAAGTGTCGGCCGGTTGATGAAGGGCATTTCAGACATTTTCCTGGCGCGTGTATAACACGCGCCGACAAAGGCACGTTAATGCAGTTGGATTTTTTCCCCCGACATGTGGCACCCTTTGATTGGCTGGATGGATTTCATATTTTTTTTAAAAATCCTATTTCTTTGACCTCAATTATTTTATAATAAATTAAATTTTTTAAAAAAAAATTATACCAAAATTCATAATTTTTTCTCTTTAAATAGAGACTTCTTTCATTTGATTTGGACACAGAAAAAAAGCCCTCTTTTTTAAATATAAATTTCTCAATTATCCTTTGTTAATTTTCCTTTCTAATTTTTCAATATCTTTTTAGTGAAAAGTAATTAAGTGTGAAATATTTTATTTAATTTTGAATGATAATAATATTAATAATTTTACTAATCTAAAAAATAAAGAATATAAAATTAAATAAAAGTGATGGGGTATAGGATGATTAGTTGGATGGGGTAATATGGTTATTGGGTTTATTTTATTTCGATACATCAAACAATTTATTTAATTTTTTTAAAAAAAAAAACTTTGAAGAATAGTAAATAAAGTATTAATAAATTTGTTGAATTTTCTATCCGTCTCAAAAAATTGTGTATTTATAAAAACGAATATCGGGAAAGATGGCAATCATTTTTCAAATTTTGATTGAAGTGTAAGTCATTTCATATTGTGGCATAACTAAAAATAGGTGAAGCAAATTTGACGTGGCAGGTCGTGATAGGGTGAAAATTTGGCCCCTGTCGTACACGCGCCGACCGAGGCGCGTGTATGCAGAGATATTTTTCTTTTTTTTTGGGCCACTTGGCGGTGTTTCATTGGCCTATTTGATTTTGAATTTTTTTATTTTCCCATTTCTTTGACCTCAATTATTTTATAATAAATTAATTTTTTTTTTAATTTTTTTACACCAAAATTCATTTAAAACAATTCTCTATAAATAGAGAGTATTTTCATTTAATTTGTATACAGAAAAAAAATCTGTTTTTTTTAATATAAATTTCTTAACTATTCTTTGTTAATTTTCCTTTCTAATTTTTCAAAATCTTTTTAGTGAAAAGTAATTAAGTGTGAAGTAATTTTTTTAATTATAAATGATAATATTATTAATAATTTTACTAATCATAAAAATAAAAAATATAAAATTAAATAAAAGTGGTGGGGTATAGGATGATTAGTTGGATGGGGTAATATGATTATTGGGTTTATTTTAGTTCGATACATTAAACAATTTATTTAATTTTTTTTTAAAAAAAAAACTTTGAAGCATAGTAAATAAAGTATTAATAAATTTGTCGAATTTTCTATCCGTCTCAAAAAATTGTGTATTAATAAAAACGAATATCGGGCAAGATGACCATTATTTTTAAAATTTTGATTGAAGTGTATGTCAATAATATAAGAAATAAAGATAGTATAAATTGATATTTTAAAAAAGTGAGAGAAAGAAGTGGGTTGGATTTGATGAGAGAGTGGAGGATTTGGGGAATCTATATATATATATATATATGTACTCCCTCCATCCATTTAGTAGGTTCACGGTTATTGTTTACACGTTTATTAAGGAGGGAGTATTATATTGAAAGTGTTGTGAGTGTGAAAGTAAAATAGGAGAGAGAATGAGTGGAGGAAATAGTAAATTATAATGGTGTTGTGAGTATTAAAATAATGTAGGAGAGAGAATGAGTGGAGAGAATAGTAAATTATAGTGGGGTAGGGTTAATATTTTAATAATATAAAGTTTCCATTTTAGGAAAGAAACAAAGTGTGAACCATGTAAATGGACGCCCAAAATAGAAAGTGTGAACCATGTAAATGGACGGAGGGAGTATATGTATATCTCTATCTATAAATATAAAAGGAAGATAGTTGTAAATTTTCGCAAAAATAAGGGCATTTTTGTAAGAGTCTCATCCAGCTCATCATTAATGGTATTTTCGTAAATGCATAATTAATGAAATGGAAAAATAAAAATTAGATAAGACTGAATGGGTCAAATTAGAATACAATTCTATTGAATGTGGGAGAGGTGCACCGTTTACGAGAAACAAATTTGAAATTCAAATTTCTCTCTATCCTTTTTACTCTCATCAACCCTCCTCTTCAATCACACACACACACACCCACCCACAAACAAACACACACATACACACCGACATGAACAAACACACACATAAATTTATGTAATGAACACCAAAGCACACACATAATATATCTAATTTTCTATTGTCTCTTCTTGAAACATGTTTATTGAGAAAGCAAAATTGATAGGAAAGTATCTTCAATTGAGTCATGGTTTGTGAAATCAAGATCATATTTGAGCTCGGAGGTAATTTCTCTCAATTTCTATGAAATATATTTGAGTTTGATTATTGTTCTTGTTATTTTGTTTTGGCTTTTGTAGAGGTGATTTTCTTAGTGTAATGGGTGTGGCGGCTACGAGTGGTAGTGACGATGATCAAGAAGAAAGATATAGAATTTTTTGTAAGGTAATGGGTTTTCTCCACCTTCTCTCTCTAATTCCATGGAAGCGGCTTCATGTTTCCTTTTTTTTTTTTACTGAGCCGGCGAAAATGGTGGTTGAGGGGGCTTTGAAAGTCGCAAATGGTTGGTCCATGGAGCAAGAATGATGAGTCCTTTTAACTTGGGTGATGAGAAAGAAAGGGCTTTTGGACCTGATTGACGGATTTAATGGAAGTGATGGTGGCGGTTGGGCGGAGTGAAGGTAAAATGGCGTGGGGGTCGGGTAAGTAGATGAAAGGATGACGGAGATAGAGAGATTGAGAGAGAGATGTGAAGGTTTTTAATTTTACAAATTAAAATGAGTTTGGAGAGGATGTGTGAGTACCCCAACCCGGAACCTACACGTGTCCCAAGCTGAAGTATCCTCAAATTGACCCAAATATCAAAAACTTTTAAAATCTTTATTTAAACTTCCAAAATAAATATAAGTATTATAACCATTTTCAAAATAAGTCTACACCTTTTCACAATGGAGAAATAGTTGACTAACTTAGAAAGTACGAAACTGTTTAGTTACAAAAAGACATTGGTTATAACAATAAATGAAGATTTAATAATACAATTCCCGTAAATGATTTATACTAAAGTACACTTTCTATACCAATCTAATCAAACCCAACAATTCCCAAAATATAACCTCCAAACTCCTCACCGCCCTTACTTGGTCGGTCCATCTGTCTCGGAATCTAAAACAGTAAAGGGAGAGGGGTGAGAATAAATCTCAATGAGCTATTATGAATGCAGCAATATGCCATATAAGATGCAACACATCAAAAGACATATCCACATAACCCGAGAGGCTCCCTGCCGCCAACCGTCCCATACCGGTTGGAAACAACGACCATCTCAGCATGAATATATCACAACACATAAGTACGATAAAGTAACACTTAGAAGGATACTGAGCCAAGGTTTCATCTCCAAAAGGATATACACAACCGAGCAAAGAAGAATAGCTGAAGAAGCGGTTCCGGAACCATGAACAATAACAGTACCATAGGGATTCTGACACACAGTCATATCCCCGGTGAAACTAGACCATCTACCTCAAAAGGAGATGCTAGCCCACAAATCCCACACAAGGGGGACAATTGGGTTACCAATGTATGAATTATAATGAACTTGGCTCGATGCCATTATAATTCCATACATTGTCCAACAAACAAATAAATCAATACCAGTTGGATTTACATAACTAAGCACGTAATAATATACTTGCTTAACCAAACATTGTATGATCCAAAGTAGGGATACATACCACAACAAAGATATCATGAAGATAGCAATACTATATCAAGTATTCAACATATTAGCACAACGGCTATAAATCTTTGTATCAACATGTACAGTTTAGGAATTCCAAAGTAGGGAATCCTACAACAATATCATAACGACAGAAATACTATAACAAGTATTCAACATTATCAAGCACATAATAGATACTTGAATACAATCCACAAAAAGGGATAACAATATATCAACATGGTAAATATACTCATGTCCAACCAATATCATAGTGCAACAATAAATCAACACACTATGCATAATATAACCAATGTATATGAACTCAAAGTAAGGCAAGGAAATACCATCAATCCATCCTACAAGGTCTTTATACAATAATACAAGGCCTCTATGAAGATCCAAGTTCAATTTACCAAGTTAGAATCATTTCTGCTAAGTTACCAAACTAGGTTAACTAGCGCTTTCCAAGCAACATTTAAAGTACTTCCCCAATTCCATTTTGATCACTTAGAATGTCAATGTATAGCCAAAGTATTCTACTTTAATCTAGGTTAAAGAGATTCCATTTTGGTTCGAGTTTGATTAGGTTTGAACAACTCTAAACTTGATGTGAAAAACCAGGCCAGGGCACGACTCGTCCCCAGGGCACGACTCGTGCCCATTGCACCTTCCTCTGAATCTGTCGTCCCTTACAAGGCACGACTTCCTTATAACCCTAGTCACGACTCGTCCCACACCTCAGGCACGACTCGTGCCACAGGGAACGACTCGTGACCTGAGCCCAGAATCAACATAGAAGCAGAAATCCTTCATCACTTATACCCATTTGTTCCCAACCAAGTTTCCTTTATTTTGTATAAACCTAGAAAGCTTACTAACTTCATTTTTCACATAATAAATCATTTTAAACCCAAATGTGTTATAATTCTAAGTCATTTATCACATGATTCTCAAGAAACCAACTTTTCAACCAAGTGAGCTTTAATTTGTGATCTTAAAGGAAATTCTAACTTTATTAAATTCATTTTAACTCATTTAATCCCAAAGTATCATTTCCTAATTCTAAATCATTCTCACTTAGATTTCCATCCAATATACTACAAATTTTCAAGATTTCTAATTAATCCAACCCAACCCATTTACTTCTACTCTTTACTACTTTCATGAATAACAACAACCTCCATGACACTAATCCATTCCTTACATCCAAGAAAGTTTCCTCAAAGCATCAAATAGTCATTTGAAGAACAATAACAACATTTAATAGTTATGAACATTTAAGGAAAGGAAGGGTCATAATAACTCACCTTAACTTAAGGAGATGGATCATGAATTTATTTAGCTTGATAGAGTCTCCTAGATGCCCCAAGCTCAAATGTACTCTTAGATCTAAAAATGGTGAAGGATTGCTCTAGAGGGAAGTCTTGGACGGTGACTTCAACAATGGAGGTTTCTTGGATTGATTTAGAGAGAAGTGAAGAAGAAGAAGATGATGAAGGAGGGGAGGTGGAGTAATGAATGGATAAAGGAGAGGGGGGGGCCGGTTAGAAGGGGGAGAGTATGGGGAGGTATGGGTTTTGATTGACTTTGGGAGAAAAGAGAGAAAATTAGGGGAATTTGTCCCCCTTCCCTACTTTTCCAATTACTCTTTCAACTATTAAAATATCCTCCCAACTCACAACATTTAATTTGTCCATTTTATTTTCACTCCATTCTATTACTTTATTTATTTTAAATTATTATTTTTCCTTTAGAACATTATTTATCTCCTTATCATTTTATTCTAATATAAGAAAGCAAGTATATAAAAATTGAACACAATATTAATAATAATATTTAAAAGCACACAAAATGATGCTAAATGAGTGCCTAGGGTTAGGGTCGTTACACTCACTCCCCCTTAAAGAAAATTCGTCCCGAATTTGACTATCACTAACCTAACTGATCAACCCGCCTCGGTTACAAGTTTACCTCAGACTTCAATTCCCAAATAATCTCTTCAATGTTGTGATTCTTCTTCCAAAGAAATTAAATTTCTAATTCCATTAATAATATGATGTTACCACTTAATGATCCAAGCATACTATGCAAATATCACTAACACGAATTTTCCGATCCCAATGAAAATATAAATAAATAAAGTATTACAACTTAGGTCACCAAACACATTACAATATCACATTAAAACTTCAAATACTCTACAATTTGCTTCAAGTCAGTCTATAAGCCAAATCACCAACCCTTTCTAAAACTTCAAATGGATTAACAAATTTTGGCGCCAATTTACCTTAGGCCTTGCCTCTCCAAACTCACCCCAACAAATTAGAGATCGATATTTTCTTCCCAAATTATGCCTCATACGGTTTTATCTCAATGTGAGAATGATAACTACTATTATACACACTCAACCACTGGTAACCATACGTACTATTGACTACTAACATCCATTGTTCATGCCCGTAGCATATCATCAACAACAAGTAATGATTCCTCAACTTTTCACAAGGTTAAACTTAATAGCATTCCTACCTTCCCAAAAGGACTTTCCCGAACGAGGTCTATCCAATCCATTTAACACTATGGGTTTTATACAATCGAACTATCCCCTAACATATGTGAGGACTTTATTAATAACATCTCATCAAGCTATATATATAACGAGTAGAAAATATAATTCAACTTTCTATAACAAAATAACACACCCTTCTTTACTTTCAAGGTAACTTAATCACAAAATCTATAGTGATAAAACTCTCAAGTTCGACCTAGAACTCTAGATATTTTAATAAATTTTCTAACGTCAATATTCTATTATCACTATTCAATGTTTCGATTATGTTCAGGCCTAGTGACAAATCAATATTCAAATTGAATGGTTGGCCGCCCACAACGGAGCCGATCCAACTCCAAAACAAAAACCGAGTCTATTGTGACCGACACAATAATAACCCCACATTTTCAGATCATTTCTCGGACCAAAATCTGAATACAATTACTCATTATAGGGGAACTAGGTTGCTTTTCTACTTGCTTCTGAACAATTTATATCGTTATGATACCCAGTCTTTCTAAAAATTACAACATCTTTCAGAATTCCAAAGGATAATATAAAAAGAGATTCAAGGAGGCCCGAATGGTTTATTTATTTAAAACCGGCCCATACCAGTTTTAATTAACTAAACCACTCACAATTTAAGAAATTTCAAAAGATTAATAAGCTAACAAAATAACTCGAGTGATTTAATTATCTACAACCGTCCCATACCAGTGGTAGATAGTTAAATTACTCACAGATTTTGATTTACACAAAAACGGTTTACTGACCTTATTAAATCAACTATCCCCGAAGGGCACAATTGCTCATACCGAAGTTCAATATACAATCCAAAGTTTTAAAGCACATTTAAAACAATTCTAACATAATATTTTTACTTAGTTAAATCCTTTATAAGGAAACACAATCTCAGAATACTATTATTATCCTTGATAAATAACACTAAAACAATCACTAAGATTATAAACTAGGTAAATCATCCTCAAATTGCAATTAACCTTAACAGTGCAAACTAACTTACTTCTTGTTAACCATCAACAACTCAAAATCCGCATAACGCCAATATCTCTCAAGCATCACACTAATCCCTCATATGAGTCACACAACTAAATAGACCTATAGGGTATAATCATCCTAAAGTATCCTTTCTTCCCATAAGATTCATCCTCATTTTCCTTTCTCATCAAATGCTAATCGTCTCTCAAAACAAACCATATATATACATTACCAATTTCTGAAGTTGATCCTTTAAGTCACCAATAACTGTATCTATTATACTTCTTCGCATTTACCCTATTTACCTCTCCATACTAATACACAATCCACAATTCAAAATGGTCATACTAGATATAATTGTTGTCTTAAGTATATCCTTAAAGCAAATTCTCACTGTAATTGTAACACTCCGAAAAATCCAACTAATAACCATTGAGTATCCTACTAGTTTCTAAAATCAGTCATACAAATCGTCAACAAGTGCTAACGAATACTTATTCTTCGCAGTTACCTATTTAAGATCTCTATAACCTTATAATTAACCACCAAGTATCATCTTTTCTAAATGTAATAACAATTTACCCTTATGGAGATTCACTACGCTCATTATCTTCTTTATCAAATAATTTTCCCAAAATGAATCATCAATTCTGTCCTCCCAATTAGTGTCCTCTATCTAGGGATCCGAATACTAAAATAGTGCCTTATATTAATTCAAAGCCTCGATGTCCTGGTATGATACCTGATGAAAACCCATTTTGAAACTCACATGGAAAACACCACTTAGTCAACTAATAGCACATAAGGCAAAGATATATTAGTTCCATAAGATCTCGTACTCGCGATATTTTATAACCCATATAATCCCGCTTAGACTATTATTTTCAATACTAGTCTCATATATCTAGTCTCCACCACGAGACACCAATGTATAATTACTTACGCAAGTTATACAACCATAAACCACTCTTAATTAGGCCATACTTTCGACAGTTATGCATATATGATAAAATAGCAAATAATGACTCATCCGCCTCTACCACACACGGAGGCAAATCAAACATAGATAAGGAGACTCGCTTCCTGCGACAGTCCTCCCAAATCACAATCACCATGATAAACAAGAATAATTCAAGGTACTCTCCCGTAGGAATAGAACCTCCAACACATAAGGCAACTTTTAGGCCAATTATGCAAATAAAAGATGAGACGTAATGCCACATGAGAACGAATGAACAGGGATTTATAAAAGTATGAACCCTAACTCCTGAGACAGGTAAAATACCTCAAATGATGGTGGAGGAATCTATCTTTCCATAACTCACCTTTCCTTGATTCCTTGGATGGTCAATATCATTTTCTGTCTCTGATCAAATTCCTGCGTTAAACTCTCGACGTAAGTTATCGCACACTCTCACTCAGCTAGACTCTACCCGAGAACTCTAACCGAGCTTTGATACCAACTGTGAGTACCCCAACCCGGAACCTACACGTGTCCCAAGCTGAAGTATCCTCAAATTGACCCAAATATCAAAAACTTTTAAAATCTTTATTTAAACTTCCAAAATAAATATAAGTATTATAACCATTTTCAAAATAAGTCTACACCTTTTCACAATGGAGAAATAGTTGACTAACTTAGAAAGTACGAAACTGTTTAGTTACAAAAAGACATTGGTTATAACAATAAATGAAGATTTAATAATACAATTCCCGTAAATGATTTATACTAAAGTACACTTTCTATACCAATCTAATCAAACCCAACAATTCCCAAAATATAACCTCCAAACTCCTCACCGCCCTTACTTGGCCGGTCCATCTGTCTCGGAATCTAAAACAGTAAAGGGAGAGGGGTGAGAATAAATCTCAATGAGCTATTATGAATGCAGCAATATGCCATATAAGATGCAACACATCAAAAGACATATCCACATAACCCGAGAGGCTCCCTGCCGCCAACCGTCCCATACCGGTTGGAAACAACGACCATCTCAGCATGAATATATCACAACACATAAGTACGATAAAGTAACACTTAGAAGGATACTGAGCCAAGGTTTCATCTCCAAAAGGATATACACAACCGAGCAAAGAAGAATAGCTGAAGAAGCGGTTCCTAACCATGAACAATAACAGTACCATAGGGATTCTGACACACAGTCATATCCCCGGTGAAACTAGACCATCTACCTCAAAAGGAGATGCTAGCCCACAAATCCCACACAAGGGGGACAATTGGGTTACCAATGTATGAATTATAATGAACTTGGCTCGATGCCATTATAATTCCATACATTGTCCAACAAACAAATAAATCAATACCAGCTGGATTTACATAACTAAGCACAGTAATAATATACTTGCTTAACCAAACATTGTATGATCCAAAGTAGGGATACATACCACAACAAAGATATCATGAAGATAGCAATACTATATCAAGTATTCAACATATTAGCACAACGGCTATAAATCCTTGTATCAACATGTACAGCTTTAGGAATTCCAAAGTAGGGAATCCTACAACAATATCATAACGACGTAAATACTATAACAAGTATTCAACATTATCAAGCACATAATAGATACTTGAATACAATCCACAAAAAGGGATAACAATATATCAACATGGTAAATATACTCATGTCCAACCAATATCATAGTGCAACAATAAATCAACACACTATGCATAATATAACCAATATATATGAACTCAAAGTAAGGCAAGGAAATACCATCAATCCATCCTACAAGGTCTTTATACAATAATACAAGGCCTCTATGAAGATCCAAGTTCAATTTACCAAGTTAGAATCATTTCTGCTAAGTTACCAAACTAGGTTAACTAGCGCTTTCCAAGCAACATTTAAAGTACTTCCCCAATTCCATTTTGATCACTTAGGATGTCAATGTATAGCCAAAGTATTCTACTTTAATCTAGGTTAAAGAGATTCCATTTTGGTTCGAGTTTGATTAGGTTTGAACAACTCTAAACTTGATGTGAAAAACCGAGCCAGTGGCACGACTCGTCCCCCAGGGCACGACTCGTGCCCATTGCACCTTCCTCTGAATCTGTCGTCCCTTACAAGGCACGACTTCCTTATAACCCTAGTCACGACTCGTCCCACACCTCAGGCACGACTCGTGCCACAGGGCACGACTCGTGACCTGAGCCCAGAATCAACATAGAAGCAGAAATCCTTCATCACTTATACCCATTTGTTCCCAACCAAGTTTCCTTTATTTTGTATAAACCTAGAAAGCTTACTAACTTCATTTTTCACATAATAAATCATTTTAAACCCAAATGTGTTATAATTCTAAGTCATTTATCACATGATTCTCAAGAAACCAACTTTTCAACCAAGTGAGCTTTAATTTGTGATCTTAAAGGAAATTCTAACTTTATTAAATTCATTTTAACTCATTTAATCCCAAAGTATCATTTCCTAATTCTAAATCATTCTCACTTAGATTTCCATCCAATATACTACAAATTTTCAAGATTTCTAATTAATCCAACCCAACCCATTTACTTCTACTCTTTACTACTTTCATGAGTAACAACAACCTCCATGACACTAATCCATTCCTTACATCCAAGAAAGTTTCCTCAAAGCATCAAATAGTCATTTGAAGAACAATAACAACATTTAATAGTTATGAACATTTAAGGAAAGGAAGGGTCATAATAACTCACCTTAACTTAAGGAGATGGATCATGAATTTCTTTAGCTTGATAGAGTCTCCTAGATGCCCCAAGCTCAAATGTACTCTTAGATCTAAAAATGGTGAAGGATTGCTCTAGAGGGAAGTCTTGGACGGTGACTTCAACAATGGAGGTTTCTTGGATTGATTTAGAGAGAAGTGAAGAAGAAGAAGATGATGAAGGAGGGGAGGTGGAGTAATGAATGGATAAAGGAGAGGGGGGGGGGGCGGTTAGAAGGGGGAGAGTATGGGGAGGTATGGGTTTTGATTGACTTTGGGAGAAAAGAGAGAAAATTAGGGGAATTTGTCCCCCTTCCCTACTTTTCCAATTACTCTTTCAACTATTAAAATATCCTCCCAACTCACAACATTTAATTTGTCCATTTTATTTTCACTCCATTCTATTACTTTATTTATTTTAAATTATTATTTTTCCTTTAGAACATTATTTATCTCCTTATCATTTTATTCTAATATAAGAAAGCAAGTATATAAAAATTGAACACAATATTAATAATAATATTTAAAAGCACACAAAATGATGCTAAATGAGTGCCTAGGGTTAGGGTCGTTACAGGATGAAGGCTTTTAAAAAAAAACCAAGTATTTTTAGAAAAAACGTATTAGTTAATAATTTATTTTACTTTTTCTTTTATATTTTAAGTGGGTTAAAAAGCTTTCATTATTTTTAGTTAATAATCAGTTTTATTTTAACAGCTTATAAAGGTTTTAATTCAAATTTTGTTTTCATTTTTATTATTTATATTTTTAAAAATATCCCACTATAATATTAATATAAACTTATCAATATTTTATATATATAAAAAAGTATAAATTCAATAAAATTATATTACTAATTTTGTCATATATATATTATAAAATAAACTTATCATTATTGTATGTATATAGAAAATAATTAAAAATCAATAAAGTAATTTTTATTAATTTTGTAGGCATAATGTTTTTAAAATTTAAATTTAAATTTCGTAAAAGCATAAAATTATTTAAATATCAAGTCAAAGTTTAGAACAATGATTTCCCTACAGAAAAAATAGAGCAAGTGTTAATTATAAATGCAAAGAGGTATTTCTTCGCTCATCTCTTTATAAAAAATGTTCTTTTCTCTTAAATAAGTTAATATTTATTTTAAAAAGGAATATTCTTAAATAGAAGGAGTGTTATTTTTTATTTTATTTTTTTTATTTTTTTTTGCGATTGAGAGAGAGGTGTGGGTTTTTAATTTTACAAATTAAAATGAGTTTGGAGAGGATGAAGGCTTTACAAAAAAAAAACCCCAAGTCTTTTTAGAAAAAACGTATTAGTTAATAATTTATTTTAATTTTAATTTTATATTTTAAGTGGGTTAAAAAGCTTTCATTATTTTTAGTTAATAATCAGTTTTATTTTAACATCTTATAAAGGTTTTAATTCAAATTTTGTTTTCATTTTTATTATTTATATTTTTAAAAATATCCCACTATAATATTAATATAAACTTATCAATATTTTATATATATAAAAAGTATAAAAGCAATAAAATTATATTACTAATTTTGGCATATACATATTATAAAATAAACTTATCATTATTGTATGTATATAGAAAATAAGTAAAAATCAATAAAGTATTTTTTATTAATTTTGTAGGCATAATGTTTTTAAAATTTAAATTTAAATTTCATAAAATCATAAAATTATTTAAATATCAAGTCAAAGTTTAGAACAATGATTTCCCTACAGAAAAAATAGAGCAAGTGTTAATTATAAATGCAAAGAGGTATTTCTTCGCTCATCTCTTTATAAAAAATTAGGGGTGGCTTGGTAGGTATACCAATTGTATTTTGCTTATACCATGTACCTGCCAAGTTTAACTTGGTACATGAAAATCAATACCAGTACCAACCGATTAAGTCGGTATACCAACTAAGTTGGTACGGTAGGTACTCGGTTGGTACGAGTTGGTACTAGACTCTACCAAATGTATATATTAAAATAACAATTTTTCTATTAAAACCAAATAAATATAATAGTACATCATTATAAAATTCAAAAGAGATTATAATATAATAATAAATCCATCTCCAAAGTGCTTACTAGCCTCAAAATTACATGAAAATCCTTTAAGAAGGACTAAGTCTGTTATTATGGTAATAATATATACTCCTACTTCATAATGCATGAAAGAATGATCTATTTGGTGCATAAAAGACATTTCTTATAATCCGTAAAGTTCTTCCACTAGGATTTCACCTGATCACGAGATATATTTCAATCTCTGTTTCTTCTTTCAGATTAGTTGCTAGCAGTGGCACACTCACTAGAAACCCTAATTAATAAATTAATCTAACTGGCACAGTCTAGATCGCAAAATTAATTGATGAACGATTTAAGAAACTAAGATCAAGGACGCTTTCTACAATTATTTCATATAGATAATCGTCTAATTTTACCCCCTTCGCAATTTACCATGGCACATGCATAAATCGTAAAGATGCTACTCATGAATTCCTACACTGACACAGTAATAGACAATTCTAGCAAAGATTCATAAACAGAACAAGTGAATTGGCCAAATCCACAAACCCTAGTTATAAATCTAAATTAAGCACAAGTAAAATTATGAATAGAGAAAAACAAATTGAAAAGAACAATACCTCAAATTGATAATTAGGGGTTCAAACAATCAAATCCAAAGCAAAAGAGCTTAAGCTTCCATGGATGTTCTAAGCTTTTCTCTAGATAAAAAAATAAAATAAAGAAGGAACCCTAAAATATCTTCTCAAAAGAGTTTATATACTCCTTCTAAAAACTAAACCTAAAAACTAGTTAATACCCAAAAATAAAAGAAAAAGAGAAAACGAAAATAATAATAAAAATTACTCCTCCAGCCGTGAGTCAGCCTTGATTTTCCTCGGTCAATGCACCGGTTGCCTTGGTCCACGCAACTCCAATGTCCAGTCAATGCCTTCATTTAGGAAATTTGAATTGCCAATTTTAATACTCCTTGGTTTGTCCTTTGCACACATAAATCAATTCCCTCAACCAATTTCACACGTGCACACACCAATTTCAAAAATCTTGCTTTCTGATTTTCACTTTGGTCACCCAGCTGTTCATGCTTTCATTTTGGTCACTGAAATCTTCTGCTCTGCTGTTTGGTCCCTGAACTTTTGATAAACTTCGAAGAACCTCATATAATTATCAAAACATGTCTCAAAAATACCAATCCGTCATCTACTCAAAATTACATAAAAACTAATCTAATTTACATTAAAATAATAATAAAATGTCTAGAAAATTAGGGAAATAATGTATACAAAATCCACCACATCAAATTCCCCCACGCTTAGACCATTACTCGTCCCTGAGTAATATCCTAACCTCACTCTAAGCACCGGTCTAATTAGCGTAGCATGGGAGGAAAATGATCCCTAATCTCCTCTAAACCTCCACATCAAAAGTCAACACAATCAAATAACTCAACCAACACACTCGGAGAATGGAATTCCGCTCCTTATCACTCCAAACATAACAATGGTACCAATGGCCTTAGCTCGACCCCTACTCCAAATATGCAAAAACGGGACATCCAAGCTAAGGCCCACACATCAAAAAGCTAGGGGGAACTACAATGTCCTAAGCTTCCCCCACGCTATCTCACACTACAACTCCCTCAAAAATGAAGTCAATGCCCAAGCAAAGACTTACCTCGTTCAATTCACCAACACCCCTTATAACACCAAAAAGAAACAAAACGAGGATTTTCTATCCTAACTCCTCTAAACCAAACCTCCTACGCCAATAATAATCAATCCTACCCTACGCTCCAATCCTCCCTTATGTCTCCTCACCGGTGATATACATGATGTCACAAATTTTAACTCCTCACCTTTTGCCTAAGCGCCCTTTCGGGTTTTCGCTTAGCCTCTCATTTTTCATCTTTTTTTTTTTTTTTTACACACCCTCTCCTTTTGCCTAAGTGCCCTCTCGGGTTTTCACTTAGCCACTCTATTATTATTATTATTATTATTTTTTTTTTCAAATGAAGAAGAAGGTAACTACATACAAACAACATACAGGTACCCCACCCCCTCACCAAACCATGCATAGTTCCATATGCATTACCACAGACCAAATGAAATAAGGAGGGGAAAGGGAATACCTCAACCATCTCACTGATGGGGCGGCCTAAAATGGTGGTCCCATGGACCTGGCTGGCTCGAACTCTCACCCCCGGGCTGCTGTTGCTGCCACTCCGTCTGCTGCGAGTCATGGTGGTAGGGGGAATACGGGCTGTGGGGAGAGTACTGCGGCGGAGGGGGTAGTCTCTCCATCATCAACTGCATCATCCTCATCTGCTCCTCCCTGAATGCCTGAGCTTGCCCAATCTCGCCATCCAGCTTCCCTTCCATTCTCTCTCTCCACTGCTGGTTAGTCACAATCTCCGTTTCCACCCTGTTCTGAAACTGCCCGAAATCCATCCTCAATCCTCTCACGTTCTCCTCAATCAACTCTACTTGCCCCGCCAAATAATAAGCAGCCTCTGTAGGGTCCATGTCGTGCATCTCCACCTCACCTTCATCATCAACTCCATGGCCTAACTGTGGTCCAATCCTCGCTCGATTGAAACTGGTGAGCGTGAACCTATCAATCTTCGACCCCGGCTTCAGATTACGAATTTCCCCTCGTATATTAAGCCCTGCCATCTCCGCCAACTCCGTGATAAGAATCGGAAAGTTATAGTTCGACCTCCCCATACTATTGGCCAATATTATGATCTCATGTCTGATAATCAGTCCGGTGTTTATCCTTTTTCTCGAAACCACAACGTGCATCAATGCCGCCCTCCTCCAGCTAACATCCCCGTAATGTGATGAAGGCATAATCCGCTCACAGATAAATCGGTGTAAAATGGCCAACTCCTCACTCAAATCCCTCGTCTTCATTATGTTTCCCTTTTTGTACCAAGTAGGGTCAATGTCCACCCCAAAGGTGACCGAAAATGCTGGGAGGTGGCCCAGAATATCCTCTTTTGTCTTCAACTCCCTTACCAACGTTTGATACGCACAAACTTCCTCCGAAACATTGGCGGGCATACTGTAATATCTATTAATCACTGTGCTAGTATACGGAACCTCCAACCCACGCACATAAGAATTGTTTGTATCACCTCTAGCACACACATTGGCATAGAACTCCTGAACTATTCTATTCAACCCCCAAGTGCTCGGGTTCGCCGCAAGCATCTTCCATTTATAAAACGTGAAAATATCCTTTAAATTACAACTTTCCCAATCGAATTCCCGTTCTACGTTGAATGCATTACCCAGATGATCATTAAAAAATTTCTCCGCTTTTTCAGAAACAAATCTATGTTGATCATATTGGGGCTCTTCCACAACCGGGGGAGGGGGAACAGTTTTATCTCTACCTCTTTTTCCCATTATACACCAAAGAATAGCTCACAGAAGAGATTAGTTTTTTTTTTTTTACCAGTAAACTTGCCGGATTACCGCCGGAGAGCCGCCGGAGTGTCGCCGGAATTGGAGAAGACGACAATGAACCCAAGCCCTTGAACAGAACAACCTTCCTCACTACTTCTCCCTTCAATAACCACCCTAAAACGCGAGTTAATCCACGCAAAACACCCTTTAAAAACTTCAAATTTCGTCAACAACAATTGCCGGATTCGATGGAGGTTTAGGCTTGGAATCAGGATTTGGGTAGGGATTAGGGGTTGGGGGGTGTGATTTGGTGGGTTTAGGCCAAGGATTTTTGAAGGTAGTGGCCGGATTTTTAGAGAGAGGGAGGAGGGAGGCCGTAGGTTAGAAAGAGAAAGGGGTTGGGGCGTTGGTTTATGAAAGGGGATTTTCAAATACACGTATTTTGGTCTCCAAAACCGGCGAGGAACTGGCCTACTGCTTTGTGGGAGCGGACGCTCCCCTCCCCATGGGAGCGGACGCTCCCTTGTGACAGAAACTGGGTTGCATTTGGCCATTATTGGAGCAGGTGCTCCCCACTTTTTGGGAGCCAACGCTCCTGATTTCCAGCAACTTCCAATCCTTTGAACCAATTTGGGAGCAGCTGCTCCCTCAGTTTTGGAGTCGGCGCTCCCGATTTCCAGTGACTGTGCACTTTTTTTTTTTTTTAACTTAGGCCACAGGTCGTTTTTGCTCATCTCCCAATGCTTTTCCTGCACAACACCACAAAACAAAAACCCTTCAGTAGCACCTATTTTAGACATGAATAAAGAATTACAAAAATTAAAAACATAAAGTACAAAATGACCAACAAAATAAGCAATTAAATCCAGGGTTGCCTCCCGATTAGCCGCCCGTCTTTACCGTCTTTAGCTAGACCAGATGCCGGGTAAGCCCCCGGCTGGCATCAACTTTTAAAGTCTTTGACAAGACTCGGATTCCAATGTTATCAAACATATACCGGATCTTGGAGATCAATCTCCTCCAAACTCGCGGTATTCACCACTTCATTTTCAAAATACGGTTTCAACCGTTGACCATTCACTTTGAATCCTTTGTCCTCATTAGGACTTGAAATTACCACTGTCCCAAGCGGTGACACCTCCCTCACCACATAAGGACCGGTCCACCGGGGCCTCAACTTGCCCGGAAACAAACGAAGACGGGAATTGAAAAGAAGGACCTTTTGACCCACCTTAAAGTCCTTTCTAATAATCATTTTATCGTGCCATATCTTCGCTCGTTCCTTATAAAGGAGGTTATTCTCATACGCATCCCTCCTAATCTCATCCAACTCACTCAAGTGTAATTTTCGCTCCTCACCGGAACCCTCCAAGTTCAAGTTGAACTTTTTGATCGCCCAATAGGCTTTGTGTTCAAGCTCAACCGGCAAATGACAAGGTTTACCAAACACCAACCGATATGGTGACATACCAATCGGTGTCTTATATGCAGTCCGATAAGCCCATAACACATCATCAAGCCTTTGACTCCAATCCTTTCTATTCGGGTTCACAGTTTTTTCAAGGATGGATTTTATTTCTCTATTGGATACCTCGGCTTGGCCATTTGTTTGGGGGTGATAAGCAGTGACACCTTATGGGTGATGTGATATCTCTTGACTAGAGCTTCGACTGTCTTATTACAAAAATGTGTACCCCTATCACTGATAATGGCCCTTGGCATCCCAAACCGACACAAAATGTTGCCCCTAAGGAAGTTGACCACCACTTTTGAATCATCGGTGCGGGTAGGGATGGCTTCCACCCATTTGGACACATAGTCAACCGCAAGTAAAATGTACACAAACCCACAAGAATTAGGAAACGGACCCATAAAGTCTATTCCCCATACATCAAAGATTTCACAATTCACAATGAGAGTTTGTGGCATTTCATTACGGCGCCCAATATTACCAACCCTTTGGCACCTATCACACGACTGACAAAAAGTGACCGCATCCCGGAACAAAGTTGGCCAAAAGAAGCCACAATCCAAGATTTTCCTAGCGGTCTTTTTCGCACCAAAATGACCACCACACGCCTGCTCATGACAGAATTTGAGAATAGAGGACACCTCACTATCGGGAATACACCTCCGAATGACTTGGTCGACACAATGCCTCCACAAGTTGGGCTCATCCCACACATAATATTTGGCATCACTACGGACTTTGTCTCTTTTAGATTTTGACATCCCCGGAGGGAATCTATTAGAAACAAGAAAATTGACCAAGTCCGCATACCAAGGAGCCATAGAATTAACTGCCCAAAGAACCTCATCAGGAAACTCACCCCGAATTGGGGCTTGTTTATAAGGCTTGTCCTCCTCCATAACAAGGCGACTCAAATGATCGGCAACTAAATTTTCAGCCCCCTTTTTGTCCTTTACCTCTATATCAAACTCACTCAACAAGAGAATCCACCGAATGAGTCTCGGTTTAGCCTCTTTTTTAGACATCAAGTACTTGAGAGCAGCGTGGTCGGTGTAAACAATGATTTTAGTGCCCAACAAGTAGGACCTAAATTTTTCTAGTGCAAAGACTACCGCCAACATCTCTTTTTCTGTGGTGGAGTAATTTCTTTGTGCCCCATTCAAGGTCTTAGACGCATAATAGATTACATGCGAGGCACGCTCCACTTTTTGACCCAAAACCGCCCCCACGGCATAATCACTAGCATCACACATGATCTCAAAGGGACGAGACCAATCGGGTGCTTGAATAATGGGGGTGGTTGTCAACCTAGACTTCAACTCATCAAAAGATTGCTTGCAAATATCATCAAAATTAAAATCAACCTCTTTTTGCAACAGGGTGCATAGAGGTGAAGCAATCTTTGAGAAGTCCTTTATAAACCTCCGGTAAAACCCGGCATGACCAAGAAACGATCGGACTTCACGCACGTTGGTAGGATAAGGAAGTGAAGAAATGACATCAATCTTAGCTTTGTCAACTTCAATACCCCTTTTTGACACAACATGACCTAACACAATGCCTTGCTCGACCATAAAATGACATTTTTCAAAATTTAGGACCAAATTAGTTTAAATGCATCTATCCAACACTAGTTCTAAATGAGCAAGGCATTCATCAAACGAGTCTCCATGGACAGTGAAGTCATCCATGAAAACTTCCATAAATCTTTCCACAAAATCGGAGAAAATGCTCATCATGCACCGTTGAAAAGTTCCAGGTGCATTACACAATCCAAACGGCATTCTCCGATAGGCAAAAGTGCCGAAGGGGCAAGTAAATGTAGTTTTCTCTTGGTCTTCCGGGGCGATAGGTATTTGAAAATACCCAGAAAAACCATCAAGAAAACAAAAATACGCCCTTCCGGCTAACCTTTCCAACATCTGATCAATAAAGGGGAGGGGGAAATGATCTTTAAGAGTTACCTCATTCAAGCATCGGAGGTCAATGCACACGCGAATCCCCGTTTGCTCCCGGGTTGGAACCATCTCTCCCTGCTGATTACGGGAGACTGTGATCCCGCCCCTCTTGGGCACACATTGTGTGGGGCTCACCCACTTACTGTCGGAGATGGGATAGATGATCCCCATCTGTAGTAGCTTCAGGACCTCTTTCTTTACCGCCTCCATCATTGGCGGGTTGAGTCTCCGCTGTGGTTGTCTCACTGGCTTCGCACCCTCCTCTAGGTTGATCCGGTGCATACACAAAGATGGACTAATGCCCTTGAGATCAGCAATAGTCCAACCAATCACAGATTTTCGCTCCCGGATCACCTCAATCAACCTCTTCTCTTGATCCTCAGTCAAACTGCTAGAAATCACTACCGGAAGCGTCTCTCCCTCACCTAGATAAACATACTTAAGGTGCTCAGGAAGAACCTTAAGCTCAAGCTCCGGTGCCTTCTCTATAGATGGAACAAGCTTCTCCACCGGAACCTCTAACTTCATGTAACCATGACCCGGTTCTGTAGCAAACATAGCACTCTCTGTAAGACCCATAACCGCTTCCTTCATCGAATCTGAGATGTCAAACTCCAAACTAGCATACCCCAACGCATTCTCTAATGCGGTCTTGAGATCATCATCTCCACTAGACACCTCAAATATCTCCTCTACCAATGGCTCGACCACATCAATGAAACACAGTGACTCCGTATCCTTAGGGTATCTCATAGAGTCAAAGATATTGAACTCCATCACTTGGCCATCAAATTCCATTGTCAAGGAACCATTCGCCACATCAAGCTTTGTCCGCGCAGTTGACATAAAAGGCCTCCCCAACAGTATGGGAGCCTTGGGATCCGACTCCATCTCTAGCACATAGAAGTCTGCGGGAAATATCATCTTCCCCACTCTAACAAGCACATCTTCTACCAATCCCTTCGGGTAGGCATTCGACCTATCCGCTAACTGTATCACCACTCTGGTGTCCTGCAGTGGTCCCAACTTAAGAGTTTCAAACATCGAATAGGGCATGACGTTGATTGACTCCCCCATGTCTAACATCGCCTTATGCTCAGAAGCATCCCCCAAAGTAACTGGAATCACGAACATCCCTGGGTCACTGCATTTCTTAGGCAATTTCTGCTGATACACTGCAGACACGTGCTCGCTAACCTTACCCTTCTTCTTACTCCTCTCCTTCTGATTTCTCTTCAGTGTACACAACTCCTTCAAAAATTTCGCATACCTCGGGACAGTCTGAAGAAGATCCAAGAAAGGAATATTAACCTCCAGCCTCTTGAAGGTATCATAAATCGCCTTATCAGGCTCTGGCTTTCGATGCTCTTTCAAGGCCTCTGGGAATGGAACCTCAGGCTCATAAACAGGAGCCTTAACCTCTGGTGCAACTTCTGTCTGATCGGGTACCTTCTGTACTGGCTCTGAAATATCAACCTCAATCTCCGGTTCCTCTGCTACAACCCTGTCCTGCAGCTCCTTACCACTGCGAAGAGTGATCGCACATGCATTCTCGCTTTGGATTCGGTTCGCCCGTGAAGGCGGCTTTCCCGACTCGAGCCTCCATCCTACCCACAAAGATTCTGCATTCTGTCCCATCTGTCTCTCCAAACCACCGATACTCGTATCGCCCTTCTGCTGATACCGCTGAAGATTGCTAATACTCGTATCGGTTCTCTCGCTGATACCGCTCAAGACTGGTAGATAAGGTGCTCATACTCGAGCCAATGTACGGAACATATCTTCGTAGATTGTCCCTGCTGGCTGCGCCGCTTGGCCGCATGGGTGGCCGTCCAAATGGTGGTCTATAACCCCGATACCGCTCGCTGTTGGTAACCCCGCTATTACCAAACCGCTGCCCCCGACCACCCGGGCCGATTCTGCCGACCTGTACCCCATCTCGAAATTAGGATGATTTCTCCAGTTGGGGTTATAAGTGTTACCCATCGGTCTCTGTCCCCGCCGCACAAAACCAACCGCATTGACATCCTCCATCTCACCCGTCTCGCAATGAAGGGCATGAATCTGTAGGGTGCGTAATGTCATAGCAAATCCCACACCGCTTGTCTGTCCCAAAACCAACCGCTTTACCATACCTTTAAGATCCTCCATATCTCGTCTCGAGCTTACTAGTCAACCCACTGCTAGAACCCGCCGCGCTAACCTCGTCTCACGCTGACCTCTTGCCATGGGTCCTCGTACTCTTAGCTAGCTCCTCGATCAATTTTTAGCTTCATCGAGTCTTATTCAAAATACTTCCCCACAACATGAATCCACTAACCTCTTATCCCGAATGGTCAACCCCCATGAAAATAGACGATCACCGATCCTCGGCAAACCCATGATATGGACAACTCCTACAAAGCTTGTGGAAGCGATTGTAGTAGTCGTAAAGAGTCTCATCTCGCCCTTTGCTCCATATTGCCGATGTCCCTCTTCATTACATTGATGCGGTCCCGAGGGAAGAACTCTTCTAGGAATACTTCTTTCATCTCGCCGCCATGTCGTGATACTGTTGGGGGCAAGTGGTAGTACCAACCATTCGCGTTATCTTTCTGTGAAAGAAAACGCCCTCAATAACAGGTGCTCTATCGGAATCGACACCGGCTTCATACTGGCATTTGCACAAATTGAGAGATGTGCCGATTGGGATCCTCTCCGGCATCCCCGTGAAGTGCGGTAATCGATTGAGTAGCCCCGACTTCAACTCAAATGTCACCCCGCAGTAAGGCCGGGAATTGGACGGCATGTGGTTGCTCATTCCAATTCGGGCGGTCCTTTGCCTCAAAGTCTGTGGAGGAACTGCTTGTTCACCACCACCACCACCATTATTATTTCCGTCCTGCATCTCTTCAGCTAATAATATCCCCTTAATTCTCCTGCTTTGTTGTCGCCCTTTCCTGAAAGATCTTTCAATTTCTGGGTCAAGCGAAATAAGTAAATTATTAGTAGAACGGGTGTGAACCATGCACAGTTACACACCACAGGGGATCAGGGGAAATCACTTAGCAGATAACACAAATACTAAAATAAAAAGAAATAAAATGAAAAAGAAATAGATTAAGAAAAAAATAAGATCGTAAACAATTACACCGTTCCCCTAAGAATCGGCGCCAAAATTTGGTAGGCTTAATCGCACGCCTACAAATTACTACAAGGACTCCTAAAAATGTAGATAGTGAAAGTCCAGGATCGATCTCAGGGAACAGTATTGATTACGAACTAGTCACGGACAAATGGGGGGTTTGTTTGATTTTTAATTACTTCCTACAAACAGAAATTAAACTAATTAAGAGTAAAAATAATGATTTAGAAACACTTCAGATTTGATTCAATCCCCACCTAATTATACAATTATCATTGATATCTCTATTCAATGTCACCCTATTCACCTGATCACGAGATATATTTCAATCTCTGTTTCTTCTTTCAGATTAGTTGCTAGCAGTGGCACACTTACTAGAAACCCTAATTAATAAATTAATCTAACTGGCACAGTCTAGATCGCAAAATTAATTGATGAACGATTTAAGAAACTAAGATCAAGGACGCTTTCTACAATTATTTCATATAGATAATCGTCTAATTTTACCCCCTTCGCAATTTACCATGGCACATGCATAAATCGTAAAGATGCTACTCATGAATTCCTACACTGGCACAGTAATAGACAATTCTAGCAAAGATTCATAAACAGAACAAGTGAATTGGCCAAATCCACAAACCCTAGTTATAAATCTAAATTAAGCACAAGTAAAATTATGAATAGAGAAAAACAAATTGAAAAAAACAATACCTCAAATTGATAATTAGGGGTTCAAACAATCAAATCCAAAGCAAAAGAGCTTAAGCTTCCATGGATGTTCTAAGCTTTTCTCTAGGTAAAAAAATAAAATAAAGAAGGAACCCTAAAATATCTTCTTAAAAGAGTTTATATACTCCTTCTAAAAACTAAACCTAAAAACTAGTTAATACCCAAAAATAAAAGAAAAAGAGAAAACGAAAATAATAATAAAAATTACTCCTCCAGCCGTGAGTCAGCCTTGATTTTCCTCGGTTAATGCACCGGTTGCCTTGGTCCACGCGACTCCAATGTCCAGTCAATGCCTTCATTTAGGAAATTTGAATTGCCAATTTTAATATTCCTTGGTTTGTCCTTTGCACACATAAATCAATTCCCTCAACCAATTTCACACGTGCACACACCAATTTCAAAAATCTTGCTTTCTGATTTTCACTTTGGTCACCCAGCTGTTCATGCTTTCATTTTGGTCACTGAAATCTTCTGCTCTGCTGTTTGATCCCTGAACTTTTGATAAACTTCGAAGAACCTCATATAATTATCAAAACATGTCTCAAAAATACCAATCCGTCATCTACTCAAAATTACATAAAAACTAATCTAATTTACATTAAAATAATAATAAAATGTCTAGAAAATTAGGAAAATAATGTATACAAAATCCACCACATCAAAATAACATACTCCCTCCGTTCAAGTAATTACTTCACAGTTACTGTGCTCACGTAAATTAAGGAGAGAGTATTATATTGAAAGTGTTGTGAGTGTGAAATTAAAATAGAAGAGAGAATGAGTGGAGGGAATAGTAAATTATAATGGTGTTGTGAGTATTAAAATAATGTAGGAGAGAGAATGAGTGGAGGGAATAGTAAAGATTCCTTTCCATTTTGGGAAAGAAACAAAGTGTGAAGTATGTAATTGGACGCCCAAAATAGAAAGTGTGAAGTATGTAACTGGACGGAGGGAGTATATATATATATATATATATATATATATATATATATATATATATATATATATATATATATATATATATATATATATATATATATATATATATGAAGCTATTCAAATGAGAATCAAATTTATATGAGAATCATGAGAACTAAATTCAACCATTGAATTAAAAATACATCAATGCTCCAGATTAAAAAAAAAAAAGATAGAGGGGGTGGCATTTTCGTAGGTATTGTGAACTAAATCCCCCTCAAATTTCAAAATAAAATATCTCAATATCTATAAATCAAAAAAAAATCGAAAACACTGATTTTTTTGCCCTGACGAGACGATTCAAACTAGATCCCTGAAGATAGGATTTTGAAAAAATAATATTGAACAACGTCTAATTTTTAAAACACTAGCTAATTAACTAGTGTACACTAGCTAGTTAAGTAATGTACACTAGCAACACAAATTAGTATACACTAGGTTACACTAGCAACACAACTAGTATACACTAAAAAAATAGCTATTGTACACTAGATAACTAGCTAGTGTACACTAAGTTACAACAACTAGTGTACACAAAGGCTTGGCCCAATGCTTTTGTCCTGCTGCCTAAGGCATTTGGCTAGTATACACTAGGTAGCTAGTGTACACTAGCCAAATGCAACGTTATTTTATGAAGTAAAAAATGGTTGACACTCATTTGTGGCTGGAAGATACTTTTTTTTTTTTGGTGACACTCCTTTTTATATCTATCGAAGACAACTTTGAAAAACGATTCACTCGGTTTGGGGACACTAGGTTACACTAGCAACACAGCTAGTGTTCACTAAGACAACACAGCTAGTGTTCACTAAGATAACACAGCTAGTGTTCACTAAGTCAACTAGCTAGTGTACATAAGCAACACAGCTAGTGTTCACTAATACAACACAAATAGTGTTCACTAAGACAACACAAATTAGTCTTCACTAATACAACACTAGTGTTCACTAAGATAACACGGCTAGTGTTCACTAAGCAACACAAATAGTGTTCACCAATACAACACAAATAGTGTTCACTAAGATAACACGGCTAGTGTTCACTAATACAACACTAGTGTTCACTAATATAACACAGCTAGTGTTCACTAAGATAACACAGCTAGTGTTCACTAAGACAACTAGCTAGTGTACATAAGCAACATAACTAGTGTTCACTAATACAACACAGCTAGTGTTCACTAAGATAACACAGCTAGTGTTCACTAAGACAACTAGCTAGTGTACATAAGCAACACAACTAGTGTTCACTAATACAACACAGCTAGTGTTCACTAAGATAACACAGCTAGTGTTCACTATGACAACATATCTAGAGTACACTAAGTTAAACTAGCTAGTTTACATTAGCCAATGCTGATACACATAGCTAGTGTACACTAGGTTACACTAGCAACACAGCTAGTGTTCACTAAGATAACACAGCTAGTGTTCACTAAGACAACTAGCTAGTGTTCACTAAGATAACACAGCTAGTGTTCACTAAGACAACACAGCTAGTGTTCACTAAGACAACACAGCTAGTGTTCACTAAGATAACTAGCTAGTGTTCACTAAGACAACACAGCTAGTGTTCACTAAGACAACACAGCTAGTTAAGTAATGTACACTAGTTAAATAATGTACACTAGTTAAGTAATTAACTCGTGCACACCAGTTAAGTAATGTACACTAGTTAAATAATGTACACTAGTTAAGTAATCTATAAGTCAATATTATTTTTTTCAAAATCCTATATTCAGGGATCTAGTTTGAATCGTCTCGTCAAGACAAAAAAATCAGTGTTTTCGAAAAAAAAAATCGACTTATAGATATTGAGATATTTTATTTTGAAATTTGAGAAGGATTTTAAATGAAATAATTATGAAAATGCCACTCCCTCTATTTTTTTTTTAATCTGAAGCATTGATGTATTTTTTAATCCAATGGCTGTTAGTGGTTCTTATGGTTCTCATATAAATTTGATTCTCATTATAATAGGACCCTATATATATATATATATATATATATATATATATATATATATATATATATATATATATATATATATATATATATATATATAAATTAATATTTAAAAAAATTACAATTGGTACTCGGTATACCAATCAATTTAAATTTCTGTACCGAGTACCAACCAATTTCACATAATTGGTACGGTAGTACCGTACCAACATTTCGGTATACCAATTGTCACGTACCAATTATAATTGGTACGGTTGGTACACGAGTTGGTAGGTACGGAATGGAAAATTTTGCCAGCCCTATAAAAAATGTTCTTTTCTCTTAAATAAGTTAATATTTATTTTAAAAAGGAATATTCTTAAATAGAAGGAGTGTTATTTTTTAATTATTATTTTTTTGTGAAATTGTCAATATTGTTTGAGTACCTTAATATTTATGCAATTTAGATATATCTTTGCAATGATTTTTTAAAATATTTTTTAAATTCGTTTTTGTAGTTTATCGGTGGAAGAAGATAAGGTAATTGCGATTATTGAAATAGAGGAGTTGAAGGAAGAGGACTGGGGTGTTCATTTGATTGAGAAATTTTTATTTTTCATTTTTTTTAAGTAATGATTTTTAAGATTCTAGGTTGTTGTATTATAAAAATTGTGTTTATATGGAGATGGTTAATGGAAAAAGTCTCCTTCAAATATGTTAAGTTTTATTTAAATTACACTAGTACATGCTCGTGTTCAAGGACACAGTTTTTTTTTTAATTTAAAAAAAAAAAATTAAGGGCAAAATGGAAAAGAGACAAAATAGTGAGGTCAAAATGGTAAAAAACCCATTTGAAACTATTCATACAACTATTCCCCCTTCCCTCATTTATACTATAGATTACATATTGATATGGGAGGAAATAAAAGTTGTAGAGCTTGACGTTATTTTTTTCGTTAATCAATTTATGAACATAAAATAATAGTATATTATTACATTTTTAGCTTAAGTTGTCCCTAATTTGCAGCAAAATATAAACTTGATTTCATTCATAAGTTAAAAAAAATATGATACTACATAATTGTCGTAGGCTCACTCTAAATTTCAATATCATGATTATAATTGGTTAATGGAAAGTGTTTGGATTTTATTTTATTTTTAGTTCTCTCTTTTTTATTAGTCTTGTTTTTTTAGTGCTGTCATGTCAAGTGTAGATTAAGATTTTTTTTTCTAGATTACTATTTGCAATTTTATATCATTGTCATTATTCACCCTGTACAATTAATGTTGTTTTTAAGGAAATACGAGTATTTAATAACTTTTGAATTTGTATTATTATTGTAAATTATTCATGGAGATATATGTAAACTTTGATTTGTAATACTCCCTCCGTCCCAATAAGTGCTTCACCCTTTTGGGTGGGCACGCAAATTATGAAAATGAGAGGGAAAAAAATGTTGTGAGTGTTATTTGAAAATATGAGAGAGAATTAGTGGAGGGAATAGTAAATTATAATGGTGTTGTGAATATTAAAATAATGTTGGAGAGAGAATGAGTGGAGAAAATAGTAAAGATGCTTTGCCAAAAAAGGAAATGTGAAGCTTTTAACGGGACGCCCTTTTGAGTAATTAGTGAAGCTTTTATTGGGACGGAGGGAGTATATCTTTTGATTGTTCACATCTTTTTTTTATTTACAAAATTTGAACATGATTGTTACAAATTATTCGCCGTGCATCGCACGGGAGTAAATTTAGTACTTATAACAATTATCCATTAACTAGTTTTTATTTTACTTTCTACTAGTACACGCCCGTGTCCAAGGACACAAGTTTTTTTTTTTTTGTTTTATTTTAAGGGCAAAATGGGAAAGGGACAAATGTATGAGGGCAAAATGGGAAATTCACCGCGTGGAACTGTTCAAACAACTGTAGCAAGTACATTCTCTAATTTATACTATAGATTACTAGTACATGCCCGTGTCCAAGGTTACGTGATTTTATTTTTTTTAAAAAAAAATTAATTTTTTTTAAGGCCAAAATAGGAAAGAGACAAAATAGTGAGGACAAAATGGAAATTTAAACGCTTGAAACTGTTCAAAGAACTGTAGCAAATATCCCACCCATTTATACTATACTCCCTCCGTCCCGCTAATATCCGCACTAACACTGTTTGCGCGGGAATTAAGGAATATGATATTTTAATAAAATGTTGTGACTGTAAAAGTAAAATAGGAGAGAGAATGAGTGGAGGGAATAGTAAATTATAATGGTGTTGTGAGTATTAAAATAATGTAGGAGAGAGACTGAGTGGAGTAGGGTGAATATTTTATTAATATAAAGTTTCCTTTTTGGGAGTGTGCAATTTATAATGGGACGCCCAAAAAGAAAAGTATGCGATTTGTAGCGGGACGGAGGAAGGGAGTAGATACCTAGCTATTTACAATGCATTACTTTTTTTTTTTTTAATTCTTAAAATCACTTAAATTATTTAAACTTTTGATCTGCTGTAAAGAGAATAATTTATTAATTTAGTTATAGCCACCACCTACCATCTCGTCAAATTCATTTCAAATGTCAATGTCAAGGTCAAGTCATGTATCCGAGTATGTTATGCTGTTTCAAACATACGGACTCTGACCCCACGCATTTATACTCTTTTATCATTATTGCATACGGACCACTTCAAATACGACGCCTCCTTTTTTTTTCTCTTTTTTTTTTTTTTTGATTACTCTGGTTTCCTAGTTTCATCGGATCAATTCTGAATCACCAAGTACCGGTCCCTCAGTATGTTGACGGAGGTAAATTGCGGGATGTGCTATATGTAGTCAGGGTGGCAGTACCCCTAATACTGGCCCCAAGGGAGCCCTCCTACAAGACATTTACACTCTTACAATACCAAATGGCTGCTCCAACTGCTCCTGTCGAGGCAATTACATCACTATTACAACACCCTCAGTATGTTGACGGAGGTAAATTGCGGGATGTGCTATATGTAGTCAGGGTGGCAGTACCCCTTATACTGGCCCCAAGGGAGCCCTCCTACAAGGCATTTACACTCTTACAACACCAAATGACTGCTCCAACTGCTTCTGTCGAGGCAATTACATCACTATTACAACACCAAATGGCTGCTCCAGTGCTCCTGTCAAGATTTGAACTCCTCATACTGAGGTTGCAAGCCCAGCAGTGCTGCTTCCTTAACTGCACGGATGTGCCCCGGGAGACTCTTAAGGACCCTAAAACCCACGATAGAAATTAAACCACATAGATTCCCCTTGAAAAGAATCGAACCGGTGACCTCCCTTACGAAAGCTTACGGAAGACCACCATTATACCATTGGGCCAAAGCCCGTTAGGTGCCTCCTTTTATTTTCTGAATATAAAATTCTCCCATTTTTGTTAAAATTTTTATTTTACTTTTTAATTTATTTTATTTTAAAATTTTTAGTTGATTTATTACTTAAAATGATTATAAGATTCACTTGTTATAATTATAACAGAAACTCCCCTTCCAATTTTTCTATCTTACTTTATTTTTTATACTAATAATTTTTTTTTTTAATTTTCATATCAAATTAAATTAGAAATATTGAATCAGAACGTACTACCAATAAAAATAAATTTATCTTATAATATAACCGAGGCGCATGCAAATACCCTCATCATTATGTTCTCTATACCATACCCCACCAAAGGTCCAAAGCCTTCCTGGCCAGTTTCCATGCCTTCTTCATCCCATGCTTCTGATTTGGACATTGTTATCCTCTGATACCCTTCAAAATTTAAGCAATTTACCTTCCTTGCCATCACCCCATTTAGAGTGTTGCTTAATTAATTGAATTGAATTGAATTTAAAAAACTAAACATAATTACCTACTCTCTCCATTTGTAATTTAACGATCATTTTGAAAATGTTTATTTTTGTAGAAAAATCGTAACTATTTTTGCTATTTACTTTTAAAATTTAGTTTTGTAAATATATAATAAATTATGAAAAAAAATATTATTTAAACAAAGTTATTTGAAGATAAAGTTTCAAATAATTATTAATTTTGGGACAAAATATGACATTCAATTTGAATTTGAATAGAGGGTATATTTCTTTTGTAAATGTAATTAAGTGAGTATTATCTTTTGTTGATTTTCTTAAATTTTATTAATGTGGTTAGATAATAGAAATCGAAGAAAGGAAACATAATTAAATTGAATGTACTCAATGAATATTTATCCTTAGACTACTTACAGTGGCTAAATGAAACTTGGAATGAAACTCATTTCAGTCAGCTCAATTGCTCCAATGGTCGTGTGAAATGGGGTTGGTTGAAAAGAGGGGATGAAACTTTTCATTCGGGTTGAAAGTTTTTCTTTTTTTTTCTTTTTCCAACACATGTCAGCGTTTAATTGGTCCGTTGGATTTTCGAAAAAAAAAAATTTATCCCAAATCTTTGAGCTGAATTATCACCTAGTAAATTATTATTTTTTCACCAAAATTCATCATTTTTTTTTCGTATAAATTGATATAAGTTTCATTTGATTTGAACAAAAAAAAAAAAACTCATTTTTCAATTTGAGCTAAATTATCACATAGTAAATTAATTTTTTTTTTTATTTTTTTCACCAAAATTCATCATTTTTTTTTCCTACAAATTGATATAAGTTAGCCATTGTAGGGGGTAAATGAAATGGATAGATGAAATATTAGGTGGATGAGAAAAGTGTAAAAAGTGTTAGATGAAATGGGGAAAGGGGATGAAGCCTTTGTGAGTAGTCTTACAATCATTTTATTACAATTACTGTCTAATTCGTCATTGATGGGTTGTATGCTTATTAATTTTTTTTTGCGTATTTATGAGTCAGTAAGGTCTCATAAATTGTTTTTTTTTTAAATGATAAAAAAATAATTTTACTTATACTACTTCTTTCTTAAAGTTTAAAACAAATTTTCGTTTTAATTTGCTTTAAATCAAATATAAATGTGATATTTTTTAATATTTATTCTGGGATGAAAATGTAAAAACAAATTTGATTTTTTAAATATTTGTTTTAGGACAAAGACTACATATTTTTTTTGAATACTTGGATCCCTTTCTCACACTACTTCCACGCTTTCTGACGTGAAAAATCTTTAAAAAAAAAAGGGGAATTTTTGTAGGAAAAATATAGGGTCTTGATCTTGATACTGAGGTCGGATATGTGATTGAATCATGTATAATTCACTTTCCGAATAAAGTATTTCGACCCTTAATGCCTGGGTTACACAAAATCTTTATTGGGATAAGACAATCACGCAATTTGTTTCTAGGCAAAGAGAACAAATCTAAAACTTGAGAATTGTTTGCTTTCGTTATATTTTTGTATCACTCTTGTATGTTATGTATGTTACAAATGAGATCAAACTCTGTATATATACAGATGGAAAGGTATCAGATAAAGGGTACAATCAAAAGACATAACTTTAGCCAAGTGATGTGTCTTTTCATTTTGAACTAGCACCTGTTCAGGAACTGCTCGGCCGAGTCAAGGGACTCGCTCGGCCGAGCACATATGTATAGTGAAATTATGCCAAGCTGCACGGTCGTGTCTTATGAACTGCACGGCCGTGTTGTTCATACTGCTCGGCCGAGCAAGGCACATGCCTCGGCCGAGCAAGACACTCCAAACTCGCCACCCGAGCTCTGCCGAGTCAAGGACTCTGCTCGGCCGAGCACATCAGCAAAATGTGCTACCCTTTAACTTTTACTTCTTTATCGAGGTTGACTTCGTTTTAGCTCAAACGAGTGTGTACTCCACACTTTCCCTTACTCGTATCCGAGTCTACTACGAATCACATTGATCTCTAGTAAATCACCATTATAATAAAACAAGTTGATGACACTAAAATCACCAACAAATCCCCTCCATTTTAGTGTAATTCTTTGATTTACTAAACTTTATAAATAACGAAACAAACGAATGCATAAATGAAAATGTCTTGCGATTGAATTTTCATCTTAGTATAATACACATTTCAAATACTCGAGAATCGGGGTGTCCTAACGATTGAACCCGTCAACTCATATGAATACCTGAAGATACTATACACATAAGTTCAGTACAATTCTCTTTGTTTAACCTTGACACTATTACAAGCCATGTGTCCATATCCAATAGTGAACATATAGGAAGCCAAGTCCTAGCTTCTTGAAGCGGCAAAACTTCATGTCCACATAGGTAGTTCCTTTAATCTTGCACCTGCATTTGCAATTTTTCAAAGGAACTATTAAGAAGATATTCTTCAACCTAACCTTTACTTGCAGGTCTGAACACATATCTTGGGAAAGATAATAACATGTGTTCCAATCTCCAACTGCGAGCTTTCCACATTGAATTCAAGCTTCTAACGTTGTATTAGAAGGGAATTGGGTATCTCACAATTAGAGGATTAAATGGACTTTAATCCCATTCCCATTGCAGACTTATTTACCAAGTCTCTGGCTAACCCCTTCATCAAGTGGTCAACCAAATTTTGTTGCGACCGAACAAACTCAACTGATATCACACCATTCATGATTAACTCCCGAATCATACTATGTTTGACACCCAAGTGTCTAGACTTGCCATTATAAATCTGACTATAGGCCCTAGCCAAGGTGGCGACGACTATCACAATGGATAGACATTGGTGATATCGGTTTTGGCCATAATGGAATCTCATATATCAAGTTTCGAAGCCACTGCTTCTTTTCCAGCAGCTACCAATGCTACAAACTCGCATTCCATTGTAGAATGTGTAATACATGTCTGCTTTTTGGAAGCCCAAGAAATGGCACATCCTCCAAGCAAGAACACCCAACCACTAGTAGAAGATGAATCTTCTTGGTTGATCCAACTAGCATCGGTGTAACCTTCTAATATAGAAGGATGTCCACTATAACACAAACCATAGTCCATAGTACCTTTTAAGTACTTGAACACCCTTGTTATAGCATGCCAATGTTGTCTACTAGGATTACTAGTGAACCTGCTCAATCGTCCAACTGCATAAGCAATATCAGGTCGAGTGCCCGTCATAGCATACATCAAACTGCCTATGGCTTTTGAGTATTCGAGCTGTGACACAGGTTTACCAGTGTTTGATACAAGTTTCTCAGTAGGATCCATGGGAGTACTAACTTTAGAACAATTATCACAATTAAACCTCTTGAGAATTTTCTCAATATAATGAGATTGTGAAATTGCAATTCCCTTGTTCATCCGTTTAATCTTTATACCAAGAATTACGTCGGCTTCTCCCATGTCCTTCATAGAAAACTTTGATGACAAAAACTTCTTAGTTTCATCAACTACATTTTGGTCTGTGCCAAAAATCAATATGTCATCAACATATAGGCAGATGATTACACCTTTACCGGATTCATCAAATCTGCTATATACACATTTGTCGGACTGATTTAATACAAAACCATTCGACAAAAAAACCTCATCAAACTTTTGATGCCACTGCTTAGGTGCTTGCTTCAGCCCATACAATGACTTAATTAACTTACATACCTTATGCTCATTACCTGGCATAACAAATCCTTCAGGTTGTTTCATATACACTTCTTCTTTCAAATCACCATTTAAGAATGCTGTTTTGACATCCATTTGATGGATCAATAGATTCTGAATAGCTGCCAAAATTATTAGTAATCTAATAGTAGTGATACGAGCAACCGGTGCATAGGTATCGAAGTAATCGATCCCTTCCTTTTGTCTAAAGCCTTGGATTACCAATCGAGCTTTAAACTTGTCAATTGTTCCATCGACTTTCATCTTCTTTTTGAAGATCCATTTGCACCCCAAAGGTTTATAGCCTGGTGATAAATCAGACAAGACCCATGTATTATTTTCCACAATAGAACCAATCTCATCATCGATGGATTCTTTCCAAAAACCAGCGTCTCGAGATTTTATTGCTTCATCATAGGTTCTTGGATCCTCCTCTATACTATAAAAGTAAGAGTATTGAGATTCAATTTGATCTCTTGATCCCTACCTCAATCAAATGATCATTCATTTGAAATTCATCCGAAATACTTATCAATTCTTAACTTAATGGTGAATCAATATTCAACCAAAGCAAGTAGATCCGCATACTCACAACACATTTTAAATGCGTGGCTATGCATTTGAACAAACTCACAACGCATCTAATGATGGTGGCTATGTTCAAAAATGGGATAATCTTACATTAAGAATTGAAAGCCTTTCGAAATATTATATTTTCCACCGAGTATGCCATTATGAAGAATTGATAACAACAGAGGAAGTCATATAAACAGAACTAGAGTTAACATGAATTTTATTTAAATTCAACATGAACATTCCATTGTTATAATAACCAAACCCTACAAATACACCCGACTTCGATAAGATATACTTATCGGATTCATAAACTTGTTTATAACCACATTTGTTCAAAACAGGATCAGAAATTAAATTCTTACGAAGTTTAGGTACATATAAAACATTAAACAAAGAAATAGTTTTTCCCGAACTGAATTCCAACACCACACTTCCTCTTTCTTGAATAGGAGCGGAATGGTCATCACCCATGTAAAGGACAGATCCGTCTTCCATTGGTTCATATGTCTTAAACAAACAACGATCCTTACAAACATGAGTTGTGGCACCGGAATCAATTCACCACGCAATAGCATCATCCTGCACATAAAATGCCTCAGAAATTAGTGAAACAAAATTTTTAATAAATTTGTTCCAACTATGTATTAAAATCTGACCTTGGTTTTGAGAATGGTCCTTAGACCCCTTTCCGAACCACTTGTGCTTGCGCCTTTCTTGTTATTTTCAACACGACAATTCTTCTTAAAGTGACCAGTTTTGCCACACTTCTAACAAGCCAATTTAGGCTTCTTGTTGGGACCAGAACCATTGTCTTTGAAACTACGTTTCTTTCCTTTGTTTTTATTGTTTCCACCCTCATCAATCATATTGACCGAGGGTCCATCAACTTCTTTTCCTTTGCCTTTGTCATTCTCTTGCGCCCTAAGAGATTCCTCTATGCACAAGTGACTATCAAGTTGAACCAAAAGCAGATCATCTTTACCATGTTTCAAAGTATGTTTAAAATCCTTCCAGGAGGGAGGCAACTTATCAATCACACTTGAAACAGATATTGACTCATCCATCTTCAACCCATATTGTGTATATTGTCCAAGGATTCTAAGGAGTTCATTGAACTGTTCCATGACAGGTCTTGAATCGACCATCTTGTAATTATTAAAATTACTCACAAGGAACTTCTTACTAGAAGCATCCTCTGCCATGTACTTGGATTCAAGAGAATCCCATAACTCTTTAGCAGATTCCTCATTTTGATAGATGTCAAATAGAGAATCAGACATACCGTTTAATATGTGTCCTCTGCAGATGTAGTCATCGTTCTCCCACTTCGATCTACTTCTGATTGCTTCCAAGCTATCATTTTCCAGCAATTCTGGCATTGGGGTAGATAGAACATACACCACTTTTAGTGTTGTCAAAAGGAAGTGCATCTTCTTCTGCCAACGCCGGAAATCTTGTTCTTCAAATTTGTCCAGCTTTCCAAACTTAGTTGTCATCTCCTTCACAGTACTTCCACCAGCCATGAGTATCACCAAATACTTTATTCGTTTGTAGGGGAAATATAGGGTCTTGATCTTGATACTGAGGCCGGATATGTGATTGAATCGTGTATAATCCACTTTCCGAATAAAGTATTTCGACCCTTAATGCCTGGGTTACACAAAATCTTTATTGGGATAAGACAATCACGCAATTTGTTTCTAGGCAAAGAGAACAAATCTAAAACTTGAGAATTGTTTTCTTTCGTTATATTTTTGTATCACTCTTGTATGTTATGTGTGTTACAAATGAGATCAAACTCTGTATATATACAGATGGAAAGGTATCAGATAAATGGTACAATCAAAAGACATAACTTTAGCCAAGCGATGTGTCTTTTCATTTTGAACTGGCACCTGTTCAGGAACTGCTCGGCCGAGTCAAGGGACTCGCTCGGCCGAGCACATATGTCTAGTGAAATTCTGCCAAGCTGCACGGCCGTGTCTTATGTACTGCACGGCCGTGTTGTTCATACTGCTCGGCCGAGCAAGGCACATGCCTCGGCCGAGCAAGACACTCCAGAAACTTGCGCGACCCAGCTCGCTCGGCCGAGTCAAGGACTCTGCTCGGCCGAGCACATCAGCAAAATGTGCTACCCTTTAACTTTTACTTCTTTATCGAGGTTGACTTCGTTTTAGCTCAAACGAGTGTGTACTCCACACTTTCCCTTACTCGTATCCGAGTCTACTACGAATCACATTGATCTCCAGTAAATCACCATTACAATAAAACAAGTTGATGACACTAAAATCACCAACAATTTTATCTATAAGTTTTTGGGACAAATATTTTTTTTTCAAATTCTTCATTAATTTAAATGCTCATAAGTTCTTTTTTTTTTTGATATCCAGGTTTCCAGTTTCGCCGGACTAAGTCCTGGACCACCAGCCACCGGTCCCTCAGTGACTGACGAAGGTAAATCGCGGGATGTGTCCGAATGGCACGGGGTTTGAGAACATGTCAACTAATATCACATACAAGGTCCAATCCCAGAAGAAAGCAAATTGCTTCCACCAGGAATCGAACCCACACTGCATGCCTCCAAAATCTTATGTTCCCTCATTTTATCACTCGGCTATGCCCCGGGGGACGCATAAGTTCTTATTAAATATTATATTATACTGCATTATATATGCAATATTTAAAAATTATAATATATCATTCTCAATACTATATCCTGCCACCATCACCGTTGCCCACCATTGCCGCCCACCGTCGCCACCGTCCGTTGCCGTTGTCTGTAAGAATCCGGTCATCGGTCACCGATCAACAGAAATCAACCGAGATTTGGTTATCGGTTGTCGACGCCACCTATTATTATCAATGATGTATTATATGAGTATTCAATATTGTTAATTATCTTGTATGCAATATTTTTTTCCAAAATAAAAAACAGTCAAGACAACTTATAGCTTCTTGGTAAATGTAGGAACAAATTGTACTTTCTCCGTCTCAGACCAAGGTTTTTTGGGTAGGATTTCACGCTTCTTAAGAAATTTTTTAAAAAATGAATAAAAAATTGTAAGTGGATAGAAGATTAGAGAAGAGAGAATGTAAAAGTTAAATGTGGGGTAGAGAATAGTAGTTAATGATTGTTTTTTTAAAAGTGGGTAGAAAATTAGAGGAGAGAGAATGTAAAAGTTAAATGTGAGATAGAAAATACTCCCTCCGTCCCACGTTAGTTGAGACTAACTTTTTGGGCACACCAATTAAGAAAAAGTAAGTGAGAGAAAAAGTGAAAGAAAATGTTGTGAGTATGAAGAATTAAATAGGAGAGAGAATGAGTGGGAGGAATAGTTAGGAGAGAGAATGTTGTGAGTGTAAAAGTGAAATAGGAGAGAGAATGAGTGGGGTAAATAGTGAAGATTCCTTTGCCATTTTGGGCAGTCTCAACTAACGTGGGACGGCCCAAAAGGGAAAGAAGTCTCAACTAACGTGGGACGGAGGGAGTAGTAGTTAATGATTGATTTTTTTGTAAATATGTTAACTTTATAAGGGTATAATGATTTTTTTTTGTAAATATATTAAATTATAAGGGTATAAATATATTCAAAACTTATCATTTATGAAAGAAAATTTTGAAGTGAAACAGATTAAAAGAAAAAGTAGGAACCTTGAAGGAGGACAGAGGGAGTATCTATAGTATAAATGGGAACTTGTTCTTGCTACAGTACAATGAACAGTTTCAAGTGGCAAATTTTCCATTTTGCCCTCACTAAGTTGTCCCTTTCCCATTTTGCCCTTAATAATTTTTTTTTTTTAAAATTAAAAAAAAAAAACGCGTCCTCAAACACGGGCTTAATTAAAAAAAAAAAAAAACTTGTTCTCGAACACAGGCTTACCAGTTACTTATAAACGAGGATAAGGGCATAATGGTCAAAAAGACGTCTAAATCAAAATAGATACTACCTCAACCCAAGCTTTTATCAGCTCTGTAAAAACAGTAAAGTGGAAACATGAAAAGCCGAAAGTGACGAACCAGAGAGAGCTATGGCCTATGCTACCTTCCCCAACACCTCTCCGCACTTGAAAATGCTTCCATCCACAGTGTTAAAGCACTAAGAATTAGGGTTTTTTCATTTCCTTTTCATTACCCTCAAATCCTTAATTTTGAGATCTCCGTACAAACTCAACATGCAAATCATGCTTGATTGTGGAAACATTATCGTTTGAAATCCCATCTCGGAAGATGTTTCAAAGGTTGGGCACGATTTTCCGATGAAGATCTGCCTTCGTTTTTCTCCGTCTGATTTCGCCTTCAGTTGTTCCGATCTGTCGTTGATGTTTAGTCTATCTCGGATGTAGGAGAAATTACGGCAAGTTTTTCCCTGTGATTTAGTGTTAATTTGATGTATTAAATTAGGATTTGTTCTTGGTCTTGTTCGAAGCTCTGTTACCGAGAGAAGATTAAAATATTTTCTTAGTGTTTGGAGCCAAGTATAGCAGCGTTTCTGTTCGTTAATCAACTGTCTGCTGTCGGTTCGAGTTAATTTATTAATTTATCATATATTCGAAGAACCTGAAGATTACGGAATATTAACTATTCTTTGATTTGGATGGGAATGTGTTGTTGTTGTTGATTATTTTGTTTGTGTCGGATATAGAAAGGCTAGTTTAGGGTTTGGAAAGAACGTAAGAGTTTCTTTTGAGAAGGGAGTTATGATGACAATGTCCTGCAAGGATGGTAAGGGGGCGATAATGGATAATGGCAAGTATGTTCGCTACACACCTGAGCAGGTTGAAGCACTCGAGAGGCTCTATCACGACTGTCCGAAACCAAGTTCGATTCGCAGGCAGCAGCTCATTAGGGAATGCCCTATTCTCTCCAACATCGAGCCCAAACAAATCAAAGTTTGGTTCCAGAACAGAAGGTATATATCAAAGCTTTTCTTTTATGTCAGAGTACCGGTTTCCATTTCACTTGCATTACTATGACGGCATATAATGGTGAATATAGTTGCTTTAGAGCCATGAATTTACCTTTTTACTGTGTGTGTTGGTGGTGGTGGGGGGAGTTAGGGGTGTTTTGGCTGATTATTAATGTGAAGTTATTTCCACTCCATAATCGAGCTAGGTTTTTTTCTGCAAATGCCTCAGCCATAACCTTTGTGTTCCCTATGTCCAATACAGAGATTTATTCTAGAATGATAATGCCGTATTAATGATTGTCTGCATGACTTCCTCTTTAAAGATGACAGTGAAGTTTTTGTGGTCATTTGCTAGGTTGCTTTTAGTGTGATGATTTTTGAGTGATGTTTTTGATTCCTTTATATATATGATATGCAGATGTAGAGAGAAACAGAGAAAGGAGGCTTCACGGCTTCAAGCTGTGAATAGGAAGCTGACTGCAATGAACAAGCTTTTGATGGAAGAGAATGATAGATTGCAGAAGCAAGTGTCTCACCTGGTGTATGAGAATGGCTATTTTCGCCAGCATACTCCAAGTGTAAGAATTCCTTTCCTAATCTCAACTTAAAAGATAATATTTTTAGATGCTAATGTTCAAAATTTAGTAGTTTATTGTTTTAGAAGTTAGAAGACTAAGCGGGTGATTTCCATATTGCAGACAGCGATTGTGACGAAAGACACCAGTTGCGACTCAGTGGTGACAAGTGGTCAAAACCACTTGACGCCTCAGCATCCCCCAAGGGATGCTAGTCCTGCAGGGTTAGTGGGGTTTTGGTTGTTGAGTCCCTTTCCTATGTTATTGTGCTGTTTGACTGCCTAGTTATATGTGCTTTTGCGCGTCTTATTGAGTTGTATAGCTTGTATTTTCCAGGCTTTTGTCCATTGCAGAAGAAACTTTAACAGAGTTTCTTTCGAAGGCCACTGGAACCGCTGTAGAGTGGGTCCAAATGCCTGGAATGAAGGTATCCCTAACACATGAAGATATTCTTACACACACATCTATTTGCTTTTTGGGCCTGTCTAAAAGAATAAGTTAATGATTTTTATCAGGATTGTACTTTGTTTCTCCTATGCCCATTAAGATGTAATGATATTTATAAGGATTGGATTAAATTTATTCAATACACACTTTTTTATTCAATGGTGGTATCAAACATTCTTTTTCATTAAATTAATTTATTCCAGTAGCTGGTTGTCCAAAGTTTGATTATTAAATTCGTTTCTCTTATTTAACCAATGTATAAATTGAGGCGTCACGTGCTGGGTTGTCAACCATTTCTCAAAATGTTGTTGGTCACCTGTTTCTGAATTGAGTTCATTCTTCTCTGTTTGCGCAGCCTGGTCCGGATTCCATTGGAATCATTGCTATTTCTCATGGTTGCCCTGGCGTGGCGGCGCGAGCCTGCGGCCTTGTTGGTCTAGAGCCAACACGGGTTAGTGAAATCAACATCCCGTCGCTGTTTCTGCCTTCTTATTTAAACAATAATGGCAGGTGTAAAAATTTAAATTTCCTTTCAGGTTGCAGAAATCCTCAAGGATCGACCTTCATGGTTTCGTGATTGCCGAGCTGTGGATGTTGTGAACGTGCTGCCTACTGCCAATGGTGGAATCATTGAACTCTTGTATATGCAGGTAGGTCTTTGTTACTAACAGATCATTGAACTCTTGTTCATTTAGTCTTTGGCTTATTTTATTTGTGTTTATTTTCCACTAGCTATATGCCCCAACAACTTTGGCACCTGCTCGTGACTTTTGGTTGCTGCGCTATACTTCAGTTATGGAGGATGGCAGCCTTGTGGTATGTGATCACGTAACTTTCTGCATTTTCTATTTTCTAAAGCAATTCTGGTTTCCCCTTTGTTTACACCACTTAGGACCTTATTAGTTGGTTGTTCTATGGGATGCTTAGGTCTGTGAAAGATCGCTGACCAACACTCAAAATGGTCCGAGCATGCCAGCGGTGCAGAATTTTGTTCGAGCTGAGATGCTGCCTAGCGGATACCTGATTAGACCTTATGAAGGAGGTGGTTCTATCATTCACATTGTTGATCACATGAATTTGGAGGTAAAATCCTTGTCTTCAAGTGATTGATCTACTTCTTCGGTTATCCCCATTATTTCCCATAATGAATTGCAATTATTTCATATTTGTGGGAATTTGTATTAATGGATAGGCATGGAGTGTACCAGAAGTGCTACGCCCATTGTATGAATCACCTACTGTGCTTGCTCAGAAAACAACAATGATGGTAAGTAAAAGTTTCATTTTTATGATGCTGTGTCTATAATCATGTTATGGTAAAAATTGTCTGATTTGTTAGCCTTGCCGTTCTAATACTTGATCAGGCTCTACGTCAATTAAGGCAGATAGCCCAGGAGGTTTCTCAGTCTACTGCGAACAATTGGGGTCGAAGACCTGCAGCTTTACGAGCACTTGGTCAGAGGTTGAGCAGGTAGTTAAATTTTCCTCAAACCACATTTAATATTTTGTGCTGAAAGCTCTGTTCGTAATCCGATATAATTTCTCCATAGGGGTTTCAACGAGGCTCTTAATGGGTTTACTGATGAGGGCTGGTCGCTTATGGGGAATGATGGCATTGATGATGTAACTATCCTTGTGAACTCTTCTCCAGAGAAACTTATGGGATTAAATCTCTCCTTTGCCAATGGGTTTCCCTCTGTCAGCAATGCGGTCTTGTGTGCTAAAGCATCAATGCTTTTACAGGTTACCCGTTGGATCTATGATAGATTGTTGTTATTGCAAAGCATGTCTGTACAATTGACATCTATGTTTTCATTTAGTTAACAAGCTTATTGATAAAATGGAATCCCCATGCATTATATGATTTCAAACCTCTTTTTACTTGGCGTTATCCTTTATTTGTATGTTCTCCTGTCTACCAGAATGTGCCTCCTGCCATACTTCTTAGATTTTTGCGTGAGCATCGCTCAGAATGGGCAGACAACAATATCGATGCTTATGCAGCATCAGCTGTTAAATTAGGTCCTTGTAGCTTTCCTGGGTCTCGTGTTGGAAATTCTGGAGGTCAAGTTATTCTTCCGCTGGCCCAAACAATTGAACATGAGGAGGTAAGTAGTTTCAATGTTCGTTCTTTATATTTTTATTTCGTAAGATTCTACTTGTTGTGCATTTACTATCAAGTAAATGATATTAACTCATTATTTCATCATATTCATATTTAATTTTCATTTGGGCGATTTGTAGCTGCTTGAGGTTATTAAATTGGAAGGTGTTGCACATTGTGCTGATGAGATGATGATGCCTAGAGACACGTTTCTCTTGCAGGTACTTGTTGTTTCTTCTTATGTAGTCTATTTCATCTTACATAGATTTCCTTATATTATGTTGTTCTATGTAGAAAATCAACATGCAATTGCTGTTCTGGTCTATGGCAAAGCGAATTCCATTTTATTGGGAATTATTCCGTGTAGTAGTGACTACTATGTACTTCTATTTTAAAACTCCCGTCTAGGGATTTTCTTGGTGATACTTGCCCACTCTACTAGTCTCTTGTCTCTATTTCCCATTTCCTATCAAGGGCCATGGTGCTACAGGAATAAGTAACATATTTGCCAGATTCACTCCTAAAACCCGGATTCACTCCTAGGTTTTTCTCAATGCTCCTCTTTTTCTGGTGTGCTAAAGAAGCCTCTCTGCCTAGACGTGACCACGGTTAATTAACCGCGGTTAATCGGTTAATAACCGGCGGTTAACGAAGGTTAAAATCATTAACCGGACTTAACCGTTAACCGTTAAGTCACGGTTACGGTTAACCGGTTAACGGTTAATCCGGTTAACCCGGTTAACCCGGTTAATAAACGGTTAATTATTATTTTTTTTTTTTCAAGAATGTCAGATTTTTATCTAAAGTTAAAAAAAAATAACTTTTTAATAGTTTTTTGAATAAAAAGTTATGTTTTTAACACTTTTTTTGAAAAAACAGTTAAATATTTAACAGTTTCTGTTAAATATGTAACTGTATTATGTATATGAACTGTTTTTTTTTTTTTTTGGATAAATAAAACTATTTTAAATAGTTGTTAAGACTAATATTTTTAGCAAAAAGTTATAGAAAAATAGGTATGAATTTTTAAAGAAATGAAAACTTAATGGATTTAAAAGAAACGGAAGTATATAAAGAAAAAACTTAACTTTTTACAGAATTTCAGATTTTTAATTAAATTTAATATTAAAATATAACTTTGAAATATTTTTTTTGAATAACCGACGGTTAATTAACGGTTAAGTTAACCGGTTAATTAACCGGCGGTTAACCGGCGGTTAACCGGAGTAAAAATTTCTTAACCTTTGTTAACCTCGGTTACACGGTTATCGGTTAGGCGGTTAAGGCGGTTAGACGGTTAACGGTTTAGGCGGTTAAAATCCGGTTATTAACCTTACGGTTAGCCGGTTAACGCTTAACCTTGGACACGTCTATCTCTGCCTCTTTTTCTGGTGTGTGAGCAGCAGTCCCCTCTCCTTCTCTCTTGCGTGTGCATTTATCTTGAATATTGAATCCAATTCTGAGCTTTCTGTAGCATAAAATATTTCCTGCAGAAGTATTAAAAAATATTTGTATTTAACTGTTTGGATTACAACCACTAGGCCACAGAGTAGGCATATGCGAGGATTTCAGTTGCGGGATATGTTGATGTTGTTGCAATCAGAGAAGCTAGTTGGCTAGCTTAAAGATCTCTATCTGATTGTGTACATATTAGGAGTGTTAGGGGTGCAAGCTGTTTGGTTTAGACTGCGGTTTGGGATCAAACCAAACTAAATCATGCATGGTTCGATTTTCAAGCATGAGTGGTTCGATTTGGTCTCAAAATGTGTAAAATATTAAATAAATCATGTTATCTCTAAATGGGTAAAATTTATATAATGCTGCACCAAACACATTTATAATCAAAAAGTTCCGTTTAAAAAGTTTTCCGTTTTTAGAATTCTCCATTTTTAGAACTGTGCACCAGACGGCCCTAACTGTAAATTTCCCATGGTTTTTTTAGCTATTTCTAACTTTAAAATTCTATGTTCGTATCATCGTTTCGCCATGTATCTATTGGTGCTTGCATTTTGCTATGATCATCTTCTTCCCCCTCCCTTAATATCTGTCTTACATTCTTGTTTGCTTGCTCTTTTTGGCAGTTGTGCAGTGGAATGGATGAAAATGCTGTTGGATCATGTGCTGAACTAATATTTGCTCCCATCGATGCCTCTTTTGCTGATGATGCGCCTCTTCTGCCATCTGGTTTCCGTATAATTCCTCTCGACTCCGGCAAGGTTGTTTTTCAATTGCGCTACATTACAATTGCTGCATTCTATTTAATTTCTCTCCCTTTGCCTACTCTTCTCTTTTCCTTTACTTTCTGTTGCTTCTAATATTTAGTTTTTAATTTTTTTTAATTTTTGGATGTACTCTTCCACTAATTCTTGTGCTTGTGCATATAGGAGGCATCCAGTCCAAACCGCACACTTGATCTTGCTTCTGCTCTTGAAATCGGGCATGCAGGAAATAAGACATCTGGTGATTCAACTGCTAACAATGGGAGTACAAGATCTGTTATGACAATAGCTTTTGAGTTTGCCTTTGAGAGTCACATGCAAGAAAATGTCGCAGCAATGGCCCGCCAGTATGTCCGGAGCATTATATCTTCTGTTCAACGGGTGGCATTGGCGCTCTCTCCATCTCACCTGAATGCTAATGGTGGTCTTTGGCCCCCACTTGGGACTCCTGAAGCACATACTCTTGCTCGCTGGATCTGCAATAGTTACAGGTGACCCAATTACGAGTTGACCACATGTTTGTGTACTGGGATTAATTTTGACATTTCGTTTGAAGTTTTTTTTTTTTTTGACAAGTCATTTTGTTTGAAGTTATGCTCCTATCTTTTGTTAATGGATGGAGTGTTATTTTTCTGCAGGTGCTACTTGGGGGTGGAGCTACTTAAATCTGGTGGTGAAGGAAGTGAATCTATGCTTAAAACTCTATGGCAGCAGTCAGATGCTATAATGTGCTGCTCCTTAAAGGTGCGAATGGATTAATTTCCCTGTTGAAGTAGAGAGGGAATTCTCAATTCCTATCCGTTTTGTTAGCAGGCTGAACTGAGAATTCTAGCTACTTCTGCTATTCTTTCACTGTCTCTTGTAACATGAGTTGTTGCAATAATAATAATTAATTATGATTCACTTTACAAACTTTGTATGAGCCTAATATTTTGTGGCTTTCAACCCTTCATTTCTCCTGCAGGCATTGCCAGTTTTCTCTTTTGCGAACCAGGCTGGTCTTGACATGCTTGAGACAACCTTGGTTGCACTGCAAGATATAACCCTGGAGAAGATCTTTGATGACAATGGAAGGAAAAGTCTCTGCTCTGAGTTCCCACAGATAATGCAACAGGTTAGCAAATTGTTTTTTTCACATGCTAGCTAAGAGAACTGTATTGCTTAAACAAAATTGGGTCGAGTAAAACGATTGCACATATTGTACGTGACTTCATATGGTGCAACAATCCTAGGTAAAAATACCCAAGTTGCTAAGAAGATAATATTATCAGTGAGGATTGTATCCAAATAATTAGTGAGCACTTATCCTGATTATTAGTTCAAAAGTTAATGCAAGTATGGATTGAAATGATCTCTACTCCCTGTCCCAGAGAATTTGCCCCAAATTTTGGGACACGGAAACTAATAGAAAATAAGTGGTTGTGAGTAAGAAAATTGAGTTGGGCAGTACAATTTGTTATGGGTCAACCAAAAAGGAAATTAGTGCAAGTGATGTGACGGAGGGAGTATATAGCTAAGATGGAACTATATGTGTCTAATACACTTTGACTTTGATCTAGCTCTTAAAAGGGTATAGAGGGAATTGACTTTTAATTATGATTGTTGTTGACTTGACAGGGTTTTGCATGTCTTCAAAGTGGGATATGTTTGTCGAGCATGGGTAGACCAGTGTCTTACGAGAGAGCCGTGGCATGGAAAGTGTTGAATGAGGAAGAAAATGCTCACTGCATTTGCTTTATGTTCATGAATTGGTCTTTTGTTTAATAAGAGAGAGCTAGCATTCAATGAGTTGATGAAACTCCTCTACTAGACTACTCTCTAATCTTTCAGTTTGCGCTAGAAAAACCTCCCAAGTGCAACTTGGTTTGATAATGCTTTTGCTACTAAGTCCAGTTCGGATGCTGTTTACGGGTTTGGTACCTTATAATGTTCAGAATTTCTTTTGATGCCAATGCAGGCAGGCTTTGTTACATTTCCTCTAGCTCTTTTTTACTTTTAATTGCAGCTTTATAGTTAGAGCCGTCAATTTGGGACGGACCCATCCCGCCATACAAATGAGACGGGATGGGACGGAAGATTTAAGGCCCGCGAAAATTTGTCCCGTCCCGTATTAGTCGCGGGACAACATAGTGCCGTCCCGTCCCGTATCGACGGCTCTACTGATGGATTTCATTCAGTCTCTTGTCAATACTGAGTTTGGGGTACATTCTGTATTTCATGCTCTTTATATACACTTATGGAGGTAATGTTGGCATGCTACAGTATGAAGTAACTAAATTGATCATGTCAATCATGTGGTTGGTCTTCATTATATTACTCCGTCCCGCCCGAAAGGGCAATTTTGCCTCCTAGCACGAAAATTAAGAAATGAATAAGGAAAGTGATGTAAGAAAGAGAAAAAGGTTAAATGTTGTGAGTATGAAAAATTAAATAGAAGAGAGAATGAGTGGGAGGAATAGTTAGGAGAGAGAATGTTGTGAGTGTAAAAGTAAAGTAGGAGAGAGAATGAGTGGGGTAGGAAGAGTATAAAAATAATAAAAATTTTCCTTTTTGGGGTTGTGCCCTTTTAAATGGGACGCCCAAAAAGGAAATTTGTGCCCTTTCGGGCGGGACGGAGGGAGTATGATTGTTAAGCATGCTTTAGAATGCTAGGACATCTAATAACAACCTAAGCTCTTATATCATTATGTGTGTTTGATTTCACATTCCATATATTGCAACGCATCTTCGGGTTCACATATTTTTTCTATATGTTTTCCTTGCTATGTAGAGCAATTTGTCCACTACTTGCTTTCTGCATGTTGCTGTGACTCGGTTTTGTCTCCCATATGATGGAGAGCGGCAAGTATACTGAAACTTGTTGGGGGAAATAACTAGCAGCAGTTTAATTTAAGCCTTTCAATATCAATTTCCTACCATTGGCTTTTCTTCCAATTCCTTGTGTTTTTCTAGAGGCAGTAGAGAGTTGGCCTTAGTAGAGAGTTGGCCTTGGCTCAGCCGTGGCCTTGGGATTGGCCGACCGTGGCTTTGGAGGCATCTTGCCTAGTCAACGCCTAATCCCGCCTAGTCGACGGGTCTCACATTGTCTCGCGTCCCACAGTAAATTTGGGACGGAACGAAATATTTTAGACCCGCAAAAATTCGTTCCGTCCCGCATTAGTCGCGGGACAACATAATATCGTTCCGTCCCGTTATTCCGTATTGACGGCTCTATTTATAGTCTTTAAAAAGATACTCCCTCCCGGACCTAGGTGCACACTTTGACTTTTGCACGTACATTAAGGAGGGAGTATTATATTGAAAGTGTTGTGAGTGTGAAAGTAAAATATGAGAGAGAATGAGTGGAGGGAATAGTAAATTATAATGGTGTTGTGGGTATAAAAATAATGTAGGAGAGAGAATGAGTGGAGGAAATAGTAAAGATTTCTTTTCATTTTAGAAAATGTACACGTAGGTTTGGGACGCTCAAAAAGGCAAAATGTGCACGTAGGTGTGAGACGGAGGGAGTAAATTTTACCATGCTCTTTCAAAGAGTGCCGACACGACACGACCCGCACAATTGTCGGGGCAATTGTCAGGCCTAGGTACGACCTTTTTTAATTGTATTTATAGTATTATCCTGTGCTTCCTTTAAGGTGCTTGCAAAGCGCAGTGTGCAGTAAAATGTCTTTTATTTTCGTTCAAAAGAATTTCACAAAATCATGCTAACAAATACTCCCTCAATCCCACCTCAAGGTTTCACCTTGAGGTTTACACGGTTTTTTAAATTTTTTTTTAAAGTGAGTAGAAAATTTGAGGAGAGAGAATGTAAAAGTTAAATGTGTGGTAGGGAATAGGAGAGAGAATGTAAAAGTTAAAAATATTTAATAGGAGAGAGAATGAGTGGGAGGAATAGTAAGTTAATAATTGATTTTTTTGTAAATATGTTAACTTTATAAGGGTATAATGAATGATTTTTTTGTAAATATATGAAGATGATAAGTGTATAAATATATGAAAACTTTCCATTTAAGGAAGGGAACCTTGAGGTGGGACAACCCAAAAGGGAAAGGTGAAACATTGAGGTGGGACAGAGGGAGTACTATTGATGGTCGGTGATTGTTTAGATGTTTAATCAATGGTCGAAGAAAAATGAAAGCTAATTTTTGAGAAATAAGCTTATTTCCTCAAACTAAAACCCTCCAAATGTTTCTTGTCAAAACTATTCTGGTTATTTTTCTTTAACATTTTATTTTACATATCAACAAATCTTGCCTTTTTTAATATACTCCCTTTGCTCTAGACACTGAGACTCCTACTTTTCTTTCTGATATGTTTCACAACTAAGAGTCTTAGTTTTCTTTATTTCCAAAATGGCAAATAATAGTGTTTTGGATATTTATATCCTCTTCCTTTTGTACAATTACAAAAAATTGATACTCCCTCCGTCTCAAAATGTTTGTCTCATTTGACTTTTTTGTTGAACTTTGAACATGCGAAATTAAACACCAGAAAATGGGGAAAATGTTTTCCGAAAAACATTTTCCCCCAAACAAACGGAGCCTAAGAGTCTTAGTTTTCTTTATTTCCAAAATGGCAAATAATAGTGTTTTGGATATTTATATCCTCTTCCTTTTGTACAATTACAAAAAACTGATACTTTTTATCCTGCCTTTTATCCACTTGAATCGTCAATAGTGTTTTGATCAATTATACAACTATGCTGTCAAGTTCCAACCCACTTGCAATTGTTTACTCATTTCTTATTGTTTTCTTAATAATCCTACAAATTCTTCAAATAACTCTTAGGGCTCGTTTGGTTGTCAGACAAGAATAAGCATTATTATTAGTGAGAGGATTATTAAGCCCCTCATTATTAGTGATGGTACTAATAATCCTAGGTTTAGGGAGAAGATGGCGTTTGATAGGAATGGAATTAACAGGCCCATATCATATTTAATATAAGTAACACTATTCATTTTTCAACTATACCCCTAACTTACTATATACTCCCTCCGTCCCGTCCGACTTAGGACGTTTTGCCATTTTGAGCGTCCCACCCGACTTAGGACGACCCAAAATGGAAAGTTTATATTACTTTTATATTAAATGGGACCCACTTGTCATACTCACAACAATAATTCCATCACTATTTATCCCACTCATTCTCTCTCCTATTTAATTTTTCACACTCACAACACATCCTCCACTCATTCTCTCTCCTAATATTATAATAGTATTCCTTAATCCCCACACCAAATGAAAAATTCCTAAGTCGGACGGGACGGAGGGAGTATATATATATATATATATATATATATATATATATATATACAATAGACCGTATACATATACAGTAGATACTTAGCTACTGTATACAAGTGTATACGTGTGGTTATACACTTGTATACAGTAGATACTTAACTATTGTATACATATACAGTAGACTGTATATGTATACAGTAGCTAAGTATCTACTGTAAACAAGTGTATACAATTGATTCTCATGGTTCTCATTTTGTTATGGTTCTCATTTGAGCACCTACCTATATATATATGTGTGTGTGTGTGTGTGTGTGTGTGTGTGTGATGCAATACAGATAGTGTGAGATTAATGCTTAGGAACTAGTGTAAGTGAGCGTGTATCACATAGCCACATTTTGACATTAAAAAGATGGGGGAAGGTGGAGGCTTGGAAATTGATTGATGGTCTTTGCTCTTTAGAATTTCAACTTCACAAAATTCGGGAAGAAACGCGTTTCTCCGTCGCGTTTGGAGAAACGGGGCTTAGTATGTCGCGCGACATACTTAGCCACAACAACTAGATATCATTTTTAAAGCTTCTGGATATCCGTAAGCTCAATATGGATATCCGAAGCTTTGGAAAGGATATCCGTAAAACCAAATTTTTTTTCTGGATATCCTTTCCAAAGCTTCTGGATATCCATATTCAAGCTTCTGGATATCCAGAAGCTTTGGAAAGGATATCCAGAAAAAATATTTGGTTTCTGGATATCCTTTCCAAAGCTTCTGGATATCCATATTCAAGCTTCTGGATATCCAGAAGCTTTGAAAAGGATATCCAGAAACTGGCTAAGTATGTCGCGCGACAAACATAGCCCCGTTTTTCCACACGCGACGGAGAAACGCGTTTCTTAGCGGACCGACTCTTTCAACTTGTATTTTGATATGAATAACCTTGTATGGAGCATGTTCCAGAAACATTGTGTTTGGTTTGATATCCATTTTGATGGAGTGATTTCAATCACTTCCCAATTTTTGACATAACATGTTTTCTGGTCAAAATTTGAGACGATGTATATTTTTCAATTATTTTACCACTGCTGTTGGGGATGTCTGAAACTCTGCATAAACTGTGAATGTGTGATTACCTTCTTGGACTAATTGTGATGTTTCCTGTTGTATCAGAAAGACTGGATTTTTTATGTAACCACTCTGATTCTACCAAACAAGAGTCATCTTTCAATTCTGTAAGTTTGTTGGCATTCAACAGAGAGAGAGAGAGAGAGAGAGAGAGAGAGAGAGAGAGAGAGAGAGAGAGAGAGAGAGAGAGAGAGACAGAAAGAGAGATTAAGAACACAATTGATGCTAGGGTTCAATAAGGAAGAGAATAATAGAGATAAACCTTGTAGTCAATTATCCAGTTCGATAGGATAAATAATATCACCATTTAGCCATGGTTAGTGAAGGGATAAAGTCCTAATTCCATTGTTTCAGATAATTAATGCTAGTGTCATATTATCAACCAAATACATGATAATTATTTTTAGTTATCCCAATCATTGTTATCCGACGCTTATACTCCCTACCAAACGGTCCCTCAGTCTAGTACATAAGGGAGTATAAAAATTATGTACTACTTCTCTTTTAATCATTTGCTTTGAGATATAATCCAATAGTTTATCACAATGAAGTTGTAAAATATTGGAAACAAGATCCATGACATGAGAGACACAACTAATATACATGCATAAAGACAATTAATTAATTCATATCTGATCTATTTATTGCAGACATGCAGCTTGAGCTTCTAGCTATACCACCCTTCTTAGGAAAAGTACCCTTCTCTCTAGGGCTTAACGATTTACCCCTAACTCTACTCTTCTTCAACAGATCTCTCATGGCCTCGGCTTGACATAAAACCGGATACGCCCTACCGACCTTATTAAACCTGACACATGCACTCATATGCGCGCTCAACGCTTCTTCACTGTTCCCTCCATTTTTACTTGTCTCTTCTTTCACAGCTTCAGAACACAACCCGCATATCCACTTCCCCGAGAACTTGTTTTGGATTTTGAGTATGTATTCCGGAGTGCACTCCTCCATCATCCCACAACACTCGCATTTCACATCTTCCACTTCTGAGATCGGTGGCAATTCCAATGACTTGATTTCATCGTCTACTTCTTTACTTAGTTCAAAAGAGATGTCGGATATTGTGCGTTTGAGGCCATCTGATGAAAGTCTTGGAGGCTTTGAGAAGTTGTTTGATCGAGTGTACGAACCGATCAAGGACTCTCCATGTGGCGCCATTGTAGGTGATTGAGCAATGGAATGGATAAAAACCCTAATGAGAAATGAAGATTATTTAGAGTTTGTATTGCAAGAGTACTTTCAAGGTATAGAAGAATGGGGTTTGAGAGGAGCTATTTATAAAGGGGTTTGTCTTCAAATTTGGGGCAAAAAGTTCTCATTTGTGGATGATGGAAGCTAGCATGTCACTTTTGATCAAACAATCTATGAGCTTCATGAATGTGCTGGATTTTTGATGGGATGAGAAGAAAAAAGGTGTCTTTTTCTATGTTGGTGTATTAAATATGAACCTAATTAATGAGAAGATGATGGATAATACTTGGTAGTTAATAGATGGGAGGGCCTCATTTCAATTCATTTTTGGTGACTAACTAGGATAATTTATTTCTTGGATTAATTGTATCTCTCAAGTATAGTTTCAATGCCGGGAGAGGAAAAAAGAAAATATAATTCGAATTAAATTTTAGTAAAAATGTTAAACTTAGCATTTTCAGTATTAAACCTTTTAATGATTTCACCGTACTGTATCATGAGTGTAACTGTAAATTAGAATTTGTTGTTTGATAAAGTATAATTTAATAATTTTCCCGAGAATTGAATTGAATATTCATTTAGTATAGTTTGTTCAGGAAAATAAATATTCATATATTATTTTCAAGATTTTTGTGTGTGATTAACATAGGGTTTGGTTTTGGTGTGGGGAAGAGTTGGTATTGTCCATAAAAAATAAAAATGAGGTCAAGTAGGTAGGATTTCACATGTAGATTTACTTCAACCATAAATCCATTCTTTCATATGCATGAGAACAACTTCTACATTTCTATGGGCTCTTCCTGATCATCCCTTACAGAAATTCACGTGCAGGCCAAGATATCGACATGCTGCTCTCTCTCTCTCTCTCTCTCTCTCTCTCTCTCTCTCTCTCTCTCTCTCTCTCTCTCTCTCTCTCTCTCTGTGTGTGTGTGTGAGAGAGAGAGAGAGAGATATTTCTGATGATGATGATGATGGGGGTAGTGATCACATGGATCATGGAGGTTAAGAAAAAAAAAAAAAACTACTACCCAAAAGTAACAACGTTTTTCTATGGTTTCTAATGCTGATTGGTTATTTGTTTACGATGTGGTCGTCTTCACCACTCTCTACTTTCTCACGTGAGTCTCATGAGCATGACTTAGGCTTAAGCCTCTAAATTTCTTTACCCTTTTATTTAACTTTTATTTAACTCAACAGTCACTTTACCATTATACAAATAAATAAAAAATAAAGACCCACTTCCTTTAGGGCCCCTATGTGAGATTTAAACCCAATTTAGGAAATAACATTTTGAAAATTTCAAAGACACCCCTTCTTGACACAATGACGTTAATGCCCTTCTTGCATGTGCCGGCAATGTTACAACCTCTTCTGAACCGTAAGTCCAAAATACAAAATTATACTTTAGTCACTGAAAGTTTGGAAATTATATATTAGTCACTAGACATTCACATATTTGGATCAGTCATTAGATCCAGAATAGTTCCAGTTTGATCCCTTCAGTCTCAAAAAATATAAATTAAAAATTGATTTATAAGACAAATTTTTCAGATCATCACAACAGTCTTTAGCCTTTCAAAAAACACTTCCATTTTTTTTTATATTTTTCACATTATAAGACTACTTTGTCTCTTATAAAACAAAATTTTCAACCAAAGAAATAAAAAATTTCAATAATAATAATGAATTGCTCTCATAATTTACACATTTACAACTCTTATAAGTTAATTATAAGACTACTTTGTCTCTTATAATTGACTTATAAGACAAATTTTTCAACTAAAAAATAAAAAAATTCAATAATAACAACTAATTGCTCTGATAATTTACACATTTACAACTCTTATAAGTTAATTATAAGACTACTTTGTCTCTTATAATTGACTTATAAGACAAAATTTTCAACCAAAAATTTCAATAACAACGAATTACTCTCATAATTTACACATTTACAACTCTTATAAGTTAATTATAAGACAACTTTGTCTCTTATAATTGACTTATAATACAAATTTATCAACCAAAAAAATCAAAAATTTCAATAATAACAACAAATTACTCTTATAATTTACACATTTACAACTCTTATAAGTTAATTATAAGACTACTTTGTCTCTTATAATTAACTTATAAGACAAATTTTTCAACAAAAAAAAATTAATTTTTTTAATAATAACGAACAACTCTCATAATTTACACATTTGCAACTCTTATAAGTTAATTATAAGACTACTTTGTCTCTTATAATTGATTTATAAGACAAATTTTTCAACCAAAAATTTCAATAATAACAACGAATTACTCTCATAATTTACACATTTACAATTCTTATAAGTTAATTATAAGACTAATTTATCTCTTATAATTGACTTATAAGACAATTTTTTCAACAAAAAAAAAATTAAAAATTTCAATAATAACAACGAATTACTCTCATAATTTACACATTTACAACTCTTATAAGTTAATTATTAGATCACTTTGTCTCTTGTAATTAACTTATAAGACAATTTTTTTCAACCAAAAAAATCAAAAATTTATACCTATAGTATATTAAAGTGGGTGAAACTCATTTAAGGAATGACACCTCATCCTCTTCTCGGTTTATTTGCATTCTGAGCTTCCCACGTCAGATTTGAGATCCGCCTGCCATGACCTTTGTGCTCCTTCTACTTACTTGATAGTACTAATCATTAACATAGGGTATGTGAATAGGTATATTCAGTGTATGATATTCAGTAGTAATGTGAAAATGTAATTAAAAAAAACTGATTAGTTCTAACATGAACATTAACTGAATGCAGGTTGAATTAGAAAGAACGATGAAATACATTGTGAATGCTATTATTGACAATATTCATTTACACTTAATAGAAATGACTTATAGAACTACAATAGGTACCAGCAATTTAGAACAGATAATTGTTCAATGACTGAATTTGAAAGAACATGGACTTAAATGGGTGAAATCGAAACACTCTGATATGAACAGGCTGCCATTAACATCATACCGCAGTTATTGGCATTCAACCTGCAGAATTCTGTACATATATATTAATAGGACACAAAAGTTGATCTTCTCTTAACAGCCATTTGCATTCAGCACTAGAAATAGACAAATTTAAAAGGTATTCCTCAATTTCACAGTTCATACTAAAAATATTAACAACTTGATATGTGTATAAATTATAACGGCTCTAATATAAAATAAACTTGAATTCATACTCTCATATACACTATATTAAATTCTGTGTGATACCTCTTGATGCAGGCAAAAATCTCACGATGGCTCCTCAATCAATCTTCATCAACCAATTTCAGTGTGGCAGATGTGAGAAAAGGTTGACAATTCGTGTCTCCCATATGTGGCGATCCTACAATACAAAGAAAGCCTGCGAATTGATGAGCATGGATTTCCTTGCTATAGATGAGAAGGTTATTCTAAACACTGTATATCTATATATACTGTCTATAAATAAATAAATTGGACATAAATAAGCTAATCTCTACTTTTTATCTCCTCTTGCAACAGTCTGACTCTATTCAATGTTGTGTGAGAAGTAAATTCGTGTCAGATTTTCAAGGTTTATTTGTTGAAGGTGATTTTTATCGTATTAAGAATTTCACGCTAGATCTCGCAAGGCCATTATACCGTGTTGTTCAACGGGACCTACTTATTCTACTAGATGCCTCAACTTATGTCGAGGAAATTGTAGAGGATCCACCAGTTATTCCGAGACATCTATTTCAAATTGTCCCCTATAACAACCTACTTACTTTTAGTGATGGAAAGAAAAATTTATGTGGCAAGTCTATGACCCACGTTATTCTATATTGTTAGACGATTTGTGATTAAATCTAATGTAATAATTTGTTCTTAATACAGATGTTATAGGGTATGTTGTCGGTGTATCTGAGCCTGGGGAACGCATGTCAAACTTCCAAATAATATCAATGCAATATATTGACATTGAAGACATCATCACTACTACATTTCTGACCTAATGTAACGCCAATTTTCGTTGCATTAGGGCCCAAAAACCGTTACATTAGGCCTAATGTAACGCCAAATGGCCGTTGCATTCTCTTGCGTTGCATTAGGTCTAATGCAACGACATAGTAAGCTAATGTAACGCCAGAGCTTTGGCGTTGCATCAGGTGAATACCTGATGCAACGCCAATTTTAAAACTATATGAACACCTAATGCAACGCCAAAAAGTAGACGAGTACCCAATGCAACGTCAATTTAAAAAGTAGTTGAATACCTAATGTAACGCCAAAAAGCAGATGCACACCTAATGTAACGGCTGTTGTTATGTATTAATATTGATTACTAATAGTAATATTTATACAATTAAATAATAATAAAATATTATATAAAAAATTAATTGACATGATAATTAACATGTATTGACAAACTTCATTCCCAAAAGATACATAATATATATATGTACACATGACAACGTGTCATCGACATATACTAATTACATAATATAAGCGGTAAAAGCGGTAAAAACCTAATAAAATGTAAAAAATGAGAATACAATTGATTTTTCAACAGTTACACTTTCTCCCCTCAACTTCTATTCTACTCTAATCAGTCCTAACATATCATTTAGTTTCAACTTAATCCCCTGAATAAAACTGAGTATTGTTCAAGCCATGTCGCTCCCCAATCTCTTGAATATGATATTCCACCGTGGATCTCAGAATTATCCTGGATTTGAATTGGTTTGACAAGCTTCGTTTTCTTGAATTGTGCTACTCTTGATTCATGGGCCTCTATTAGATACTACAATGATCAACCACTCCAAAACTTCAGAAACTCAGAAATTCTACTAGTGCATGCAATTCAAGGGTGATTAATAATAGGCAATATAAACTAAATTTTTTTTTTGGCAGTAGTCTTGTATTGGAACTTTGAAAGTGTCATTAACCTCGTGGACTTCAAAATTTACAGTTAAGTCCCACTTGATCAGCCACGACCGCCACCATCAAAGCCACCAGTAACCACCGCCACCACCACCAGCCACTAGTAACCACTGCCACCAATAACCTTAAAGCAAACTTCAATCTGTAAAAAATAAAAAAAAACACATAATCAATCACAAAAACAATGACATAAACACAAACAAAATGTAGATCTAATTTCATTGGGTTAATAGGTTTTGATTTTTCCCATTGATTTCAATAGCGCTTTCACAATCTTCGCATCCCTAGGCAATTCCTCTACACCTTCCGCCATTAATGGTAATTCCTGCCCTAGAAATCAAATTTCATTGGGTTAATAGGTTTTGATTTTTCCCGAAAAAATCGAAGGGTACGAAAATTGGATCGAGTGAAAACCTAGAACTGAAGTTTTTGAATTTACCTTGCGATGGAGCAGGACTGAGAACGTGACGGGAATAGCTACACCGAGGGAGAGGAAGTGGTGGGCGGTAATGGATTTGGGATGCGGAGGTTGGTGACGAGTGTGGGATGAGGAGGGTGGTGACGGGCGTGGTGGGCTGCAATGGATTTGGGATGAGGAGGGTGGTGACGGGCGTGGGATGAGGAGGGTGGTGACGGGCGTGGTGGGCGGCAATGGATTTGGGAGGAGTGGTGGGGCGACGGTGAAGGGGATGACAGTGAAGAGGAGAAGGGGAGAAATGAGTGAACGTGAGAGAGAGAGAGAAAGAAAGGAAGAAAAAAATGTTATAAGGTTTTTGTTTGGATGAATTTGGGTCGTTGGATGTGTGTAATTAATGGTCCAGATTATTTAGAAATCAATCCTTGTGAACATGGGTAAACCAATAAAATGAGAGTGTGGGTTAGTGTTTGATGAATTTGAACCATTGAAATCAATTATTTTTGATGTATTTAACGGTGGAGATCTTGCTTGAACTAGTAATCCATGTAAATATTTGTGTTCAATAATAATTTTTGAACTACTTATAATAATAATGTTATTTTTGAACTATTTATAAAAACAATAATTTTTTATATTATATACATTTATTTCTTTAAAAATTATTAGTAATAATACTTAATAATATTACTAATAATGATGCTATTGTTAATTATTCAATTAAATAATTGGATATATTAATAATTATTATTATATAATTAATAATAATAATTTTATTAATTAATAATAATACTCATTAATTTCATAATTTAAACTTCTAAGAAATATTAATATACCTAAGTAATAATTGATAGAAATATTTAGTTAATTTCTAACTTATTTTATATAATTTTTTTAAAAAAAGTTTCTTACCAAAAAATGTCTAAATTATTTATCTCAATTAAAAAATAAATTTTAAAAAAAATTAATTATACTTTTAAAATATTAATAATACTTATTAGTATACCCTCATACCCTAAACCTATACCCTAAACCATATACTCCATACCCTACACCCTAAACCCTATGCCCTATGTTCTATACCCTATATCCTATACTCTATACCTTATACCCTATACCCTATGCTTTATACCCTATACCCTATACCCTATGCTTTATACCCTATACCCTATAGGGTATAGGGTATACCCTATACCTTATATCCTATAGGGTATACCCTATACACTATACCCTATAGGGTATATAGGGTATACCCTATACCCTATGCCCTATGCCCTATGCCCTATGTCCTATACCCTATAGGGTATACCCTATACCTTATACCTTATACCCTATACCCTATAGGGTATATAGGGTATATAGGGTATACCCTATGCCCTATGCCCTATACCCTATACCATATAGGGTATACCATATACCCTATACCCTATAGGATATATAGGGTATACCATATACCCTATGCCCTATGCCCTATACCCTATAGGGTATACCCTATATCCTATAGGGTATACCCTATACCTTATACCCTATATCCTATAAGGTATATCCTATACCTAATACCCTATAGGATATACTATATACCCTATAAGGTATACCCTATACTTTATACCCTATAGGGTATACCCTATACCCTATAGGGTATAGGGTATACCCTATACCTTATACCCTATAGGGTATACCTTATACCCTATACCCTATAGGGTATATAGGGTATACCATATACCCTATGCCCTATGCCATATACCCTATAGGATATACTCTATACCCTATAGAGTATACCCTATACCTTATACTCTATAGGGTATACTCTATACCCTATACCCTATAGGGTATATAGGGTATACCATATACCCTATACCCTATGCCCTATGCCATATACCCTATACCCTATAGGGTATACCCTATACCCTATAGGGTATACCATATACCCTATACCCTATAGGGTATACCCTATACCATATATCCTATACCCTATAGGGTATATAGGGTATACCCTATACCCTATAGGGTATATAGGGTATACCCTATACCCTATAGGGTATTTAGGATATACCCTAAACCCTATGCCCTATGCTCTATGCCCTATACCCTATACCCTATAGGGTATACCCTATACCCTATGCCCTATACCCTATACCTTATACCCTATAGGGTATATCATATACCCTATACCCTATAGGGTATAGGGTATATCCTATATCTTATACCCTATAGGGTATACCCTATACCCTATACCCTATAGGATATATAGGGTATACCCTATACCCTATGCCCTATACCCTATACCGTATAGGGTATACCCTATACCCTATAGGGTATACCCTATATCCTATACCCTATAGGGTATACCTTATACCCTATACCCTATAGAAAAAAAAATACCCTATAGGGTATACCCTATACCCTATACCCTATAGGATATATAGGGTATACCCTATACCCTATGGCCTATGCCCTATCCCTATACCCTATACCCTATACCTTATACCCTATACTCTATAGGGTATACCCTATACCCTATAGGGTATATAGGGTATACCCTATAGCCTATGCCCTATACTCTATACCGTATAGGGTATACCCTATACCCTTTAGGGTATACCCTATACCCTATACCCTATAGGGTATATAGGGTATAGGGCATAGGGCATAGGGTATAAGGTATACCCTATAGGGTACAGGGTATAGGATATATGGTATAGAGTGTAGGGTATAGGGTATAAGGTATAGGGCATAGGGTATTGGGTATACCCTATAGGGTATAGGGTATAAGGTATATGGTATAGGGTATAAGGTATAGGGTGTAGGGTATACCTTATAGGGTGTAGGGTATAGGGTATAGGGTATACCTTATACCCTATACACTATAGGGTATACTCTATACCCTATAGGATATACCCTATACCCTATACCCTATAGGGTATACCCTATAGGGTATATATGGTATACCATATACCCTATGCCCTATGCCCTATACCCTATAGGGTATACCCTATACCTTATACCCTATACCCTATATGGTATAATGGGTATACCCTATAGCCTATGCCCTATACCCTATACCGTATAGGGTATACCCTATACCCTACACTCTATATCCTATGCCCTATATCCTATACCCTATAGGCTATACCCTATACCTTATACCCTATACCCTTTAGGGTATACCCTATACCCTATAGGGTATATAGGGTATACCCTATAGGGTATATGACATAGGGTATACGGTATACCCTATAGGGTACAGGGTATAGGGTATATGGTATAGAGTGTAGGGTATAGGGTATAAGGTATAGGGTATACCCTATAGGGTATAGGGTATAAGGTATAGGGCATAGGATATAGGGTATACCCTATAGGGTATAGGGTATACCTTATAGGATATAGGGTATATGGTATACCTTATAGGGTATAGGGCATAGGGTATAGGATATACCCTATAGGGTACAGGGTATAGGCTATAGGGTATAAAGTGTAGGGTATAGAGTGTAAGGTATAGGGTATATGGTATAGGGTATACTCTATACCATATACCCTATACCCTACACTCTATAACGCTGAGATCAAAGCCGTTGCATTAATCAAAATGTGCCGTTACATTAGCTCTGTCGTTGCATTAGACTCATTACATTAGCTCTGGCGTTGCATTAGATGCGTTACATTAGCTCTGGCGTTGCATTAGCTCTGGCATTGCATTAGATGCGTTACATTAGCTCTGGCGTTGCATTAGATGCGTTACATTAGCTCTGGCGTTGCATTAGATGCGTTACATTAAGTCAGAAATGTAGTAGTACATGTTAGTACACTTTCACCTGCTGCTTCAAAAATAGATAACCACTAAATCATTTAACATCTTTGAATATAATCACAGTGGGAACAAGATCAGGATTACTCTTTGGGGGGGGGACAAAATCATCAATATGGCCCGACCCCTATGCACGGCTGTGCAGCGAACTTGGATTATATGCTCGGTTATAGCCAAGATTGAGTCAAATGGTTAGTATAATACAATGAACAATTTCAAATTATATTTCTACCGTCTTGACTATATTATTACTAATATGACAGGAAATCTAAGTGTATCCTCCAGCAGCGCAACATGTTTTTATAACGAAACAACAATATCTGAGATTGAAGAATTTCTTAAACTGTAATATTCTAGCTCCTACGATTTGTCAACTTCTTTCGTATGCAATCTCAAACTGACTTTTGGATTTTCTTTAATTAAATAGGCTTGATCCAAGGGAGGACGATGGTGGAATTGGCAATATTGCTATGCATTCATCATTCATTACCAAAGAAGAGTATGATCGAAACAAAATGGTTATACCAGATGTGAATAGCCTGCTTATGAATTGTGAAAAGATGGTATATGTTTAAATCCATATATATGGAGCCTGTTCCGGAATACATTATATTGAATATGTGGAGTTTAATAAACTTCTGAATACATCATTTTAACCTAGCAGAAAAACCCTTTGTACGTGTATACAAGTTTGTCGAAGATTTAAGAGACCAATGGATGAAAATACAACTCCTGCAGGTACTTATATTCACTAAATGGGGAGTAATTTGTTCAAATATCAACCCAAGAGACACCAAATCTTCAATGGACATGACTATTATCTACCGATTTTAAACCCCTACATATTCTCATAATTAACACATATATAAAGCTATTTCTAAACTACAACCTAGATTATCAAATCATATCACGTCTATAATAAACGTCACAATGCAATGAATCAGGTATTAGGAAGCAAGTAATGATACCTGTTCAATTCCATAGATTGTTCTTCAATTGCCATTTTCTGCATTCGAAATTGAATGCGCATTTCAGATTTATCCACAAAGATATATAAAAAAAAATCAAAAAAAAATCAATACTAACCTCCCTCTGTCATCGATCAATAATACCCATCATTACATTGAGAAGAAAAATTAATTTCACACAAATAGACTGTCAATGGAGACTTAGATTTAAGAGTGCGTCTGCTGAGAAACGCGTTTCTCCATAACTATGGAGAAACGTGTTTTTCATAGCCAGAAGCTTTACATTTGATAACCAGAAAAAAAAAACCCAAGGCCAAGACCAAAAGCTTCTGGATATCCAGAAGCTTTGCATTTGATAGCCAGAAGCTTTGCAGTTGATATCCAGAAGCTTTGTATTTGATAGCCAGAAAGATGTGAAATGTATATCCGAAAAAAAAACCCAAGGCCAAGACCAAAAGCTTCGGATATCCGTAAGCTTTGCATTTGATAGCCGAAGCTTTGCAGTTGATATCCGTGCTTTGTATTTGATAGCCAGAAGGATGTGAAATGTATATCCGTAAACCTGTTAGGTGCATATCCGTAAAACCGTTAGGTGCATATCCGTAAATGTGTTAGGGCATATCCGTAAATTGCTATTGAAGGTTTTCGATATCAGAACCTTCAAATGTATATCCAGAAACATTTTAAAGGTTTCTGGATATTCATTTGAAGGTTTCTGGATATCACTTTCATAGGTTTCTGGCTATCTAGCTCATTGTCGCGTGACATGTCGGGACCCGTTTCTCCATAACTTATGGAGAAACGCGTTTCTCCCTAGATTTTGTGTAGATTTAAGCATCGCTTTCGCCGTAAAATGAGTGGATAAGAACACACTGTCCATCACCTATGAAGATAACATCTAACAACACATTTACTTACAAATAACCCCCACATAATATATGAAGAATTAAAAATATCATAGCTTTAATTCTAGCAAACCAAATGGTCCTTAAATTATTCAGAATTCGTAATGAACCCATTCTAAAATCTATTTTTCATAACAGTCCTTGGAAACATATACCCCGTGCGAAGCTCGGGCTTAAACATAGTTTCAATAATAACAACGAATTATTCTCATAATTTACACATTTACAACTCTTATAAGTTAATTATAAGACCACTTTGTCTCTTGTAATTAACTTATAAGACAAATTTTTCAACAAAAAAAACCAAAAATTTCAATAATAACAATAAATTACTCTCATAATTTACACATTTACAACTCTTATAAGGATTTACAACTAAATCCTCGCTGAAATCAGTATCATCCAACGCTATGGCTCACATTATTTTTCACAGCCATTAATAAATTAATTTCTTGAAAACCATCCATGTCAGAAGCTTTAAGGACTCGACGAGAGCAGTGAGTCATACTTGTTTTGAGAATGGGAAAGCTTTTTTTTACTTTCTCTAAATAGCAATTGCACCAATCCATACATACGCTAATCTAGTTCTCTGTCTCAAAATGAGTGAATGGACGAAAAAGGACAAAAACAGACAATCATTTTGGGACGGACAGAGTATGTCTTTTAGCTTACCCTCATGATACTAAACATAACCATTTTACTAAAACAAAATTTACATTTAAACAATTTTATGATAATAAACTCCCTTGTTATGGCTCTGTACAAAACATATTGTTTTTGAAATGCAAATATCTTCTTTCACATTCAGCTGACAAACACGCATAAAAAGCATTATGCAAGACGATTAAATTAGAAACCCCCAATCCACATAATAGGTATTGATGATTTGATTGAGGACTTCTATCAAGTACCTGGTGTGCGACAAAAGCTTGGTGGTGAGCTATTTGGTGCAAAGAGGACACGTTTAGCTGCTTGATGAATTGCAATTAAAAAGATGCCCCTTCGTCCCGAAAATCGAAAAGTTGTCCGAGACGGAGATGAAAGATCTGTTGCAATCGTGCCGGAGACGAAGACGGAGACGACGGAGTTGCTGCCGATCGAATCTGTTTCAATCGATCGACCGGAAATGGTGGAGAAGTCGCAATCGTGCCGGAGACGAAGACGGAGACGACTGAGTTGCTGCCGATCGGATCTGTTGCAATCGTGCCGGAGAAGTGAACTCCAGCGAGAGATGGTTTGAGAGAGAGAGAAATTGTTTGTGCGTGTGTGTGTGTTTCTAGAGGGAGAAAGAAAGATGAAAAAATGAAGTGAGGAGTGGGAGGGAGAGGAAATGACGTGAGTGGAGGGAGGAGAGGGGTAGCCTAGGGGTGTCTGGGGAATAAGAATTTTGGATGAACTCTTTATTTGAGATTTACAAAATGTCTCTCTTTAAAATGGAAAAAAATCTAAACATGAGGGTCCTCAAGGAATATTTCGAAAAATAAATAATGTATAAATAAGTAAAGAATACTCCACCAAGAAGTAAGCATTAAAAGCCTATTACTCTATCTAATACCCCTCTGGTCCCTATCTACAAATAAATGTCAAAAAAAAGTTTTAAATTTGTTTCGTCTCATTTAAAAGTTTACTTATTTTTCAAATTAATGTTCCATTCACTTAAAATTGCAAAATATCAAAATGATTTTTTACACACTTACTTATCTCTACCTCACTTTCTGTCTACTATCCTATTATCCACCTTCACAACACCTTAATATTTTTGTAGATATATTCATTGTTTATAAATATGGACTGGTCCTCCTATTTATAAACAATGAATATATCTACAAAAAGCTAGTGCTCAAGGGATTAGCAAATAAATGTTGTTGGTAAATAGGCTTCGGTTTATTGAACTTGCTTCTAAGAAAGCCTCCCAATATGGACGGGCCCCCATTATATGTAGTCTGGTACATCTTCCTTACAACAATATGATTCTCCAAAATCATCACCTCCAGCAGCTTCTTGCAGATCTGTAAAGTCACAAGGTGATAGATGTCTAGTTAGCAGTTTACCAAACAAACAGGTAACATACTCTCTCACTCTCAGTCCCATAATAAATGTCTGACGGCGGACACAAGACTATCTATGTGGGTGCAAGTGCACCTAGTTACTTCTCAACAATCAGTTCAAAAAATAATTCCCCTCCCCCCACCCCAAATTTATACTATATTTATAAAAGTGTACCTAGTTTAAAAAATAAATGTATGTGGTTCAATGGTTAAAATCCTAATCTACCAAAATTTAGGTCCCAAGTTCAATTCTTGTAGCGTTCTTTTGTTGTGATTTATGCACCCACTTACTTTTACCCCCGGGTACGCCCTCACAGTTGACTTGTCAATGTTTTCAAAAAATGTGTTTTACTTATTTGTATCATAGTAAAATTAATAGCGTACCTGGGGATTTAGTACTTGCATCTGGCTAATGACACTGTCCTGCAATATCCCTGGATTTTGCATCACAATGCCAAGAACATTACGTACAAGCCCCTTGTAAACAATCCGATTCATTGTACCGTCTGCATTCATCCAAGGCAATATCGGTTTGCATATAGATGAATCACCAAACCCAAATTTAACTTCATCGTCGTTGTCCCTTCCAGGAGAAACCATTCTGGCTCTTTTATAGCTCTGAAACTCGTTGATTGTTTGAGTTTCAGTCAATGGTTGACCAATCTCGTCAGAATGGTTAAGAATTGTAACTGTGTCCGTCTCACTAGCATTCCTACTTATGTCTTGATTTTTGCCCTGAAGGTTTGAGGGTTCACTGTTTCTTGAGTCCATCATTATGTCTGCTTCACTTTCTTGACGGATGCCAGCTTTTGATGTTAAAAAGTACTTTGACTGATATGAAGAGTCAACAACACGCACTGAGTCATATGCATTAACCTGTATTGGAGCACAAAACCATTAATATCAAGGTCAACCATCCGTCACAAATTGCCCAAACTTTGGATATTAAGAAAAATATCTAAGGAATTTGTTTATTATGCTTGGAGTAAGAAAGCTTTAAAGTGCAAGAATCAGTCCAACCCACCATATTAGCAAGCCCAAACGCCTCGAGCACCTCCACAATAAGTTCCGGACCTTCCTGCAGCCTTTCCCCTACAATAGAAAATGTGTATAAACATCAGCATTAGTCGGAATCCTAATAGAAATTGATATTGCAGAAGGGTATGCATGTAAGTCACAACAGAGGCATATATATATGTGTGTGTGTGTGTATGAATATATTGTGTACCTTGTAAGCCCATGATTTGGGAAATGTCTATCATGCTTAATCCCTGATCACCTGCCTTTTCAATGGCTGAATAAATATTCCTAAAGACATCAGGACAGAAACGATTCCCTTGTTCTTGCATAGAAGACTGAGACACCAAATGTCCAGCATAACATGTCATAGCTTCCCATTGTGACTCACTGGCTGTAACTGTCTTAGTGATGAAGGTTTCTTTCAAATTGTCAGAATGAGATGAAGTTTGGTCAAGATTTGATTCAGTAGAAGTGTTGACTCGGTCTGCTCCACTCGAAGGCGAAAAAACAACATGATCATCCCCATCTCTAAATGATGTTACCGCATCGGCTCTAGAAACTGTATCACATCTCAAGGATAATTTAATTCCAGGAAAACCTTTATCTCTACGGTTAGTAATTTCACTAGCAAATATGCTTTTTAATTTCTTAGCCTTATTACCATCACAAAATTCACTGTCACAGGCTTTTCGTTTCAATGTGTTTGCGTCATCAGTAGCCTCTCCCACACCTTGATCGGGCAGACAGGGAGATATAAAAAACTCTCCTGATGAAAATAGAGCACACAAATGAAAAACTTCCCCGCACTGCATATCTGAAGAAAGATCAATTCCCTCTTCCATTAACTCCTTTTCCCTCTCATTAAGCAAGGTAGTCATCTTAGCAGCTCTTTGTCCTGTGTTAATTGGAAATGGAGATGAAGAAAGATTCTGCAGAAACTGTTCTGAAAGATGAAATGGACTATCCCCACTACCCCTAACCATAATTTTCCGCTCTCTTAGGTAATTAAAGGCAGCAAGAAGGTCATGCCCTGAATAACGCTTTAATGTCTCGACGAACCAATTCATTATCTTTGGAGATACTGAAGTACTAAGAAAGACAAGCATAAAAAGCTCTGCAGCATTGCAAATCGACAATGATTCACATGCTTGCCTCTTAGCAACTTTTCCTCCCTTCATAAGCTTGATATACTTTCCATATCGGCAATCATACTGGTCCTGTATAAAGATATTAAGAGAAATAAATATGAAAAACATAGTTTTTTCAGCACTAGAGCGGGAGACTACAAAAGGGGGACGAAGGAAAAAGGTTCTAATGAGGTTCTAGACTTACATATCTGTCATCATCCATCTTGGAGCTGGTAGAAGACTCAAACACTGTTCCACTGCCTTGAGCAGCCTCTAGTTTAGCTGTTTGTTTGTACCGCAGAACTTCATCAAGGGCCAACTTGACATTCGGGTTTTCAAAATCGTCCCACTTTTCTTCGAAATCTAACTCATCAGAGTGATCAGAACTCATCACTTTAGAATCATCAAGAAGTGATTTGGCTTCAAGATGCTTGATATATCTTTCACTAAGCATGTTACAGAATTTCATCACAGCTTTTCTAAATTTTTTATTACTGTTGAGCAATGCCATTCTTCTTCTGCAGGTCTCCATTGATGCAGGCAGATTTGGAAGTAAACCCCAATATGTGCGGTAAAAGTTCGCTCCAAGAGCAACACGGTGTCTTACATATTCAATCACCAATTGCCTGAGAATATTTATTCATATAAACACAAAATGTTACAGGATAATCCTAAAGAACGTATATTATAGAGTGTAATCTGCTTGTAAAATTAGAGTAATTGTTGTGCTGACCTATCTGCATTTTCTGTCCATGAAAACCTTCTTTGACGCATAGGCTTCAACTTTTCCAAGGCACAGTCTCGAATAAAAGAATTATCCTCCCCACCATCTTCATTTGATTTTGCCTGTTCTGTTGCCTCTGCAGGGTCAGAAACATCATTTCTTTGCATATGGTCTTCATGCTCCCCTGAAGTTGTGACCAAATTTCGTGCTACACTGAACTGGTCAGAAAAGTCAGATATATTAGTAGATACACTATCGCCTGACTTTCCATCTATAACGCCATGTTTTACGTCATTTCTTGGTCTTCCTTCAAAATATTTTTTTCTTTTCAGCGAAGGAAAAATCTGTTGGCATTTCTGTTGATGAAGCTTCTCAACATTGGCATTTGAAGCTCTCTGCAGAATGGTAAGACACTTGGTCAATATCAAGTAAGTTAAGGTATCAGAAATCAATATTATAGACAGAAATTTTACCAAACCTCTTGATTTGTAGATCCAGGAAATGCATATAAAGCAGCGTTTGAATCAAAGGAAGTACGGCAGTACGCTAACTTATTCCAGTATTTATTAACATTTTTTCTGCTTGATAGAACAAAATTATGCCTGATGCATGGTCGAATATCAGGAACAACAAAACCTGGAGATGCCAAAACCCTTGTGGCAGGTTCCTCTATGTAAGGTTTGAGTTCGAGTGAATATTTAAGCGTAGCATGCAACTCAGTCCCATCTAACACTTCTGCACTGACCAATTGTATCAACTGCCAAAAAATTAAGAAGTAGTTAGGAATGGGAAACTATAATGCTCAAAAACTTGAAGACCATCAAAGCTAGTATAGCTCTAACGAGAATCATAGCCCTCCCCTTCCCCCCCCCCTCTTATTTCCAGTAATCCAGATACAACCCTTAAAAGATAAGGCTCACATGTAAACTCCACTTGGTTTTATTATTTGTTTCAATTCACAATTTACTTTAGTGTATAATAGCTTGGCTAGTTTGAGCTTGCCCCCCTCCCCTCTCAAACCTCATATCCATGGATTCTTCTGCTGGAAGAGCTAAGGAAACATTAAATATAAAAGATTTAATTAAGAAAAATACCTTCAAACGCCGTAGCTTGTCAATAAGACGTGATAACCTCACATTTGCTTGAGCGTCCATTAGACATTTGTACTCTTGCATACAAAGATCGGAAAGGCACAGACCAAGCCTATCTTTCTCAATCGTATCCTCAACATGTTTAGCAGACCCCACAACCTGTAAGAAAAGCTGCAGTGGCATGGCCTTAATAGCTGCATCTAAATCAAACAATGTGCACGTACTGTGAGGATTCTTTTGGTCATAACCTTGTTTACCTGATGAGAAAGCATCATCCCAATCAGGTAAACTGCTGAGGTAATCCCACAGAAAGATGTGGAGCAGCTTCATACGAACCATTTTTGCTGATGCAAATTCACTAGCTTGCATGGATTCAGATCTCTCAGATTGAACATCTAACTTCAAAGTTCTATGACTTCCCTCAGTGCCATTTAATGCAGAAAAAGATTCGCCTTTCTTCCGTACTTCCCCTTCAAATGACCTCAGCCTCTCATAAATTTTAGCCAACAGTTCAGGAGTTACATTAAAAACAGAAGGGTGAAGAAGCACATCCGTGGTTCGTCTGCTTCCACAATTCGTCACTGATGGGGCAGAGATGTGAATGCATTTACAATGTCCTCCTTGCTGGAGCTTACTCAGACTGCGGTCTAAAGTTTTTCTGTCCATTACTGTCTGCTTCTCCTTCTCAAGACTAGTAAGCTGCCTTTGGAGCTCAGGTTTTACCAGGAACTTTTCCTCCTGCTCAAGGGGGAAAAAGTTACAAAATTCAATATATAAATAAGCAACCTAGATTACTAAAGTAACGAATCACGAATTATGAATGACCTGCAACATCTGAAGTATCCGCTGCTCCCTTTGAGCTCTAACTGCATTCAGATTAAGACAGAGATAATTTTGATGTGATTGGCTTGTCGGTGCCATTGATTTTTTCCGAACCGTACGATTTACCTCACGGGCAAGATTTTGAGGGCAGTTTGAACCAGCCTTCTTAACATTACATTTGATAGCTGGGGAGAGATTGGTAAGACCTGACTTAACTGTAACATTTGCATACTGTCGACCATCTCCGGCATCAGTTTTGGAAGTGCAGTTAGTGACTCGTCGAGTGATTGGAGCTGAACCTTGGCCAACACATGACCAGTGTAAGCCACCTTTATCCAATGCATCCTCTAATTGGCTGTGAAGAATATAAGAAGCCTGAGGATTAAAGTTCCCACGTGTCCAAACTCGAAAAGAGCGTATTCCATTTTCCATTCCTTCCTGGACATGCAACCCAAACCTACGGACCATATTACGAAGATAAGTATCGGTCCGTCTACTTATACCCAGCCGTTTACATACCTGTTTTTAAACAGTAAACATGCAAATGAATCAATATTTGACTTCACAGATTGAATGTATCTACCGGAAGGCATCCCCGAAAAGAAAACTCGAACACAGCACATGCAATGGAAAACTCGTACAGGAAAAAGGTTGGAAAATCAGTTTGACTTGAAACACAAAAAGTAGTGAGGGATATATATATATATATATATATATATATATATATATATATATATATATATATATATATATATATATATATATATATATATATATATATATATATAGAATATGTATATATATATTTAATATGTATATATATATAATATGTATGTGTATATATATATATAATATGTGTATATATATATAATATGTGTATATATATATATAATATGTGTATATATATATAATATGTGTATATATATATATAATATATAATATGTATATATATATAATATGTATATTGTGTTTTTTTTTTTTTGAGGGGGGGGGGGTAAAATGGAAATTTAGGACGCCACTCTGATCCATAATTGGAAAAACAATGATAAATTCAGCAATAATAACATAGAATCATGATCATAGCTTCTCATCTGAAATTTGTAGACATAAAGATAGAACAGATCAGGCAAGAAAGTGTAAAGGTAGTAGAAGTAATTGCAGACAATCAAAGCACTTCAATAAGATGCAGTATTTTAAACCTAATGCAGACGAGTACAAACCTCGTTAAAGGCCAACCCATTGGATCCCTGAGAATCGATCAGATTGTAAACTTGATGATCAATAGGAAGCTCTACGAGCTGGTCAGTGACTTGACCTCTCTTTCCCAGTTTGACAGACTGTTCTGAATCAAGATCTTCATATCTATCCCCAGGAGGCTTTAGCTCGAAAATCTTTGGAGAAAACTTTTTTAGCAGACGTAAACAGTTGACCTCCTGAATAAAGAGCAAACAAAATGTAAGCCACAGAGGGGAAGGAAGTGCACGATTAATCTTTTCCACCAAAATGATTATAAACGATTCTAGACATGACGGAGTCTGAGTTTTTTTGGGAGCCTTACGAGCTTTGGGACAATATTCACTTAGGTTTAGGGTGTGTTTAATAGCACCAAACACTTGATGCTTGTTGCTGAATGACATTCTTAGGTATGTGGTTGGAAATTAAACTCTAAATGAGCGGACCAGTCAATCTTCATGCTCAGTGGCTCTTACTTGACAAGTGATTGATGTTTGTTCGGTCAGAGAAATATGGGATGATTGTTACAATTCAAGTCAAGGGTCCACTGGTCTGCAAGTGAGAATATGAAGTAACTCTACCTATGACTGTCATTCAGCAACAAGCATTAAGTGCTTGATGCTACCGAACACACCCTTAGTCTAGCATAGTTTCTCTAGAACGTTAATTTCATCTCACCAACTACAGCTGTTAAAGTTTCCATTATTTTCATGTCTGACAGAGCTCAAATGCTACACTAGTACACACTTGTCCTATATACGCAAATAAAACCAATACCAAGACTAAAAGACAAGTGAGAGGAGAGTGCTAATGTGGTGCAACAAATTTGAGAAGAAGAAACCTCCATGACTTATTTTTCATAAGGAGAGAAAATCATTTTTGAGCTACCTTCTTGTTCACTGTAGCACGGAACTCTTCCACTAGATGGGCATTTTTCAACCTGCAATAGATCTGGACAACAAAATACAAGATATTGAGTTTTAAAAAGTAAATATTGGATCAAAAGATTTTGAAAGAGGTCTAACCTTGAAAAATAAAATATAAGATTATGCTTAAAGGGTAATAGTAGAATTACACTTCTCCAAGCTTTTTGTCCACGGTTTCTTTTATAACCGAGATCTTGCTTAATATCTGAAACAGCAAGAAACTTCAATAGAAAAAGTTAGGCCACATTAGCAAGAGTACATAAATGCACACTTTGAGATACAGTTGAACTAGGAAATATTACCTTGCCAACTGCTTTTTCGAGCTTATCACATACAGCTCGCATAGCAGCTAAATTATCTTTTATGCGCACACCCTCTATGGTGCCTTCATCAGGAAGATCATCACTAGGCACAACACTTGAATCTGCAGTTCCATCATCAGTTCCATCATCTACGATGGTTTTACAATTTTTAGTAACTTCAAGTTTTTGTTCACTACCCAAATGCTTTGCATAACGATGCAAGTAAAGCATACTGGTGTTGATGATTTGAACGTACTTTGGGCTTCCTTCTTTACAAGCCTCATTCTTCTTTATGACTGTGGATTGCCTCACTATCAATCCGCGAAGTTCAAGATTCCTTATCACATGGAAAATATTTTTGCTTTTCATGCCAAATTCCTTTGCTAGTTCATTTTGAGCTATTCCATTTTTTCTGCAAACGATGGAAAATTTTAAGGCATTACTATTCAGTTCAATGGTTTCAATCATATCACTTTAACATAAACACTTGCTAAGTTACCAACTGATCTTAAAGCTCATATAGTAGCCCAACAATATATAAAACTCTTTTCAGCACTTTTATAGCAATTAGCAAATTCCCCAAAATCGAAGAAATTTCTACAAAACGTCAGTCATTAACAGGGATTAAACAAGGCCATCTCTTCAATCAAAATACAGATTCCTAGAATTGATAGCTTATTGAAAACGAAAATTTGGTTTATGCATGTCCTCTATGATTCTCGGACTCTCTCTGGTTTACCTTGACACCACACAACTTGATTACGAGAACATGTCCTAATATAGTGTGATTCACCTTAATAAGATTGAAAATTAATCAATTTAAGGATAAAAATATACTAAATGTATATTAGGCCAAACATTGATCGATGTGAACAGGAATTAAAAAACAGTTGACTTTAAAGAGTCAAAACACTCCGAGTGTTATGAAGGTCCTGAAATGGTTGATAAACAAACCTAGCTTTGGCAAGGCGCTCTAAAACGCGACGCTCGTTTTCGGTAGGCTTAACGTCATAAATACCAAAGTATGAATTGCGGAGATTGTCGGCTGCAACAATCTTCAAATTCAACGCCTCCGAATCATCGAATGCTTGAATTCTAGGGTCCTGAGGTTCGTACGAGGCGCCTTTGGATTCAAATTGGAGGCCAGGGATGCTGAGGAGGTTACTCCACAAGGCTTTCTTCACGTTGGGGCAGGAACTTTGCAGGCCGATTGAGGATAGGGAAGAATGGAGTTCCGGCCAGAGGTCGCGAAGGAACAGTCCATTGATGAGTGGGCAGATTTTTTCTAGTGCGGCGTCCACGGCAGCGTCCATCGCCGGCGAGCATCAAAAGTTTTGGTTGTTGATGAACGGTTTGGCCGCGAGGGCGTGAGACGGTCGAGATTCGGAGAGAAATTGTTTAAGTCGGTCTAGGGATCGAAACCTGCAAAGTATATTTTCAGGCTTAAAGTTAAACGGGAGTTTTGATTTGCCTAATCCTTTTGGATACTTAAAACTAAATAATGATATTTTAAAATTATGTCAAAAACTTGTAAAAAACGCGTTTTTTATTAACTTAACAAAAAAACGTGTTTTCACACATAAACACACACACATTCTCAGCCTCTCTCTCTCTCTTCTCTCTATACGCAAACAACGATCTTCTTCACCAATCTTCTTCTTCACCTCCAACCATCTCTCTGGCCATCTCTCCGGCCATCTCTCCACGATTCTTCACCTCCAACCATCTTTCCGGCTAAGACCAACTTCAATTCTCCTTAAATCGTCTCCCTCTTCCTCACCAATCGTCCTCACCACCAGATCTCTCTCCGGCGACCCAAGCCTGAATCTCCCTCACCGGTGACCCAATCCCCTTCTCATCACCTCGCTTCCATCTCTCTCTCTATCCCAATCGACGCCGCCCCCCAACTCCGAGCTCCCTGTTTGGCGACATGTTGAAATCTGATTGTTGGGGAGCCATTAACAGTGGCGATGGCCTTTGAGATTGGGATTAACCGGAAGTCTGGTCTAATGGATAGTGATTGGACGGAGTTGAATTTGTGTGTTTGAAAAGGCGTTGTGCCAGTTTCTACATATTTGATTACCAGTTTCTACATATTTGATTACCAGTTTCTACGTATTTGATTACCAGTTGAGAATTTGTTGTGGGGATTTGATGTGCTAGTGCTAGGGATTTGATGTGCCAGTGCTAGTGTAAACTAATGCCAGTGTATGTGGTTTTGAGTGCCAGTTTATGTATTTTGAGTGCCAGTGCATGTTTTTGAGTGCCAGCAAAAAAGAGTACCAGTGCATGTGTTTTGGAATGCCAGTTCATGTTTTTTGAAATGCCAGTGCATGTATTTATGAGTGCCAAAGAAAAAGAGTATCGGTGTTTTGTGTAAAAAGTGCGCATACATGTACTGGCACTTATTGATACTACAACGGGCACTTTTATAAGTGTCAGTATCAATGTAAAAAAGTGCCAGTGTAATGACTGGCAATTATTAACACTACCACTGGCACTTTTAATAACTGCCGGTATCAATGTAAAAAAGTGCCAGTGTACTCACTGGCAATTTTTAACATTAACACTGGCACTTGAGAAAAGTGTCAGTTTCATGTTTATAAAACGCCAGTATGAAATCCTGGTCATTTGTAATATTAACACTGGCATTTATCATGGTTGCCAGTAATTACGAAAATGTCACCGTTTGTTTTGAGTAATAATGCCCAGCGCTTGGAAAAACACGTTTTTCCTTATCTTAAGAAAAAATTAGTTTTTTATAAGACCAACTCTAAAATTATACACCCTCCGTCCCACAAACAAAATAAACGTAGCCACATTTAACTATTCAAATATTTCAATAAACAAAATTAATCACATTCCTATTCAAACTTTTTAATATGACCACATTTAACTATTCAAATACAATAAACAAAATTGATGATGCCAAAACGTTTTTATCATCCCAAATCAAACGCCAGATTGTATCATGTATATTTGAATAGCCTGAAAAAGATAAACAGATACGTAAAGTAAGACGTGACTTCACCGGCGAATGTCCTCCGACGTAATAGTAAGTATTCATGTGATATAAAGTACAAATCAATTGACAAGAGTTGAGATTCAAAAGATGCGTTACCAGAATTATGTGAATTATAACATGTATTTATAAGTGTAGGATGTAAAGTCCATCTTTGAATAAGATGATGTGTGAGAGGAGGGTTATAATCCTAGTTGGATAATAACTTCCCATATTCCTTGTTTGAGTAGAATTAGAATCGCCTTCTGTATGTATGCCTATCAGGCATGCTCCTCGCCCTATGATGTTGGTCGACATGTATAAATGCCGAGTAAGAGAAAAGCAAGGGTAAGGAAACACATTTCTTTGCTTTGATGATGACCGAGGAGGTGTTGGTCGTCTTTTAGTGAGGCATAGGTCGGCCTTTGTAGGTGCCTTCATCGACACATGAGAGATGCCTCATCGGCATGCATCAACATTGTGGCTTTAGTCATATTATTCGCTATGCTATGTCTAGGTCGACATAGTGGAAAATGACGAGTAGACATGACGAGCCTATATAGCGAAGCCCACTCCCTATGTTGTATTTGAGACTTGTATGAGTTATACTTTGGGCCCAATCCATTGGGTCTTGCCCCGGTTATGACCCATGATCGTACCTTGGTTTATACCGTTCAGTGGCCCCCGACTTCCTAGCTCGACTTTGCTGAGTAGGAAGTGGTGCTCGACCTCGGCTTAAATGAATACGAAGGGGTTTTTGAATCACGAGGCGTCAATCAATTATCCGTCGGTTATTTGGACAATGATGGGCGCGATTAACGATGACGGGACATTCATCTTGGAATACGCTAAGTTCCGCACTAACGCTGTTTGCGCGGGAATTAAGGAATATGATATTTTAATAAAATGTTGTGAGTGTAAAAGAATGAGTGGAGAGAGAATGAGTGGAGGGAATAATAAATTATAATGGTGTTGTGAGTATTAAAATAATGTAGGAGAGAGAATGAGTGGGGTAGGGTGAATATTTTATTAATATAAAGTTTCCTTTTTGGGAGTGTGCGGATATTAGCGGGACGCCCAAAAAGGAAAGTGTGCGAATATTAGCGGGACGGAGGGAGTATACAACAACAGCAACAACAAAAACAAACATATATCATTTCTCATATTTATATTTCATGCAAAGACCGTATGTATTCTTATATTAAAAGTGATTAAAAATTATTTATATTATTAATTATTAATTAGGGAGATGAAGGAATGGAAACTAAAAAGACATGCACAAAATACATTCAAACATATCAAATCTTTCAAATTTTTGAATGATTATGAACAAATAATATTCCATACATGAATATATACATTATTTCTTAATAAATGAATGTCTAACCTATGACCTTTCATATCTAAAGGGGTTTATGTAATAGTTAACATATATTATAACTATTATAATTAACTAATACTATTAATAGTAATAATTAACTTATATAATTACTATTATAATTAACTAATATTATTAATAATAATTATTAACATATATAATAACTATTACAATTACCTAATCTATTAATAGTAATAGTTAACATATATAGTAACTATTATGATTAACTAATATTATTAATAGTAATAGTTAACATATATTGTAAGTATTATAATTAACTAATACTATTAATAGTAACAGTTAACTTATATATTAACTATATGGTAAATTAATACTATTAATAGTAATAATTAACATATATAGTTAACCAAAATAGTTAACTATTATTATTATAAGTATTATTTACTATAATAGTTATCTTTTCTAGTAACTAATATTATTAGCTAATACTATTAGCTAAGGGAAAAAAATTGAAAAGTCACTTATTTATTAGGGTATTGTTGACATGGCATCACCAAATGCAACATTTATTCATGATTCGTCTACGTGGCAACACCTTAGCTCTCTTTACCAACTTTAATATATACTCCCTCCGTCTCATGTGAATGTAAACCATTTTTTTGGGCACAATAACTAAGAAATATTATTAAGATAATGAAAATGTGTGGTAGAAAATGAAGAGAGAGAATGAGTGGAGGGAATCTTTACTATTCCCTCCACTCATTCTCTCTCCTACATTATTTTAATACTCACAACACCATTATAATTTACTATTTTCTCCACTCATTCTCTCTCCTATTTTCAAATTACACTCACAATATTTTTCCTTTTCACCCATTTTATTAATTTGCGTGCAAAACAAAATTTGAACAACTTCTATTGGGATGGAGGGAGTATAGATTCTGTTGGTCATGAATCAACATTTCTTGATTAATAAAATTTAAACTGTTCCAATGAAAAATAACATTATGAAGAGTCCTGACCCTCCGGGATCGAGCACAAGATTGCTTTGATTTAAATCGTATTAAATGAGTTAGTACTTTTAGACCGAGTCACATTCAGTTTGCGTTGTCCGCGGTCTCATCCATACTCCCGATATCTAGCAAACTTGCAGATCACGTTTTCGTACGATCTCTGACACTAGCTAGCAGGTTTGTCGCATTAAATGCAGGCTCATGTGCCCATTACGAGCGTTAAGGCGCTGCACCAACTGTCGCCTGCCCCTCTTTCCCTCATCTAATCAACAACTTCCTTTATGGTGAATTGCCCTTTATTGTACTTATCAACCAGGGCTTGACACATGTCTTAAGTCAAGACAAATGTCTCTAATGGCTGAGATCTTATCCAATTGATCTCGCTCTCTACTATAAATATCCTCACTTGTGCTCTTGGATAAGTTAAGTAACATATCTAAATTCAATCAAACAAACACATTAAGACATTACAAGTGTTATTCTCAGTTAATATTTCTCAGAGATCTTACCCGAGGGTCTAAGCCAAAATCATCTACGGCTTGATCTATAACGGTGCTTCTTATTTGTGTTGTGACCTAGGTACACGTTCATCATACAAAATCAGTTATTCCATAATTAGTGAGAACCCAAAATATGTGGCGTCATCACGTTAATTTGTCATTTTTTTATTACTATTATTATTTTATTTTTTGGGTACGGAAGAAGGACTTAACAGGCTAACAGCACTATCTATTGGACTGGGCCAAACCTCTTCTATAAATATAAAAGGGCCCGAAGTTTCTAAAAAAACAAAACTGTTTGGATACATCAAATAACTGTAAGTGGGCTGATACATCAAATAACTATAAGTGGGCTACTTCCAGATTGGACAAAACACCTTATCAAATGATTGATTGGGCTCCAATTTACTCCCTCCGTCCGATACCAATTGATACTTATTTCCTTTTTGATCCGTCTCACACCAATTGATACTTACTCAAAATGAAAATGAATCTTCACTATTTACCCCACTCATTCTCTCTCCTATTTTACTTTTTCACTCACAACATTCTCTCTCCTAACTATTCCTCCCACTCATTCTCTCTCCTATTTTACTTTTACACTCACAACATTCTCTCTTCACTTTTTCTCTCTCTTACCTTTTCTTAATCTGCGTGTCCATTCACCCTTGAAGAATTAATTTCATAGATCATTTATGAGAAAAAATAATACTCGGTAAAACATTTGAAATATTTCAAAATTTTATACAAATCTACTTTTCCTGGTTTGGATTTTTTTTAATTATAATTAAAATTATCAGCTTACTGTTTTGTGTGGTATTTTAGGCTCCGTTTGTTTCACCGTAAAACATTTTTCGGAAAATGTTTTCCGGAAAATAATCTGTTTTACGGTGTTTGGTTAGCCCCCGGAAAATGTTTTCCGGAAAATAACTCGTTTTCCGCTGTTTGGTTGCCTAAGTAAAACGTTTTTCGGAAAACATTTTACGCCCTTTCTAAGTAAAACGACCTACTGACCTTGTCCTAAGTAAAACATTTTCCGAAAAATGGTGGCCTTAATGTACAACTCATATTACGGCCAGTACAACTCATATTAACTGCCCCCCACCCCCCCACCCATCCCCCCCCCCCCAAATTTTTTTTTCTGTAACCGCCTACCCACTGCCTACCTACCCCCTCACCCCCCCCAACTTCCCCCAATTTTTTTTTTTTTTTTTTTTTTGTAATCGCCCACCCACCCCCGCCTACCCCACCCCCCACCCCCCAATTTTTTTGTAATCGCCCCACTCACCCCCTGCCTACCCCACCCCCCAATTTTTTTTTTTTTTTTTTGTAATCGCCCCACCCACCCCCCACCCCACAATTTTTTTTTTTTTTGTAATCGCCCCCGCCTACCCCACCCCTCCCCCCACCCACCTCCCAAATTTTTTAATCGCCCCACCCACCCCCGCCTACCCCACCCCCCACCCCACCACCCCACCCCCACCCCGAAAACTGAACCAAAACAGAAAAGACCGAACCGAAAAAGACCGAAACCAAAGTTACCATTAGCGCACATCACATAATTTTAAAGGAACCGAAGTTTTGGTTTCGGGTTCGGTATAATGTTGAAATATCGAACCGATATCCCGAACCAAACCGATTAATCAAACAACGTTGTTTTGTATATGTATGTGTGTGTGAGTATATATATAGCATTTTATTCCAATGAAACCAATTAAAATGAGAAACTTGAGAAACAACAACAATCATTAAATAAAAGACAAATCAATGGTGTAGATTGGAAATTACTAGGATGGACGTGGTGGCATTTTTGTAATTAATAGGATAGACAACGACCTAGCTGTAGAATGTCATTTGACCTTGCAAATTCAAACATGACACGTTATCATCCAAATTTCCCTCAAATTCAAAAGTAAATATCTCAATATTTATAATTCGATTTTTTTCTTCGAGAGCACTGTTTTTCTCGTTTCGACGAAACGAATCAAACTACACCCATGAAGATATGGTATTGAAAAAAAAATGTTGAAAATAATTAAATTCATAAAATACACTTGAATTTAGTAGCTAATTAGCTGCTGAATTCATGTATATTGTTGAACATTGCACTTGTATTTAGTAACTAATTAGCTGATGAATACATGTATATTATTGTATATTGTTGAACATTGCACTTGAATTCAGTAGTTACTTAGCTACTGAATTCATGTATATTTTGAACATTACACATGAATTCAATATCTAATTATCTATTGGATTCATGTGTATTTTTGAACATTGCACTTGTATTTAGTATCTAGTTAGCTACTGAATTCATGTGTATTTTTGAACATTGCACTTGAATTCAGTAGCTACTGAATTCATATATATTTTGAACATTGCATTCAGTAGTTAGTTAGCTACTTAATCTATGTGTATTTTGAACACTACAATTCAATAGCTAGTTAGCTACTGAATCCATGTGTATTTTGAACATTACATATGGATTTAGTAGCTAATTAGCTACTGAATCCATTTATATTTTTTATCATTTCACTTGGATTCAGTAACTAATTATCTACTGAATTCATGTGCATTTTAAACATTGCACATGAATGCAGTAGCTATTTAAATAATGAATTTATGTATATTTTGAACATTTCACATGAATTCAGTAGTTAATTAGCTACTAAATTCATGTATAATTTTGTACATTGCAGTTGGATTTAATAGCTAATAAATACATGTGTATTTTTGAATATTGCACTTGAATTAATTAGATACTGAATCCATGTGTATTTTGAATATTACACATGAATTCAGTAGTTAGTTAGCTACTAAATTCATGTGTATTTTGAACATTGCAAATGGATTCAATAGCTAGTTAGCTATTGAATTCATGTGTATTATTGAATATTGCACCTAGATTCAGTACTTAGTTAGATATTGAATCCATGTATATTTTTTAACATTGCAATTGAATTTAGTTGCTAATTGGTTACTAAATCCATATGTATTTTTAACATTGCATTCAGTAGCCAGTTAGATATTGAATCCATGTGTATTTGGAACATTACACACAGATTCAATAGCTAATTAGCTACTGAATTAATGTTTATTTTGAATATTACACATGAATTTAGTAGCTAATTAACTACTGAATCTATATGTATTTTTGAACATTACACTTGGATTCATTAGCTAATTAGCTACTTAATCCATGTGTATTTTGAATATTTCACATAGATTCAGTAGCTATTTAGCTAATGAATCGATGTATATAATACTATATATATTGAACATTACACATGTATTTAGTAGCTAATTAGCTAATTAATTCATGTGTATTTTTGATGAATCCATGTATAATGTTCAAAATATACTTGTATTCAGTAGCTAGATAGCTACTCAATTCAAGTGTATTTTGAGAAGTTCATTGTTATTCAACATTATTTTTTCAAAACCCTATATTTAGGGATTTACTTTGATTCGCCTCGTCGAAAGGAGAAAAACATTGTTATCGAAAAAAAATCTACTTATAGATTTTGAGATATTTAATTTTGAAATTTTAGGAAAATTTGGATGATAACGTGGTTTTGAATAGTATCGGTCAAATGACATTATACCTCCCGACTTTCACAAAAACTAAAAAAAAGCAACGTTTTTTATAAAATAACATCTAGTGTAAATCATTAATTTATCTTAATTCAATGACTGTAGTTTGTTTTCATGCTTCTCATTTTAAATAGTTTCTCATTTGAGCACCCTCCTATACATATATGTATATATATACATATATATATACATATATATATATATATATATATACATATATGTATATACATACATATATATATACATATATATATACATATATGTATATATATACATATATATATACATATATATATACATATATGTATATATATGTATACATATATATATACATATATGTATACATATATGTATACATATATGTATACATACATATATGTATACATATATGTATACATATATATACATATATATATATACATGTATATATATATATATATACATGTATATATATATATACATGTATATATATACATAAATATATATACATGTATATGTATATACATACATGTATATATATGTATACATATATATATACATGTATATATATATGTATACATGTATATATATATATACATGTATATATATATATACATGTATACATATATGTATACATGTATACATATATGTATACATGTATACATATATGTATACATGTATATATATATGTATACATGTATATATATATATATACATATACATATATATATATACATATACATATATATATATATATACATATACATATACATATATACATATATACATATACATATATATATATATACATATATATATATATATATATACATGTATATATATATATATATATACATATACATATACATATACATATACATATATATATATACATATAAATATACATATACATATACACATATATATATATATATACATATGTATACATATACATATACATATATATACATATGTATATATACATATATACATATACATATACATATATATATGTATATATACATATGTACATATACATATGTATATATACATATGTACATATACATATGTATATATACATATGTACATATACATATATATATACATATGTACATATACATATATATATACATATACATATGTACATATACATATATATATATACATATATATATATACATATATATATATATATATACATATATATATATATATATATATATATATGGGCAAATTGCATATTAGTTACCCGAGTTTGTCCAACTGTTGCAATGTGATTATCAACATTTAATTTTTTGCAATTCTCTTCCACACATTGACTTTTTGTTACAATCCAATGAAATATTTGTTAAAAACATTACTATTATTAAAAAATATGTTATGTGCCTCGCACATGATTTTTAAGGGCAAAAATGACATTCTGCTATGTTCCACTAAAAAACTCAAAACCCCTAAAGATATTTATAAATCTTTCTCTCATCATATCAGATAAGCGGCTCTCTAAATCCCCCATCATTTTCGACAACCCTCTTCCCCCGTCCCCGCAATCTCTCCCTTCCATTTTCCCTCTTCCACCATAATAGCCCTTTCTCTTTCCTTCCCCTCCCATCTCTTTCCCCCCCACTTCTTATACCCACAAACTCTAAATCTAGAAAGATTTAAATATCCATCTTCATCCTCCGCATTCCCCTTCTCTTTTCACTTCCTCCTTCCCTTCCCTTTCTCTACCTCCCTTGTTCCATGATGCCCCTCCCCCCAGACACAAACATTGTCAAAATTGCTGCTCTAAAAGACATACCCTAAAACACCACCTCTTTAAATCATAACATTGGTCGATCGAAAGTGAAGAATGGTTTCGTATCTGGGCAGGGGAAGAGACTGGGTAAACAATGGATTTGAATTCATTTTTTTTTAATATTTGGATTGTCAAATGACCAGTGTTATTGGTTCTCTCCCTCTTCCCGAAATCAAATATGGTAATTTGAAAAAAAGTTTTTGTTTTGTATGAATTTTGGAAATAATGTACTTGTGGTTTTGGAAGTGGCAATTTTAGTGTTGTATTTGTTGTATTTATTGATGATGTACTAATGTTGGTAGTGGTGGAACGGCGATGATTGTGTTGGACTGGTATTTTAGGTGGTGGGTTGTAATGGTGAGAAAAGAGAAGATGGTGAGAGTAATTAGTAATAACATTTTTAACTAAGATTTTTAACTTGTTAATTTTCATTAGGTTTAGGAAACCATTTTCTAATGATAGTTAACATTCAATGTGAAAAATCATATTTGCCCCTAAGAAAATCATGTGCGAGGCACATGACATACTTTTTAAAGAAAGTTAGGTTTTTAACAAAATTTTCACTGGATTGCAACAAAAAGTCAATGTGGGAAATGGGGTTGCAAAAAATTCAGTGTTGATAGTTACATTGCAATGGTTGAATAAACTGTAACTAATATGCAATGTGCCTTATATATGTGTGTGTATGTATATTTGTCCTTCAAGTGCATGGTTGTGCAAACCTTACTTCAACTTTGTCTCCATCCCTAATTCTGACTCTACTGTGCCGCAATGATTGTTATCCTAATCCCTAAATCCACTGTGTGAAGGGTTGTTTGGTTGATTGGAATTATGTGAGCGATTTATTATATGTTTATTTAACTTCTCATTTTTTTTGTTGTACGACTGCAATATATTGTGCTTTAGTGTTTAGGTTTTTCATTTTTTTTATCACATGTATAATTTTTTTTTTCAATTAGTTTAGTTTTTTCCTTTTATTATAATTAATTTATATAATATGATTAGGATGTTAAGAAATACAGAAAACATAATATGATTGTATTAATATTGTATATGTATGTTGATGCGTATATGTTTAATAAAAGCATGAAAGGTCAATCGTTGTGCTCTGATTTGATAAACTTTTTTTTAGACTTGTTAGCTCTTGAGAGCAGTATTGGTAAGGAATCGAAAGAAATACCGAATCGATAAATTCGAAATCGAATATCGATATAACCGAACCATTTGAGACCAAATCATTATGTTTCAAAATTTTAATAACCGAAGTTAACGATACAAGTTCCGATAATATTCCATTACCAAATTGTCCCGTACAATGCTCACCCCTAGTTTTAAAGCTCTACAAAGCTGTTTTTTCTTTGTTGTTATATACTCCCTCCGTCTCACGTGAATGCAAACTTATTTCTATTTTGGTCCATCCCACGTGAATGCAAACTTCCCAAAATGGCAAAGAATATTCACTATTCCACCCACTCATTCTCTCTCCTACTTCACTTTTACACTCACAACATTCTCTCTCCTCACTATTCATTCCACTCATTCTCTCTCCTATTTAATTTTTCATACTCACAACATTTAACTTTTTCTCTTTCTTACATCACTTTTCCTTAATTCCCACACCCAAAAAGTTAGTCCACATTCACGTGGGACGGAGGGAGTACACACACACACACACACACACACACATATATATATATATATATACATATATACATATAGTGTTATGAATAATTGATGTGTGGACCGTAACACACTGTAACAGTATACTATATCACATTGTAGTATAATGTATAATGTACTATGGACCACTATGCACCAACATTAATCACAAATAGTAAACACTATTTTTGAATATGATGCTCGTGGAAAATCTCCTATAAAAAGCAGTTTACTGAATGAGAAATACATTCTTACAATATGTTCTTGCTTAATCGGTCCTTTCTTACTTTTTGATTTTTCTCCTTTTCAGTACAACCCTCTTGCTCCATCCCTTTATTTCTAAGTCCCAAGATTTAGTCAGGTTACAATGCTCTCCCTTGTACTTTGATTTACAACACATTATCAGCACGAGTGTTTTACAATTTCACCATTTTCAATTTGTAATAATTCATTCATTTCAAATAGGAAAAATTACATTTTGGGTCCCAAAATTTAGGGGGTGTTACTAAGTTAGTCCCTATTCTATCACTATTTACAATTTAGGTCCCAAAGTTGACTTTCTGTTAGCATTTAGGGTTTTTAACTAGTTTTGTTAGAAAAATTCATTAAATAATCACGTGCAAGTCACATGTCATTTAACCGATGGTTTTTTTTTTTAACAAGAACTCTTTCATTGTTGTATTAATACAAATTGAATAAGAATTAATAGTCAAAATAGAAAACATTATTATCCATATATATAAAAAGAAATGATAATTTATTATAATAACCGTAAATGGGATAAAGTAATAAATTTAAAATGATAAATTTCTAACCCTAAAAAATACCAATTAAGATGCAAAAAACGTAAGTACTTTATAAAATAAAATTAAAATATTTTATCATTTACTTTTCATTTTTTTTTTCATTTTTTAAGCAAGCATTTACTTTTTATGAAAACAGAATATTTTAAACTATTTAAGAAAATTAACCTTTTATGTTTCGATTTTTTTTGAACATTATCCTTTTTCAAATAAATAAAAATTTATTCACCAATAATACCATTCTCACACCATCTTTACTGCTACAACCACCTCACTGTCGCCACCATCCCACCAATATTCCAACTTCATCGCTACAACCTACCATCATCATAACCACCACCATCCCAAAAATCAACAGAAAACCTAGATTTAAAATTCAAATTTCAAACAAAACCCATATTCAATAATCAAAATCCCAAATAAAATCAATCCCCAATTCCAAACTTTAATAAAAACCCAGTTTCAAATCGATTTTTTTTTTCAAATTCAGAATCAAGTAAGATTTGAAACCTAGATTCAAATTTGATTTTCAGACCCATATTCAAATCTAATTTCAAACCCATATATGAAGAGAGAGAGAGAGAGAGAGAGAGAGAGAGAGAGAGAGAGAGAGAGAGAGAGAGAGAGAGAGAGAGAGAGAGAGAGAGAGAGAGAGAGAGAGAGAGAGAGAGAGAGAGATATTCTTGTTGGAGTGCAATCGCCGGAGTAAGGGAAGGAATATGAAGAGAAGACGACGAATTATTCAATGGCGTTGTGTCTTCAACGGAGTATTGAGGTTAAGAGGCACAAATGGAAAAAAGAGGCAAATAGTGTGGAAGAGGAGAGAGGTGTAGAACGGCGGAGGTGGGGAACAATGGTGGAGGGAGGGTGTGGGGGGCGACGGTCATGGTGGGGAAATTGAGAGAAACACTGACTTTGAAACATAAAAATGAGATATACAGTTAGAGAAGGGTTTTTAATTTAGATTTTCTATTTTGGCTATTTATTTTCATTCAGTTTGCATTAAAACAACAATGAAAGAAATCCTGTTCCAAAATATCCTCTGTTAAATGACACATGACTTGCACGTGATCATTTAACATATTTTTTTTATCAAAATTAGTTAAAAACCATAATATGCTAACATAATGACAAATTTGGGGCCTAAAATTGTAAATATTGATAGATTAGGGCCTAAATTAGTAACACCCCTAAACATTGGGGCCCAATATGCAATTTCCCCTTTCAAATATCACCAAAAGATTGGCTATTACAGAATAGTTAGATGACAATGCTAACTTTAATTTGTTACTAACAATACTAACTTTAATTTATTAATGTCAATACTACTTTATTACCGACAAGGCTAATGTATTACTAACAATACAAACATTAATTTCTTCGTATAACACCATCATGAATTTGGCTATGCCTTCGTGGTAAGATGACATTTTTTACTTTTATTTTAATACTTTATCCCAATTATTATTAACTGAACATACCAAAAGTGTCGAGTTGGGCCAAGCGAGTAAAGCCCAACCCTCAGACAATTATTGCCACCACATTCTCAGTGGGCTAGGCCCAATTATTACATGGCTCAGGGCCCATCTTATTAATCAGTCGACTTAAGTTCATTGTCCGACCTACCAGGTCTCGACCTAACTTAGTCCGACCTTATGATCTAGATTCAACTTCGGGTACGGTCCAGCCCTACCCGTCAGTCAGGTCGACCTAACCCCAAATGGCGACCTCGACCTGCCAAGCAAGCGTCGACCTAACGGTTCCAGGCGCACGTGCTTCTATTCTTTCCATAACTGGTTCCCTACAAATCAGGAGCCATTTCAGGACACGTTCTCATGACATGTAACCGTCCCTCAAAATACGGAGCTCATGCAGCCCCACCAAATATACCACACTCATCAACTATAAATACCTTACCACTACAACGGTTTTGAGGTAACTGCAATTTTGTTATTTGAATACCTTTTGTCCAATACATTATTTGCTCTCCAAAGATACATACTTACTCTCACGTCTGAGGGTCTAAGCCGGAGACACATTTGGCTAGTCGTGGGTTCTGATTTCAGGTCAAGGAGTCAGGTGATTGGTCCTGCCACGTGGAGGAAGATTGATAAGCACATTTCCTGCGGCATCAGTTTGGTTCCATTGCCGGGAAATGTGCATTATTGACCTCGGAATTCCTTTTCAACCCACAACCATGGTGACAGTAGACGGACATGTTTCCGATGCTTCAGATGAACCCAATGAGGGAAACACTAATGTTAATGCCAATACTGGAGAAATGCTAATTTGCCTCCTCCCCCTCTACCTCGTCATCATGCTAGGGCGACGCGTTCTAACAGCGTGGCTGATGGTCGAGGACTTCCAGATGGTAGGAGAGACAAACGGCCTATGGACGGACAGGAAATGCAGCCTCCACCAAAGCGTCAAACGGGGCGAATGGCTGCAGGCGACAAAGTTGGTCCATCAGCTAACCCACTTAGTAGAAAGGAGATGATGCTGGAAAGAGCTCAAATACCGGCCGAGCTGATAGCAATGGAGGAGGGCGGTGCAGCCGACAGAGGTCGAAAGGGTGGCTCTCTCAAGTTTCGAATGCATGTACCTGCTAGAAGTGCTAGGCAGAATGAAACTGTGGGCCAGAATGTCGAGCGCAGGGTAGTGCAGCAGCCTCAATCCCCTATTCATGTTTCGAGTGACAATCTAAGAGCTAGCCTCAACGGGAACAGGGAGCAGGAAGCCCAGTCAGATCTAAGATGACAACTAGAAGCTAGTCGAAGCTTGCGTGGATCACCTGACAGGATGCAGAGATCGCAGTCCCATAGGGAAAGGAATGGGCGCATGTCGCCCATAAGAGAAGAGAGGCGCAGGTCGCCACTTAGAGAAGACAGGCGCAAGTCGCCGCTTAGAGATAATAGGCGCAGGTCGCCTATTAGAGAGGAAAGGCGAAAGTCGCCAATTCAATCAGTAAGGTCACCCTTTCACAGGGATAGGAGAAGCAGAGAGGTAACTCCTCTTAGAAGTGATAGACACAGAGCCAACTCTGGGAGAGAGCATCACCGTGAAGAAAGTCAAAGGTCAAACAATGTCTCTCATGCTAGGGACTGTTGGTGTAATGCCCTAGGCTTTAGTTATGTTTAACTGAGAACCGTTATGTATCATCTTTATCGTTTATGTTTATTATTTGATTATTATATAGTTTGCATATCTATAATTATATAAAGAGGGAAGTGCATAAGAGCACTCATTTTCCCTCCAAAACAAAGATGATTCTAGAATTTAGCTATTTCAAGTGCACCAATTTCAAAGTAATGTAGAAGATCTTTAATTGCTTCCTTCAAGTAGCCAATAATTTAATTAATGATTAATGCTTCCTCAAATTTTCTTAATTACTCATTTCTCTCTTTTTAAAGATCACCTTCACCCAATTCCACACTCTTGCACCTTTTTTATCCTCCTTCCCAATATCACATTCATAAAACTGTTTTCATCCAAAACAATCAATTTTGAATATTTCTTCATGATAAATTCTTAATTTCTAAGATGGGCAGAAGTCTAAAATGACAGTTAATTTGCTAAGCATATTCTAAGTAGAAATAACAATAGCTATTGATTTATCGAATTATTTAGACCAACTTTTTTATATTTTCTTTATTTAAAAAAAAAAAAGACACACTACTTATACTACAATAATGCTACTAATTACCCCTCTGAATCACATAAAATGATATTTTTTCTTTAATTTTATTCAGCCACTTCAATTTAAGTAATTGTTTTTTGGGAAAAAAATTATATTCATTGTAAAAAAAAATTATATTTTGCACTTTCCTTATTTGTATAAATTTGTTGTCACAACTTTTTATCCGTGCGTTTAACGCACGGGTGCTACACTAGTTTATTGTAATAATCTCCGTCCCTGATTATTAAGAGAATAATTAGTATAATTGTCAATGGATAATCATATGATGATTATATGCATAGAGATGCACATTGAAATTATGGGTACTTGTTAGAGAACAAGTGACTGGACTTGACCCGTATGAGATTTATGTCATGGTCAAATGTCATAATTAAATCTAATATGGTCACTTCATTTAGTCCCTAGACCTGAGATTATCATGACCTTACATATGATGAAAATCATGTTTGATTTTAGTCAAACGATATCTGTAAGTACCCAAATCCGGATCGTCCAAATCCGTCAGAAAGTTAACCGAAATCCGTTAACTGGCCCGCTCCAGGTTAACCGAAACTCGTTAAACTCCCCGTTGCTGTGCCAACGAGACGTCCCGGGACTGCCCCGTGCATCCCGACGTCAAACCGTACTTATCACGTGACATCTCACGTAAAAGTATGGCTTTCCCTGAAAAACGCATTTTCCGGCACTTTCCGGGGGCGTTTCGGACATTTCCCGGATCGTTATTTTAAAAACGGACAAACCTGACCGGGAACGAACTCCCACACTTCGTGAGTCACGGGACACGTGTCCCGCATGCCACCTCCCTCTAGTCACTCGTCAATCACAAATCAAGGCCAAAAGACCAAAATACCCCTGCAAGTTTGCAAGTCCGGCCGGACTCACTGTGCAATTTTCCTGAAATTGCCAACAAGTCCTCCAGATTTCCAAAATTCCCAAAACCCCTGAAATTCAGTCCAAGTCCGGCCGGACTCCTACTGCAATTTTCACCCTATAAATAGAAGTTGCTGTCAAAGGCAAGAAAAGAGGATTAAAAACACCAAAAAATCACATACCCCACGGTCCAAACTGGTTTCCACCCCTTCCGAGCTCCCGTTTTGTCTCGATTCGCGTGAAACCTTCGTATTTCGATCAAATACGCACCCTACAACTTCGAAACAACCTTTCGAATAACTTTCCGTGTCCCGTGCACACCTCCCGAGCCAAAGGAGTCGACCCTAGCCATAGGTATAACTCCCTCTCTCTGAATCTTCCGTTCCGTCTCGGTTTACGCGCCGCGATCGCTATAAGCTGTTTTCGAACGTCGTTGTCAAAATGTAGACGCCTCGTCTAATCGGGTCCGATACGTTTTAGCCCCTCGATCCTCTTCTCTTTCCGTAAGAGAAGTAATCACGAGTTAAAACGGCGTTCCGACCCCGTTCCGTTTACTTTCACGTTATTTACAATTCCGAGCCGTTTGGCCTCGTTGATCGTCATTTACAATTCCGAGCCGTTTGGCCTCGTTGATCGTCATTTACAATTCCGAGCCATTTGGCCTCGTTGATCGTCATTTACAATTCCGAGCCGTTTGGCCTCGTTGATCGTCATTTACAATTCCGAGCCGTTTGGCCTCGTTGATCATCATTTACAATTCCGGATCGTTTGATTCCGTTGACACTGCTTTAAATACTGTCATTTACAAGTCCGATCCGTTTGGATTGTGATAGTATTTACTTTTCAAAAGTCCGAGTCGCAACCCGATTCGTTGATCGCATATCATTTAATACGCATTTTTCCCGTAAAAATCGTTAACAATGTAATGCCCGGTTCAAAACCGGAGTTCGTCCGTCGAACTCTCTTTTAAAACGCGCGAAATGACGTTCGGCCTCCGAACGCTCGTCTTCAAACTCAAAGCCGCCATTTGACACTTAAAATCATTTAATACGCATTTTTCTCGTAAAAATCGTTAACAATGACTCATTTCAACTCAAAATCGACGTTTGCCACGCAAACGCTCATTTCAACTCAAAATCGACGTTTGCCACGCAAACGCTCATTTCAACTCAAAGTCGACGTTTGCCACGCAAACGCTCATTTCAACTCAAACCGACGTTTGTCATTCAAACGCTCGTCTTTTCAAACAAAGTCACCTAATCAACGTTTGTCACTCAAACCAAGATTAAAGCTTGTCATTCAAGCCCCCATTTCAAAAGACACACAAACACACACACACGCGATTTCGAGAAAGGTAGAAAGACTCGTCATGCGAGGCGTTTCGGGCGATCTCGTAATACTCTACCCAAAACGTAACCTGACCTCCGAACCTAACAATCTCTCGGTACAAAAAGCTTTTTACTCGTTTTTCTTTTGCCGCTAATAAAAATGATCCCCGTTTTCAAAGCCTTTTCCTAAGTTTTTGCTACCAATAAAAACGACACCATTTTCAAAAGCCGTTTCTCAACGTTTGGGCTCAAAATACAAAACCGCGTGGCGACTCCTCATTCTGCTCCTTCCCGTGAAGCGAGGTCTCAGACACCAACCCCGCGAAAGACAACCGCCTTTTCCGCCGCTCGCGCGCGAAAAGATCGTAATTTCGCTGGCGACTCCGCTGGGAGAAGATACTTTTTCAAAACTACCGTTGTTTTCTAAAAAGCCTTCCGTGGGTCAAACTTTCGTTTACCCTTCCTCATTTTCGTGTGTGTGTTACTTTAAACCTCGAACGGCTTTTTTCAAAAGGCATTACATTGTCAACTTTTCAAAATCTCACCATGTTTGTGCATCCCCATTCATGTTTGATTTTCATGTCAGTCTTTTGAACTGTGCATCATAAATTCTTTAAGACACATTCTAAAAAAAAAATCTCGTTTTACTCGTAAAAGAATTTTAGTGACCGCACACTACGCGCACTTGCCGCCTAACACCGCACTTCACGTGCACTTGCCGCCGGTACACCGCACACTACAACCCCTAACCCGGGATGGCCTTATCAGCTTGCACTCCGATTGGTCTCGCGTACACCTTTCGGGCGCACGGGTCGTCCCAAACATCCCATCCTAGCCCGTGTAAGCCCTGCACTCCTTTGTGTCACACTTTGTCCAAGACCCCTATGGTTTTTGGCTTAGCTCGTGTCATAAAGCCTAAGTGTATGTTTTTCACGCTGGGCCCCGCTCCGAGTCAAGCTCGAGAGTTTTAGACCAAAGGTCGTTCCCGACCCGAAGCTCTTGAGCTTTTCACCTTGACTTTGACGCGGAGCTCGCCGAAAAATATACCCGAAGGTTCAATGTGACGCCGTGTCACCAAACCTCGCCGTATGTACCGTGCCGCCCACAACTTGGCCAACGCTAAAAGCTAAAGGTCTCTCGCACAAGCGAGTCAGAGAGGTCATGCCCAAATTTTGGCACGACTTCCGCCTTAACTTAAGGACGTTGACCTAAACCGTGGCCCGTACGCCGCACACGTCGAAAGTTTGCGTGATCGCCTAGCCTTAAGTTCACTTTTTCCTTTGTCGGTGGAACTCGCTTGCCTTATCGTACCTCGCTCGGGATAGTCCGTCCCGAGAAAGATGATCTACAATGGAAACGAGGGGCTTATAAGCGTAGTGACGAGATCCACCGATTAGAGCTCTAGGATTAGTTGCGAAAAAGAAGACATGCTCTTTTCCAACCAATTAGGACTCGAGAAAACGCGCTTTAAGTAAACTTTAATCGGTAATCGCACATTGCACAAGCCCTAAAACCTTGAGCCAAATACCCTTTTCCGGCCAAACCCTTCCTTTCGTTCCTCGCAAATGAGCGTAGTGGTTCGATTTCCGGCCGCCGCCTTGCCAGATCACAACGGCAATTGCCGACAGCTTCTTTCGGTTCCTCGCCTCGCCCAAGATTTCCGACATGTCTAGCTCACTGAGAAATCGTGACGGGGAAGGACCCCCGCCACCGGTAATGTATATGACATTGGAAGAAGCCATCCGGGCTTGTGAGGTTCACAAGAGGCGAAAGAAGATCAGCCAGAATTTCGTGGTACAGCCTTTCCGAATGAGCGTGGTATAGCAGCCTATCCCCTGGGCCAGACGGTACTTTTGTCCCGGGTAGAGGATGACGATTCCCAAAACCAGCTTCACCAAACCTTCAATCGTGTTCCTCCCCCGCCAACTTACTTGATGCCTTCCAACCAAGGAAACAAATTTGACCTAGGCTCCATGTTGCCACCTCTCGAGCAACCCCGTCAATTTTGGTCACCAGTGCTACACCCATCACTCAATATCACCGCCGCACCGCCGACCATCTCAGATGCCAATATCCCTCAAGCATTCTCCCGGGTTCGTCCCGCTGCCTATACACGAATCCCTAAACACCGGGGACAAACCCCGATACAGCTTCGAGAAGGCTCCAAGATATTCTCATATACCAAGCCTTCCACCTCCAATCACTACCGCTCACGTGGTAGCACCCGGCGCCGAGCCTCACAAGCCCACCACCGGACCCAACCTTAGCCTGGATGGTCGAGCGATTGAAAGACCCGAAAGCCACCATGAAAGCAGCTCAAAGCAGAAACGTTCAAATCCACGTGTATCCGGGAATGGTCACGCCTCTCCCCGCCAAGTTCGAATGCCGAGATGGACCGATTCGATGGAACCGAATGTCTCAAACGCACGTCGACACTTACGTTCTCGACATGAGAGCAAAAGGAGCAACCCTCCAAAGAAATGGCCGACCACTTCCAAAGATACGCTCAAAAGCTCGCCGTTACGATGGTTTCGAGGGTCAAGCTCGCGGATCGCCACACTGGGAACAGACCGCAACATCTTCCCGGAACGGCAGTGCATCCAACTTAGAGTGGGAAACAAGTCGCGAGGACTTAATCACCACCGAGCAGTAAAGCGGATGAAAGTGTTGGGGAATTCTACAAGAGATGGAGCTGAAACTCTCCGAAATCATGGAGCCACTCTCCAAAGACGAACAAATGCGGATCTTCAAGTCTTGCTTGAGACCGTCCATCGAACTCTCATCACCACAATTTCTTCCTGCATCTCCGGCCATGGTCAATGCCGGCTCACGCTTCGAGAAGGATCTCAAGGAAAAGTTGGCTACCGCACAGCCCGCATGCATACCGCTCAACAAACCGCATTCAATCCCCGCACCGGCCCCTAAGCAAAGGGAAAGATACGTCCTGTCAACTACGTCCATCGTGGACAACGGTAATGTAAAACCGCCCCGCAAAGCAACAGCTTCTACTGTGGCGCCGCCGTACACTTCGACAAGTTGGACATGCCACCGAGCAAGATGCCGGAAGGGCTAATCAAGGAGGGTCTCCTTAAGCCCGCGGCCAATTACAAACCCAAAGTTCCCGTAGCCAATGCGGACAAGAGCAAATATCGCGCCTTCCATCGCATCACGACCATACCACCGACAACCTGCTTTGGGGTTACGATACGAAATCCGTAACTTGATAGAAGAAGGCAAGTTAGAGCGCCCCCCGCCCAATACAGCTGAATCCCTTTCCGAATAATAACAATATGAACTCCATTGAGCGGGTGCCCAAGAAGTGTGCTACGTAACCGCTCCGCCTCTTTCACTGATCCTCCTCTAATGTTCACATCGCCTACGATGTTTGTGATCGCTCCGCCCGCCCGGGAGTACGAGTCTCGAGAAACCGTCCGAGCAATCCTCCGAGGAAACAAGAAGAAATCCTCTCAACAAAGAATCGAGAGAAAGATACGAAGCCGGAGATACCAAAGTGTAGGTACACTGGGAGAACCCTCCGGAGGTTCGACTACTACGTACCGTACTCCACTACCCTCTTTGCCTCCGTGCCATGCAGCTCTAGAGCAGACAGGGGGGGGGAAAGCCGAAAAGCCCACCGAAACTGCACTCTGCACTGAACACCGGAATACCTCGGATCTTGATAGTCTTATCACGCCGAAGCCTAACCCTCCGCGGATCGCCCAAGATTCAACTTGTCCAGCTTTCCGAGCCCGGACCGGTAAAGGAAGATCAAGGTCGCCTTGGCAATCGCACTCGATCAATGTGCTAACCAAGGGCGGCAACCGCCACAGCAAGCCTCAACATACTCCCGAGGTTCCAAGAAAGGCTTTACCTCGCAAAGAGGAAGACAGAAACGGATGGCCGGATGACTCTCCTTCTACTGGATAGAGACGAGATCTACGACTCCCGCCCGTATGGCAAAGCATGATCACATTCTGTGATGAAGACTTACCGAGAGACGCCTCGGGGCACAACGAAGCTCGTACATCACTCTCAAACTCAACACCATATCACTCCCGGAGTATTGGTAGATAACGGGTCACCGTTAATGTCCTCCCTCTCGCATGATGCGAGCTCTCCGCATCCATGAAAGCCATTTGATACCGTCTACTCGGACTATCAAGGCCTACGACAACTCATCTCGTCCCATCCTGGGGACAGTGACTCGAACTTTGGTTCGAAACCCAAATGGTGCCAAAGAAATTCCACGTGATGGACATTCCATCCGAGTTCACAGCTCTCTTGGGACGCCCTTGGCTACACCACATGAAGGCCATAGCTTCCACTCTCCATCAATGTGTCAAGTTCATCAACCGACAGGAGATCTCGAAGTCATCCGAGGGGACAGCTTCTCATAGGAAACGAAGCCGAGACAAGAGCCAAACGTGTCCGCACTCGTGCACCGGGTTACCTCCTTCGAATCAACCAAGGGACTATCTGGCAAATCTCATCGAATCCTCGTAGTCCTGGAGATGCTAACTATGTAAACGTACTGAGCAAAGTGCACTCAAGCAGCCCGATACATCAAGTTCAACTGTCGTTTCCAACACTTGGAGGCGCATTGGAAGGAAACGCCGAATATCGCCATGATACGGCACATAAACCCCGCCTCCAATCCGAGATTCATCGCATTCTTCAAACTCATTCTCCGGCCCCGCTGTGCGAGGAGATCTTTGTGATAAAAATCGACAAGTATCGTCATACTCATCTCGACCGTATGACCGTCGTATGGAAGGTCCTCTACGAGGGATTCCCTCTAAGCCTTTCCGCTCAAGCATGGGGTACGAGATTTTCCTAGCCGCCCAAAGAACGCAACCCGACGCAATACGCCCCTACACCCTGGATCGAGCGATCGATGACGATGAATCCTGACTCTCCGGAGTCGAGGACGCGGCACCCGCAAGCGTACCTCCGCATTCACATGCTCGCTTTGAGGACGGAACTCCTTCCGATCGTCACCTACGACCAAGGTTCCAATACCATGGAAATTGTCAAGCTCAACGTCCAAGCATGTGCATGCCTATCCGACAATTGGAAGCACGTGATTCACGCAACGAGGAATCCCTCTCGATCAAGTGAATGACGACGACTTCGTCAATATCATCTATTCCGTGTATCCCGATGAAGCCAAGGATCCCGTTCTTGTTATCGATTCTCGCAACACCAAGGTCACCCTCGATGACCGCCCGCTCATGGTAAACGAGGCACCGGCCAAGCGAGCTCGTAGCTCATCTTTACTTCCGAGTACTGCACCCCGGCAACCGGCCCGTGCCGTCGCCCAAGCTTATACCCTCAAGTGCCGCCAAGGCCAAGGGCAACAAAGAAAGGAGACCAAGCTCCTCACCCCGCTACAAGTCGATCAACCTCGGGAACGCTTCCACCAGCCCACCCCGAAAACATCTCGTGGAAAGTCTTCCCCGCAAGGCGTAGCCGCCTTCCGACACAGAAATGACCACCTCAAAGATCAACATGCTTCAGCCGATTCTCGCTCCTAGCCGCCACGCCCCGGATTCGATATCCCGCCAATCGATCGCTAGCTTTGATAGACTTGGCGATCGAGCGAGATCACGAGACCGTCAACATTGCAAGATTCAATACCCCGTGGGGTCAATCAAGCGTATATGGGCAAACTTCTTGGTGATCGAGATTAAGGAAGGACGCATGGAATGTCCCTGGCCCGACTTCCTTCGTCAATGTAATCCAGTGTTCCGCCATTCGGCGATTTGAATGTAATCACGGTTCTCGGACACTAGCTGCACGATGCGCACCTACGGAGATCGCCTAGGTCTCGCAAGGAAAGCTCTCATGCGGAGCTAGCCGCTCAAGAAAGTCGTCTTTGGGACGAAGACCAAGCTCGAAAGACCTACAGGGACCAAGCCCTTAAAGTGTCACAGTGCCTTCGTACGAAAGCTAGAGGCCACTCTAGACCCGCTCGACTCCAGAGTTTTGCCCATGGCAACTTCCGACTACCGTCTCTGTTCTCATCCAACCCCTTTGCCAACCAAGGGTGGTCAACGGTCCCGATGACCTAGGAGATGGAACGGCACGGCGGAACGAATCCCGCCGCTTACCTTCCCGAGGAAAGCAAGTTCTCTCGTGAAAGCGACGATGAAGACGATGAAACCATTCTCTTCCAAGCCTGCATGAAGTCAACAAAACCGGACTCCCAAGGGTCCTGGGAGGATGGGAACGGATCATCTCCACACTCAAATTGAAAGGCCAACTCAGTGGAGGAAGGTCTATTTAAAAACAGGAGGAGGATGGAAATTGCCTCGAGCAACTACTCGTGGAAATTCCACACCCATGCCTTCATTTACGTAAACGATCAATCGGGACAAAGAACTCACATGGGCAGATGTTCGGGAAGCCGTATACTCGCCTTCCGACATACTCCGCCACTCGATAAAGGCAGAAGAAAACTCTCCCCCAATGGAGGTTTACCTAGATCGCCGCACGCAGCTCAAGGAAGCACCGGCTATTCTCACATGGGAAGAAACGCAGCATTAACTCGACGCAGCTCCGCCGCAAGAAGATTGATCCGGGGCCTGCAGTGGAGGAAAACTAGCCAACCACGAGTATCGCTGCACCCAACCTGCATCGCCCGAGTATGCTCAAGAAGAAGGAAAGGAACGCGATATACCGTGAAGAGATCAAGGAGACCGTTCGCTTGAGCCGAGAACTCTCCAACCTCCCGAGGGTCGAGAACGCACGCTCAATTCGGGCAACCAGCATTTGTGCACCGACATTCGAACAATCAAGGCTAAACCGTAGGCTACTCTCCCCGCAGAGGCACCTAAGCGCATCCCGGGACGTAATCCGCCAAGCCGCCGAAGCTCCCTGAATTCATCCACAATCAATGAGTTGAGGGAAGACGCATGGCCCTATGCTACGAGGAATCCTCCTCTAACTATGGCTCAACTCGTGAAAGCAGCACTGCTCGTAAGGGACCAAACCCGATGTCGCTGTTCTAACCCGATCGGGTCAAATCCATGCATTACCACCTAAGGCCACCAAAGCCGACGGAGCCGAGAACTGCAGCCGGCCACTCGTTGCACGCAAGTTCCTTGAAAGAGGACCCGATCCTCACTCACCAAGGCACTCAGCTAACATTTCCCTTTGGTCTCTCGCTCACCTCCTCTTATCCTCACAAGCTCAAGCTAGAGGAAAGCCCGGCCCGTACCATGGTCCCCGTGGACGCAACCCCGCATGAAGTCATTCGAGATGATTGGTAACATCCACTATGGCAACATTATCACCTTCACAGCATTTGGACCTTCCAAAATTTGGGGCCGATCACAATGAGCCGCTTTACATCACAAATCCAGTGACGAGCGCTCGTCTTCCTCGCGTGTTGATAGACGGAGGTTCCGGAATGAATGTCTTGCCCGCCAAGATGATGGACCCGCTTGACATCAAGCCCACGTATCTTAAGCCTTCACCCACACTGTCAAGGCATATGACTCTACTTCCCGTACATGCTTCTCAGGGTTGCTACTCTTAACATCTGGTTCGGCAAGCGGGTGATCCCCACCGAATTCCAAGTGTTGGACATTCCAATCACTTTCACAGCCCATCCTGGGCGTCCCCGGCCGCATCAAATCAATGGCGTGGCATCCACCGCTTCACCAAAGGCTCTCAAGTTCATGCAAGGCAACGAAGCTAACTACGCCTACGGCGACAAAGTGTCACCACCGAGGGGACCAAAGACCAACGACATTCCATTGGAAATCAAGCATAATGATGACATGCCATTAATCGGATTCACTCGAGACCTCCAAGATCCAAATATGCAACGTGGACCTCCCACTGTCTCACGATCGATTCCTCCCGCCACGAGGATGATGAAACTCATGAACTTCATCCCTGTGATCGGGGCTTGGCAAAAGGCCGCAAGGCCGCACCAAGTTATTGAAGTCAAGGACCACACCACGGTCCGGGGGCTGGCTACGTGCCGACACCGGTGACATCAAGGAAGGCAAAGGCTCGCCGCACAGGCGGCGGCCACAAGGGAACCTCCGGCAAAGCACCCAACCTCCGACCTTCTGCCTTTGACCTCGCTCATTACTTCACCAAGGGAACCGACGGCAGAAGCCGAGGGGACCGAAGCAGAGCGAGGCAAAAGCAGCCCGAACTAAGGGGACCGACAGTGGAAGCGATGAAGATGAGAAAGAAGCGGGGATAGTCAACACCAAGACTACGGAAAGAATGGAACGGCTAGCACGGGACCTCAGCGTTTGAGAGGACTCAAAGCTAATCCGATAAGGGGAGCATTCCTCGACATCACCGCTCTACTGGACCAAGCGCCACCACGGTCCGGCCATGAATACACATTCAAAGGAATCCCGAGACTTGGAGGAGCAACTCAGTACTCTCCATGGGAAACAAGTTGTTCGGATCAGCCGAGGCCACATTCGAGACGGTAAGTCCAAAGCGAAGGAACCGTAATTCATAGAAGACGCTCTCGGTGGACCGCCTCTGATGTCTCGGTTTGAAGAAGTCATGGAGCGCCAACTTGATCGGCGGGGCTCCGACAAGGCATGATCGCCATGATAGGGACAGCGAGGAGCCAAGCCTCTCGATCCCGCACCCTCCTCAAGCATCCAGTAATGCCGGCTAAGAATTGGGTAACTTTCACCGGACCAAGGGCAAGCCGTGCAAATTGGAAGACAAGTGGGCCCGCACCCACATCTCCACTAAACCCGGTCTCAAACCCTTTGAGTCGAGTCCTTGTCGAGTCCAGCCCTCGAGTCATCCAGCGGCCTTACGCCTGAGGACTATAATGTTGTAGCCAATCATGTATTCCCGTTCTTGTGTAATGAAAAGTCGACCTTTCGGAGTATCCTCTCATTGCCACTTTAACAAGCTGATAAGTTAACAAACAACTTAAAAGACGTTAATAACTCAATTGATAAAGAAAGTACACGTTAAACGAACAATACATTAAAGAAGTTCTCGAGCGTGTAGTTTGACCCAAGAGGACAACCGGCCCAAGGACTGAGCCGAAGCAGGTTATGACCAAAGTGAACACGGGGTCGGTCACCGGAAGCAGCCTAAAGAGGGACACAAGCTGGGCGGTTTCTTCGCCCGATGCAGTAAAAGGAAGCCACGAGCAAACCTCCTCAGGGAGTATGTGTTTGACGTGTTCGCTCGGTCATATCAGACATGCCAGACTTCGATCCCTCAATCGTGGAGCACGCAGAATTCCCCGGATCCCGAATCCGAGCACATCAAACAAGTAAGGCCGCGCAAGATCAAGCCAGAGTAGAGCCTTGCAGTTAAAGAAGAAATTGAGAAAATGCCTCCGAGTTTGTTTCATCAGAGTGGATTGAAAAGTACCCGACTTCTGGCCTCTCCAAAGCTGCCACTTAGACGGTCACCAAGGCCAATCTGGAAATGATGTCGAGATGCTTTGCAGTGGATTTTCGGGATCTCGAAACAAGGCCCGGCCTAAGGATGATTTCCCATTGCCTAACATCGACATCTTGAGTCGAAGCACCCACGACAAATTTTGAAGTAAAAGTCCTTCGTGGGACGGGTTTCTTGGATAGCAACCGTATCAAGATGTCAAGGAGGATCGTGCCAAGATCGCCTTCACCACTCCAATGGGGAGACATCTTATCACATCACGGTCATGGTCCGTTCGGGTCTAAAGTTATTAACGCTGGGCTACTTACTGGGCCGGCTTCAGTCGACTCTCTCTCTCTTTCCATGACACGATTCACAAAGAAATCTGAAGCATATGTCGACGACATGATCATCCACTCGAGGGATCGAAGATACGCAAAGCACATGACAGATTCGAGGAAGTTCTTCAATGTACTCGAGAAAACACTCCATGAGGTTGGAACTCTAAGTAGTGCAATTTCTGCCAAAGTCGCGTGCAAGGTATCAGAGAGCATTACGGGGTACATGGTTACGAGTAAAGAGTGTATCGAAGCTTCGATCCCGGGAAAATCAAGGCCATACATCGAGCATGAAGCCGCCCTTAAACCCACGACGAAGTGAAAAGCTTCATGGGAAGACTTGATGCAGTCGGCCGCTTCATATCAAATCCGGTTGACATCTCTCTGCGAGCCCATGTTCAAAGCGATGTAAAAAGAATGCCGACATCAAATGTGGACTCACAGGAGTGCCAGGCGACTCTTCGAGAAAATCAAGAGGCCTACTTGGTTAATCCCCCAATTCTGTGCTCCGCCACACGAAGACAAGCCACTACTCCTGTAT